>OX328126.1:57001978-57317061 GCA_946811695.1 Gonocerus acuteangulatus
CCACACATCTTTTTTTTCACTATTTAGGTTATATCATTTGAAATAAGTAAGGTATCACATTTCAGACAGTATCTGTTAACAGTCAGCTGCACGTTACCCTCTGAGTACATAGTTTAGGAATGCATCTCGAATAAATGGCCGATCCTAAGCCTAGTCAATTGGAATCATTGAAGGTTTGAAAGAGTATTTTGTTGTGGGACCTAGCCTTGAAAGAGGTTTTATTTGAAGTAGGTTATTGCCTGACTTTTTTTGTCGCTCCCAGTCAACCATCTAACAAGTAAACGTTTTTCAATGGTTAATTTTGCATGATTGTAAACTAATCTAGACTCTGTATTATAATATCACAGTTGGAGGCTAAGAAAATCCCCATATGGAAGTTTATTGTTATGAATTCGATATTAAAAAGAATGTAGAGAATTTGTACAGAGGGTAGACGAAATTCCTTGTTCGTAGTGGGTAGTATTACAAGTTTTAATAAAAGGAAGTCATATATGAAGGTGAGGTAAGAAGGTGGGACCATTAACAAGTTGTGCGGTTGATATTTGTGGTGAATGAGCAAGGCCTGTGGTCACCACACACCACTGATAAACTTCTTATAGCCTCTAGCCAAGCCAGGCGTGCAGGGGAGAAATGAGCGGGCCTAGCACACCCTCTTGTACAATCCCTCCTTTTCTCAATCTCACTCCCCTTTTGCCTCGCCGTCTTATGAAGTACACACAAACTCTTGTTCCTCTAATGATTTAATATAGATAAATGGCCTAATCAAAATAACATAAGGAGCACTAGTATTATTTCCTCTTGTTTCATATTTCCTTGAGCTAATATATTTAATAATATATTATTATTATATTTTAATAATATTTTCGGTTATATTTGAAAGGATTAGATTCTGGTCATTAGGCCGTATTTTTTATTAAGCATCTATATAGCAAAAGCATTAGAGAAATTAACGTAATTTACCCTGGCCTTATCAGGAGCTTATATTAAAAACTAAAAATATTTACAATATAAAGGCTGATTCAGGTCTAAGTAGCCAAACTCTAGGAGGTGATTTTAGATAAATTTCCAACAAAAAAGTGCATTTGAAGTATGGTATGATTCCGAAGGGAAAAGCAGTTATGTCCATTTTTTTATATAAAAAAAACGCTAAAAAATCGTTCACGATAATTAAATTTTAATTAGGTATGCCATAAAATAAAATTACCTTTAAGAAAACGGTGATTTAATTCACGAAACCCATTGATAGATGATACTTTCTGGATTTCTTTTCCAATTATAAGAAAGCCGGACCGTTCAATGTATGCCTGGTAGACATCTTCCTTTAAGTAGTGAATCTGTAGTCTGTTAAGGGGCTGGGGAAAAATCGTGAGAAACCTGTAATTCACCGAGTATTACTGAAGTGCTTTATTGCTCGTCCAGAAAGTATCTGCTATCAATGGACTTATTGAATTAAATCACTGCTTTCTTAAACGATCTATTTTATGATGGCGTAATTAGAGTTTTATGATTTTGAACGGTCCTTTCTTTTTGAAAAGAGATATCCTTTCTTGTTCAGTAAAAAATATGTCCACGTTAAAAAAACAGAACAGCATTCCATAGTATAAAACACCTCAATGCTGTGCCTCTAATATCCACGTGCTGAGTCTTATATTTGATTTCCGGGAGCGAATTGATGACTCGTTCTGAGCCTGACTAGAGGAACGTGGAAGCCAGCTGCTTGGGACATTTCTAACTTAGGGATAGTTATAAATGCTGATAAAATTTAAAAAGTGTACTATCAGCCATGACATAATATGTATGAATGCAGAAGCACACATTTTTTTCACAAGCTGGATTTACTGACGTTGATGTACTGAGAGAGCTGATTGTATGCCACGAAGAGACAAAATAGTTCATTTTATAGATTAATATTTTTGACGAACTGCAGGATGTCTTGAGCGTCATATTGCGTACTCCGTGAGAGGCGTTCCGTTCCTTCTTTCCAGAATTAATGAACACGGCAGTATGATGAATCATTACATCTTCTTAAGGTAGAACTTATTTAATATACAGCGTACGAACTAAATGTAATAAAGAGGGAGTGTTGCGGGGAGAACTACCCCTAAAGATGGCCTCCTAGGATCCTCTTTATGTTTTCTGTATTATGTAAATTAATCTCCTTGCGGGTTGTAGAATATATCACAACCTCCCTCCACCGTCCCTGCACCCTCCATATTTCATACCCAGTCCCAGGACCCCTAGCACCTTAGTTATGCCTTAGACTACCTTCTTCCTTGTCCCTAGTCTACTTCTCTTCAATATCAGAGGCAAACTGGCCTGTTTCTGGCAGCTCGAGCAATTATAATAAAATGGAGTTGATTCAAGTAGTTTAAACATGATGAAGGAATATATTTAGATACATAAAAAAACACAGAAAAAAACACTATATCATGTGGGTTAATAGATTGAAAAAAAAGACAATTAATTACATGAAAAGAGAAACAGAAATATTAATCTTATTTTAAGATGGTGATGCCTCTTTTCACTATATATTCAATGTGACAGAAGGTCAAATATTCTTTAATTTAATAAACGAGACGACATAAAATTACTTATTTATTAAAATTACAAAGACTTTGTTTGAAAAATCGACATTTACCCTAAAACGATGGATTCTAAGCAGCTGATCTATTGTAGCCATCTTGCCAATCCAGGCGCTGTTAATCATTGGACACCTTAACATTATCGTGGTCTCCCTCCCTCATATTTAGTTAACTGTAGACTTCATATTATATATTTTAGTTCGAGCTACGTTTCCCTTAGGGGACCAAAAACATCTCTCCATTTGGTAAAATAATTATTAAACTATTCCACTCCTTCATGTTGTAATTATGATGAGATAGTAATTGTATTCCCAGAAAAAGAGATTTTAAAATGCCAGTAGTGCAAAGCAATAAAAAGCAGTGCTGTCATGAGTGTCCTTGACTTCAAACATAGGAGTAGTAGTTATTTAGCATAGGTTTTCAAATGAGATAATACAATTTTTTGTCCAATAGGTGGAATCGATTTTTCACTCCTTGGAAGAAAAACCGCTCAACGGAGTGGGTTAATGTTCAGGAATGCGACGATTAAGTTACAACCTCCGAAGTTTTATTGCGAAGCACATTCAGAGAAATACGTTTGGGGAACGCTCATCCCTGAAGAGATGAGGTTGTATTTAGTAAAACGTACTGAACATGCAGGAATTCCTTTCAGCGTATTATGCAATAATCAAATAAAAATGTTTGAAGGTTGTGAAATTTTCTTCTCATTTTTGATTCCAGTGTCCCAGAATTGTTTAGGTACACTGACTGCTATCCTGCAACAATTCAGACAGCAACTACGTAAGCGTATTAATGTAAAATCTGTATTAAATATGTCAGAAATCCGTTTTTCCTAGTCCGAAATACAGGAGAATTAATCGCGGGTGCCGAACCCTCGAGCAAGAACTATTAAGTTTCCTTCGGTAAAAATATTTTTGGAAGTTATTTATTATCAATTAGTCGAGTCCAGGTGTCTTACCAATGATTTTTCATATTTAGTTCAATTGAATTGGTCAAATTTTCGTAGTTGTTGTGATTTTGTACTGCAGATAGCAAGATACCTCTCGGACTAGTCACGTTCTGCGATAACCTACTTTAATATATTTTTATCTAAATCCGTATAAGCCGAGTTTAGGCGTCTGGAAAGGCTAAACACAAAACTTCTAATTATACAATTAAATAATGGGGTAATCAAATATTACACAAATCTACGTTTAGTTCAAGATTATCGCCAGCCGGGTTCGAAGGAAAGAGGCCAAGTGTGCTTTGATGAAGTATCATAATTTGGTTATAGTTTCCATGACAACGGAATGGTTCATTCAATTGTCAGGCCACGTAGTCAGCACGATCCACACCCTCGGGTTCGTTATGGAGATCAGACGCTCACAAAAAGCCTGATAATAATTAAATATTGCCGTCACTCAAAGAGCTTAATTATAAATCCGATTCTCAGACATTCACACAGCACACAGAGCTTTAACTTCGGTCGAAATGAAATATTGTGGAGTACATTTTAGTGCGTTTACTTCCTCGCTGTAACATACTCAAAAATTTACTAATTTCAATGAAATTTTGGGTATATAAAGACGTGTAATTTCGAACCGTCAATTTCGTTAACCGGCAGAATCCGTCAAACACAACATGTTTTTCGGGCGAAGGAAATATAAACGCTTACGTTTTTGCGTTACCAGGTTTACAGGTACACGTTATATAAATAATTGTACATGGGGAATCTCTTGAAACCAATTTCAAAGCTGTATTTATAACTGTAGTCAAGAAAAATGGAAAGAACTACAGCGTTCTTGGGCTATGAGATTATATTGACATAAAACTCAAACCGGCTGTAAATCTTAAACATCTATACGAAAAATGATTACATTTCCTAAAAAACGGTTCCTAGCCAAATTTTGATAGCGCTATCTGATTCGGCAAAAATCGGTGCATTAAGGTGAATTTATGCTGTGAATTTCCTGTTGTGGCACCTAAGAACTTGCTTCGGTTTAAGATTTTATTTTATGTCTTCAAACGTTTTAAAGAAAGATTAAGACAAGAAATTAACTGCCTCTATTTGAAGTTTTGCAAATTATACACGGGATAAAAAGGTTATTGAAACGCGATTATTGCAGACTATTTTAACGGAACTCCATAAAAAATATATTGAGTTCAGTATTGCAAAAGATACATGTTAAAGATAACCAAAATCGGGCGGTGCAAGTAGGAAGTGATATTTTTTTTATTGCTATATAAGCTCCTCGGTGTAACGATTTCAGAGCAGAAGTTAATATCTTAATGGAATTGCTGTAGAATTGACTGATATTTTACATAATGTCTCCCTAAAGAACAAAGTGATTTTTAAAATTCAAACAATAGTAATCAAAGGCGCTAATAGCCAAATAGTTGATGCGCCGTTAAAAACGAAAAAAGAAAAGAAATAGTAATCAAATTCATATAAACAGAGATGAACTTTCTGAGAGCGTAGAAAAAGAAAAACTAATTTTCTACACATCAAATTTGACACCCTGAACAAAATTCATATCCCATGCCTACCTTTTGATGAATACTTTAACTAGAAGGGTTTTCCTCTTAATCCACGGGCAAATAATGGGAGAACCATCAAAGGAATAGCTCCACAACCCTTGTAAAAGCCAACGGCAATTGAACCCATTAATTCTTCATACACCCACACCTTCTAATACCTAGGGAAGTTTTTTTCTCTTTTTTAGCGGTATTTATTAATTTTGTTTTTTGCAATTTAACGGTAAGTAATTTTCGCCTTATCAGCTATGAGTTACATATGTATTTTTTTTAACTACAAAGAGCCTCTATAAACTTCAATATCAGCAGTTTTGTAGAAATTATAGAATAAATGATGAGTACAGAAAAGCAAACGATTGAACGAGGTCGTTACCCATTAAAATAGGTCCTCATGGAAAGATGGTGGTAATCCGGACCCAAATTACTTATTTTCCCATATCGTCCTTAATTAGTATTTTTTTTTTTTTTTTTGCATTGAAGCTCGGTGAACGCCGTGGTAATCTAAAGAGAAACATTTCTAAAAAAAAGTAAACAAAATCGCTCCAACTTAAAGAGCGATTTACTCCGGAAATAAAATACTAATTTTCCGTGGGAATCTAAAGACAAAGATATCTTTTAAAAACAAACTAAATATGTTCATTAGAAGTTGGGGCATACTGTGTATTATGTTCAAATTGAACTAAGCTGACAAACCGCCTCAGGCATTGTATGTGACTCAACCACTAGTGGTGCTGAACATGGGCGCTTTATCCGGTTTCTGCGGATCATTTAGCCAGCTTATCATTACGAAAAATCCTTCACGCAGCAGGTACATAACTAAGCACATTTCTCACATGGTAGCATTCTTGATGAATTTGTTTAAGTACAAAAAGAACAGGAATCGTTTATCTTCGCAACAGATATTTCTCTTAGGATGATCATGGCGAAATTTCCGCTAATTTGGTGCATTTAATTCATAAATTAAACATACGTTCTGGATGCCAGAGGAAGCGGCATTGTACTGGACACTGTGTAGGCGCTTCCTTTAGCCGATAATCCTGTCAGTTATTTTTTTTTTTTTTTTTTTATTTTTTAAACGTTTATTTAAAATCTGTACAATTTATATAGTACAATAATTAATTGTGCTCGTCTTGCGTACATCTCAGTGAATAGTATGTGGAAGGAGCCAATCATTATTGGCACTTCCTAATATATGCTAACATTCATATTTTCACTGTTTTTAACCGCTGCTAGGGTAGCTGGTCTCGGGGCCAAACTCTCTTAAGCCTCCTGGGAAGGTCATTAGGGTGGGTCCGAGTGGAAAGGGATTGACATCTAGGATTTGGATGGGATGACAATTTGGAATGAAACGTTAGGAATCTGGATGTTGCGAGGTCTTTTACGAAGGGGATATTTAGGTCATTGTGTAGGGTTTTGTTGGAGACATAAAAGGGAGCATTGACTATTCTACGAAGGACTTTGGATTGGAATGCTTGTATTCGTTGTATGTTTGAGTGTTTTGCTGTTCCCCATAATTCAAGTCCGTAAGTCCAGATAGGTCTAATTATAGTTTTGTATATTGTAAGTTTGTTGTGTGTCGTAAGCTTTGAAGTAGGGCCGAGTAGTCGTCTTAAGAGTCCATATCTCCTGTTCAGCTCTTGTCTTTTTAGTCGTGTGTGTGGGTTCCATGTGAGTCTGCTGTCTAGTAGAAGTCCCAGGTAACGCACCTCATTAGATACAGGAAGTTGACTGTTGCATATGAAGACTGGAGGGCAAGTGCTCTTATTAAGAGTAAATGTTACGTGGCAGCATTTTTCAGGATTCACTGTGATTTTCCACAAGGTGCACCATTTCTCGACAGACTCAAGGTGCTCCTGTAATTGCTGAGAAGCTGTAGAGGGATCGGGGGAGGAGGAAAAAATGGCTGTATCATCGGCGTAGGTTGTTATATGTGTAGATGGGTGGGTAGGGATGTCTGCCGTATACAGGAGGTAAAGGATAGGACCTAGGATGCTGCCTTGTGGGACGCCTGAGGATATGGGTCGGGAGGAGGACAAGGTAGTACCAGACCTTGCTTGAAAGGAACGATGCGAGAGGTAGGATTGAAGGATGAGGTAATATGTGTGAGGTAAAATACGCTTTACTTTGTATAGCAACCCCGGGTGCCAAACCCGATCGAACGCTTGGGCGACGTCGAGGAAGGCACTCGTGCAGTAGTTTTTACATTCAAGCGCGTAGGATATTGTGTCAACAACGCTGAAGCATTGTTGGATAGTGGAGTGACGGAAGCGGAAACCGAACTGGTGGTCAGGAATAGAATTGGAGGATGTAACGATGGGAAGGATTCTCTTTAGAAAAAGTTTTTCAAATATTTTGGACATGGTTGGGAGTAAGCTGATAGGACGGTAGGAGGATGGATTTTTTGGGGCTTTATGGGGTTTGGGGATAAGAATTATTATGGAGTGTTTCCATGGATTGGGAAAGTGAGTAGTTCTTAGGATTGAATTAAAGATGTAGGTAAGGAAGATTATGGCTTTCTGGGGTAGGTTTTTTAGGATGAGGGCTGTGATAAGGTCGTAACCAGGGGATTTTCTGGGGAGGTGTTTGATGATATATTTTACGTCTGCTGGATTAAATGCTTTCGGTGGAGGGGAGAGGGGAAGAGGGTGGTCAAGGTGATCATACACAATCTGGTCATGGGTGGAATTTGTCTCTGGGTGCGAGGAAAATGTGGATTCTAGATGGGTTGCGAATAGTTCGGCCTTTTCCTCATCGCTTCTTGCCCAGCTGCCGTCAATGCGTTGGAGAGGATGAGGAACGGAATGGAATTTGAGGATTTTCCGAGTAGCAGTCCAGAGGGAATTATCTTCTGTGGATAGTGTTTGAAGATATTCATTGAAGGATTTGGATCGATGTTCGGAAAGGGTCTTTTTTAGGATTCGACAAAGTCTATTGAAGGAGGAACGGTGGGAGGGATAGCGGGTTCTCTGCCAGAGAGCTCTTGCTCGGCGCTTGGCGGTTAGAAGTTTCTGTATGTGGTCTGGAAGCTGAGGTTTAGGATTGGAAGGAAGGTGTGTTCTTAGTCTACACGATTTTATGACACTGTCCTGGATGGCTTTAGTAAACGTAAGAACGGCACTGTCGACATCTGAAGGAATTTTAAGGGGAATAGTAAGGTCTATGGAAGCGGTAAGGTTTTCTTGGAATAATTTCCAGTTGATAGGACCTTGGATGAGGCTAGGATACTGGGCACGAGGTTGAGGAACGGTATCAAGCTTAAGGAGAATGGCTGAGTGATCGGAGGATAGGTCAAGCAGTGACTGCACAGAGTAAGATATACTTCCTAGGCAAGAAGAGATGAAGAAATCGACCAAGTCTGGAGTTCGAGAGGGATCTGTAGGCCAGTAGGTGGGAGAGTTTGTGGAAATGGATTGGTAGCTTTGGGATTGAAGGATGTCGTATAGGATTCTGCCACGGGAGTTTGTGAGACGGCTTCCCCATCTGGGATGTTTCGCATTGAAATCAGCCCCTATGAGGAAGCGAGGACCAAAGGATCTGAATAGTGAAAGGAATTCAGGATGGTGGATGGTACGATTAGGGGGAAAATATGCAGCCGATATTATGAAATTTTGGGGGGAAAGGGATATTGAACTTACCTGAAAATTGTCTGTCGAGATTGTAGAGTGTAGAAAGTGAGCCAGTGAGTTCTTCACAAGTACAGCTGCTCCGTTGTGGGCTACAGTTGGGTGATCGGCCCTGTAAGTTGCGTATCCTGGGACTGAAAAATGGTGTTTGTTGAGTAAGTGTGTTTCCGTTATCAGTGCAATGTCGATGTCCTTTTCTGTGAGTAGAAGTTCCAGTTCAAGTCGTCTTGTTGTAAGTCCGTTTGCATTCCATAGAAGTATGGTAAGAGGAGCAGGGGGTGGGATCATTTAAGTAGTTTTGGGAGAAGGTCGGTTATAAGGGAAGTCATAAGGGAAATAAGTGGGGTTAACATTGTTTCTAGTTTATTGAGGAATGCGGACATGATGGTAAATGGGTCTTGAGATTTTGGAGGATCAGGTATCTTGGGGGTTTGTTCAATCTGTTTCGGGAAATCATTCGTCTGGGAGGTCGAGGGTTGAGTAGGAGTGGGATTTTTTGGGGAAGGTGTGGTTTGTGGTTTTACTTTTGGGTGTTTCAAGGATGAGGAGAGGAGAGAGGCATAGGAAACATTTGGCCGGTGGAGTGGAGACAGCGTTGACTTCAATGGTTGATGCAGTGGTGGAGGGCGATGACCTGAAGCATCTCTCCGGGTAGTTTCTGTGGTTGACGTCTGGTGTGGGTTGGTCACTCTGGATCTTGACCGCTCTCTGTGTGACTTCAGTGCGCGGAGAGTTCTGTACACCTGACATCCTCGGTAGTTGGCAGGGTGATTTTCGCCGCAGTTCGCACAGGAAGCCGGGAGTTCAATTGACTTAGTGCAGTCTTTTGAATTATGTGATTCACCGCATTTCACACATTTAGGCGCATGGTTGCAGTAGCCTTGCGTGTGGTTATATTCTTGGCATTTAAAACACTGCGTCAGTCCTTTCCGGCGACGAGGCTCTTCAACTTTAATCTTAGTGTACTGCAAAAATTCCTCTTTGAATATTTCGCGGCTTTTTTCTGTTTTTTCAAGATCAACGAAAAAAAGGGGAAGCTGAGCTTTTGTGATGGGATGTAGCACATTGCTGATTCTCTTCACGTTGTACCCGCGTTCAGACAGCTCCATCTTAATGTCTTCTGTTGGGGTTGAGTAGTGGAGATTTCTAATGACGACACGGTATGATTTCTCCTCGGGCAACTGGTAACAGTGGAAATCGGCTTCAACAGATCTCAGGTATTTAACAATTTTTCTATAAGCATCGCTGTTTTCTGAGCTGATGACTATATCGTTAAAACGAGCGCGGCATTTAAAATCTTGACCAGCGACGTTGTGTAATTTTGTGGCGAGCGATTTGAAGTCTTTTACCTTACGCAGGTAAATATTCGGGGGTTTATTATCTGCCTGACGTGTTTGGCCAACGCTGTTTTTAGTAACGGCTGGAGGGTTAACCTGTGCCTTGTTGTCTGTAGACTCCCTAAGTTGTTTAGCTTTCGGCGATAATGTAGAAGATGTTTTTTTTCTAAGCCTTTTTCGCCTGCCTTGGGTGTGTTCATTGCTTTCATGTGCCGAAGTGGACTCAATGAATGTCAATTGATCACTAGATTCCATATCCGACATATTTTGACATCAGTAAAAAATGTTTTAAAAAAAAATAAAATAAAATAACAAAATGAAAAAGTTAAAAAAAAAATAGTTGTCAGGCGCGAGAATTGAACCTTGATAACTTCGACTAGCAGTCGAGTGCTCTGACTCTGAGCCAAGCTGGCTGACTGAAGAGTAAGGATAGAGAGAAGTCCTTAGCGGGAAAAGTATCTCCTGAGCTGCAGGGGCACTGTGGACCCTAGCTATAGCTGCAAGTCGCCACAGGCAAGTCCCCCACCACTAGGATTGCTAGTAGCGAGGGCTGGATTTAACTGAATAATACAATATTCACTCACAATTTCCAGGCAAATGGTGACACACTGGTGAGAAATATTTCACACACGTATTCACTACAAGAACATGCGGCACTGTGCCAATTTTCGTAAGAAAATATGGCCACTAAACACTTTTTTTTGGAAGTTAAAGATGGAGCTAATTTTAACGCTGTGTCTCACACGTATGCTTGACACGGACTCCCTGTCAGTTAAACATCGGGCAGTTCTAAAACAGGAAATCATCCCTCGTTAATATTTTATCAGTATCTTGAGCGTTCCACGATTAACAGTCGACCAAAATAGCACCATTCGACAAATTGAATGCTAAAGAGGTAAATTTATCAACCACTTTACGTTATAATTGTAATCGTATCCACCTCCCAGGTCATATTCCGCTGTAATTACTTCCTGTATTCTAATAGATTTGTTTATTAAAAAAAAATATATAAATATTACTAGAACACGGTTTTCATTTTCTCCATTTATCTGAGCCATGTGTGTCAAATAATGCAAACGAAGGTATCAGCGAAAACTAGAACTATCCTAGGTAATGAATTACTGAGCTATTTACATAGAATCTCTGAATATGTACATTAATTTAAATAAATAGTCCTCCTCTGAACCAATTCCATCTGCACTGCAGTTACACTATTATTTTAAGTGATTGGATTGCTCAGACTGACAACTCATCTGTTTCCAAGCACATGTGTAAAACGAATGAGCGTTTTTATACCATTCGGAAAACCTAAATTTAAAAACTCATTACTCTAGCATGCTGTAATGTATAATATATCCATGAAAAGTGTGCGTTAAGGCGGGAGCACTTATCACTCCGTGCCAAAGGTCGTGGGTTCGATTCCCACTAGGGGGTGGTGGCTTTTCTTTCAAAAAAAGAAAAGGCATCAGCCCTATCCTGGCTAGAAAAGGGTGGAAACCTGTAGATAACCCGTCCCGAAATTCGTAGTTAATAACAATCGACGTTAACATTTAAATAATAATAATACATGCTTTGAGTTCTAAATCCTTTTTACCATTTATAAGAATACATGAGAATCGTCTCGAACTGGCAGATTCTGAGGAAATTAAAGAATACTGAGTGATTCTAATTAACAAAAGTCCGTCACGCAGGAGCTGCATAACTAAGCATTTTCCTCACAATTTTTGTAGTGTAGACTACATTACTGAATAATTTGCTGTAAATAACCTATATAAATAAAATAAAAACGTGAACAGTTCTGCTCATTTACATTTCATATGAGGCCTAATCAATTATTAATTTTGTAAATAATTTGCTTCCAGAGTTATGTTTATACATGATACTGTACTACTTAATAAATACACAAAAACTTCATTTTCCGTCTTTTGATCTGACGCAAAAACAGGAAGCAGTCCCCCTAGTGGGAGATAGCGCTCCCTGCGGCGGCTTTGGGAACCTACGTCTGGCAGGCTAATTGTAATGAAACAGAGTTTAAAGTAAACCCTCCTTTCCAATAGACCGATTTACTTCATATTTACAACACTTCTTTCTCATGAGATACCCACGACGTATACCGCGTTTCGTTACAATACAGCAGAAATTACGATCGGTATGAGTATATTAGTACTTTAGGTCCGGAGTAAACCCCCCTCCAAAAAACCCGATTTAGTTTATTTTTACAAACCATTTTTCTCTGTTGATTACCACCACGAATACCAAGTTTCGTTGAAATGTAACAAAAATTACGGCTGGCAGTGGCAAATTGGTATTGTGGGTCCGGAGTAAACCACCCCTTCTAATGAACCGATTTAGTTTATTTTTACAACGTATTTCTCTCTTTAGATCAAAATAACGAATACCGAGTTTCGTTGAAGTATAACAAAAACTACGGCTGGTATGGTCCAATTAGTGTTTTGGGTCCTGGGTAAACCCCCCCTCCCGGTGGACCGATTTTGGTGGTAAACGAACTCGTTCAATCGTTTGCTATTTGAACGCTATATACCACGTTTCGTGAAGAAAAAAAAAAACTCTGGCCGCTATCGTGTTAACAGACACACACATATATATATATATATATATATATATATATATATATATATATATATATATACAAATTTTAACGGGGGTTATTTTCGGTGTCTACTAGGTAGGAT
Organism: Gonocerus acuteangulatus; assembly: GCA_946811695.1. Lineage (NCBI taxonomy): Eukaryota > Metazoa > Arthropoda > Insecta > Hemiptera > Coreidae > Gonocerus > Gonocerus acuteangulatus. The sequence continues at coordinate 57,014,728 of OX328126.1, forward strand.
CGATAAAGATTCGAAGAAATTTTTCAAAAATTCCGTCATGAGTGCAACCTCAATAGCTACTTTCCTTCGGAGGAAAGTGCTAAAAACTACACTTCAGACATAATAAACGCAAGTTATAAACACGACATGTCAGGCCCGTGAGGTTAGTGGGAAAATAAACACCCACAACGCAAGATTACTCAGCTCAGTAGATAAACAAACATATAGTCTAAACACTGACCAGACCATATGATTCATCTAAAGACAATCATTTGTCGAAGTACAGGCTACGTGGGTGGAGTCATATTCAAGGATACCAAATAGAAGAAAGTTGCCCTTTCAAAGCCACTCAACCTTCATCATCAGTGTTGCTACACCTATAAAAACATGAATTTAGTACACATTTCAGACCTTCCAGGAAGCCAAAAATAAAAACGGAAATTATCTTAAAAAGGGTCAAATGTTGATGCTTAAAAATAAAAAAGATAATCTAATATAAGTAAAATAAATAATTATTACATCCAATTTAAACATCTAAATAGTCATTATTACCACATGCATGATAATCCCTTGGGTAGATTTGAGTGATGCTTGAATTATAATTTTTAATAATGCTTGAATTTGCCCTTTAATGATTTTTTATGATAGTTCTTAGTTTTACGTATCCACATTTGCATTGATTAAAGAATTAAATCTATTCTTTAATATATATAGAATTATTAGATAGCATGTTTACGACTTCTAGAGGTCGAACACATACAGACTTATGTGTGTGTGTGTGTGTATATATATAACACTATATATATATATATATATATATATATATATATATATATATATATATACATATACATGGTGGCCCAGAAAAGGGGGCCACAAGAGAATAACTCCTAAACGGGTGGAGATATCAACATTTTTCAAAGGGGCAAAGTTGTAGTACTTGTCGAGACCTATAAAATGGTGCCCTCGGGATGGTTTCTTTCTTTACTCACATGTTGCATTACTTATTTTTTAAGAGTTCTAAAACAAAAAAGGAAGAACCGTGCAAACGGGGATTTCCTGGCGTCAAATAGCTCTCTGTGAAAATACGTTTTATTTCCATTTATTCCTACTCTTGAGTCCTATGAAGGGTTATTTCCGAGGGTACCAATTTATAGGTCTCGACAAGAACTACAACATTGCTCAAATTTCGATATCTCCAACCTCTTATTATTTCTCTTATGGCCAGCTTATCTTGACCACCCTGTATTTATATAAGTACTAAAATATTAAGTTATCAACGTCATGGACTGTCAGGTGAATCTTGATATGAGTTCTGCGAAATATAAGAATACCAAACGAATTGCTGGAGACAGGCACATCGCTACCAAAAGTATAAATAAATAAATTTAAACGTATAAAGTTAGACGTACCGTTTTTAAAACGTCGACATTTGTACTTATTCCCTATGGATTGCATCATAAGCGAGATTCCTTCCTTTAACTAGAGACATGGGCGTATAAAGAAAATAATTTCGGAGGGGGCTGGGAAAATTTTGGGAGGGGCTGAGACCATTTCCGGTGTATGGAATACTAACAGTTTAGATCTTGGAAAAGTTTTAGCCAACTAAAACGCTATTACACCCAAAATGGAATATTTGTTATGAACTAAATGATCTTATTTAATTTGTTTTTAAGGATTTTATGAAATTTCTACCGATCAACTCAAAATTTCGGGGGGCTGCAGCCCCCTCAGCCCCCCCTTATATACGCCCATGATTAGAGAGGAAGCGCATATCACAATCATGAAATATTCAACGGATAAAAAGAAAAATAAGCCAATTATTATCAACATTTAATCAATAAAATTTGAGGAAAAGAAGCTGGAATGGCTAAAAAACTCTCCCTGAGGAGGGTAGTTTTACATAATACCCCAACTTCAGACGCTGTAGGGAAATAATTTAAAAATTATGTAATACTCAAGGGATCGGAAGCAGGAGAAATTTCTTTGAAAAATGAGAACGCTGGCTATTATGCAATGGCGGAGAAGATGGAAGAAATTTTACATCAATATTGCTATTACTTTAACAAGACGATACTACTGGAAGCTTTAATTTTATATTTACGATCGTTTTATTAAAATCACAACATTTCCTGCTCCACGTTTTTAAAACAATTTTTAATTATTTACGCAAACATTGTCATTTTATTAATTTTGAATGAGGCTGCAATGATGAAAGAAGTTTTGAAATATCTTGTTCAGTCATACCTACTAGACACCAAAAATCACCTAAGTTAAGCTCAATCTCACTATATATATATATATATATATATATATATATATATATATATATATATGTATATATATATATGCATTTATATATATATAGATATATATAAATTTTAACGGGGGTTATTTTCCGTTAGTTTTCTCCGAAAAATTTACTCTTATTGACATTTACGCCTAATATATTTTTTCTAGAAAATGTATTCGGGTTTTAGTAGTTACTACTATCACGATTTCTCAATAGAAATCTTTACCTAAACATACTGAAAGTCATTGTTTGTTTTTTTTTTCTTCTCTTTTCACAAATCTGAAAGGAAATCAGGTTTTGGAGTACATTTTATTGTTATTTAAATGACACACGGGCTGCAGAAGACTTACTACATGACATGTATAATCTGTTGACGGATGAAAGCCTAGATTTTACTTTTTATTTTTTACAAAACGTAAACTTATATGAACTAATAATAGAAATAAAATTATAGTTTATTTTTTTTAAACATTTCTGATATTTAAAATAATAAAACTCACATATATATATATATATATATATATATATATATATATATATATATATATATATATGTGTGACGAGCACTGTTAAAGGATAAATAATCGCCGCCCTTATTGATAACACCTCTATGGATAGCGACTCTTTGGAGCTGCTACCTTCTAGCGAGGTTACCAAGAAAGCCGGTGATGTGAATGTGTCTAGTGTAGTGAAGATACAAACAATGAATATATAAACGCATGCGAACTGTAAATAAGTGCACCTTAGAATTAATGTAGTATGTAGATGCATGTTTAATTTATATTATTATGATTATTATTATTTGCTTGTAGAATGTAGTGAATTGCTTTTTAAACGTTATTATTATTATCATTTGCACTTAAGTTTCTATGATTTTGTTATGTTTTAATAAATGCATGATCAGTAAATATTCATTGAGTGAAACCTTCTACCCGGCGTTTATAGCCGTTGCCAAAGAGGTTAAAATGGTGACCCCGACTTTAGAATAAATTGAACTCAATGCAGTTCAGTGACGTCATTTTTCGTGAACTGTTTTATTGTTAATTGTTTGGCATGTTAGCCTTTTAATTATATTATTGTCTTTCGCTCAGTAAGTATTTACTTCAAGCGTTTTTTTATTTTTACTTTTGTGATCGAAGGAATAAAAAATGCCAGACGAAGAAGAAAGAAAAATGTTAGAGAGTGGATCAATCTCTACTGAGCGGAAAATTCCACCATTTTGGAAGTCGGAACCCGAACTTTGGTTTATTCGTGTCGAAGCTGTGTTTTCGCGTGCCAAAATTACTAACAGTCAAACCAAGTTTGAAGTTATCGTGCCTCTTCTTGATTTCGAAGTAATTCGACAGGTGTCAGACATTGTCAAAAGTCCAAGTCCTACACCATATGAGGACATTAAGAAGAGATTAATCGAGGTTTACGCTGAATCCGAGTCCAAGCGCATCCAACGGCTATTAGAGGGCAAGCAGCTTGGAGATGAGAAACCATCCCAGTTTTTGCGTACTATGAAGCATCTTGCTGGTGATTCGGTTTCCGCAGACCTGATCAGAACACTTTGGATGCGGTCTCTCCCAGCTCACACTCAGGCAATACTCATGTCCACTACACACACTAATGTCGACTTATTAGCTAGCATAGCCGATAAAATATATGAAGTCGAACCGCCCAATGTCGTATCAGCCATTGATTCTACCTCTCGGGGTGCTAGCCTCGAGGAAAAAGTCGATAGATTGGCGGAACAGGTTTCAGCGTTAGTTGCGGGAAATCTTCATAGAGGGCGAAGTAAGAGCCGTGGTTCGCATGATCGTCGACGCTCATTAAGTCGCGCAGGTAGAAAGAATAAGGACGACTGGTTATGCTTCTACCATTATAAATTTCAGCAAAAGGCACGGAAATGCATGCAGCCCTGCGCTTGGGACAAGAAGAACCAGGACACACAACAGGGAAACTAACCGGCGGGCCGGAAGTGGCGTTGGCCGGCACCGCAAGTACTCAACGCCGCCTATTCGTAACTGATAAGCGGTCAAAGCGGGCATTCCTTATTGACACAGGTGCAGCGATTTCGGTTATACCTCCAAACAAGATGGCCAAACCCACACCAGACGACTTTGTGTTGTATGCGGCTAATGGTACAAAGATAAATACCTATGGGATGCGCGAACTGCAGTTGGACCTTGGACTAGGTCGAATTTTCCGATGGGATTTTGTGATGGCTGATGTCCCGAAGCCAATTATCGGGGCCTACTTTATGTATGTCTTCAATCTTTTGGTCGACCTCAACGGTAAACAATTGATCGACAAGATTACACGCAAGTCATCAAAAGAAAAAATCGCAGAGGAGATTCCCACACCATATCCGCAGTTCCTGATTGTCACCCGTACGCCTCTCTATTGCGGAAGTACCCGGATATCACGAGCCCTTCTTCTTCTAAGCGACCGGTGAGACACGACACTGAACATGTAATTGAAACAACCGGCCGACCCGTTCATGCCAAGGTTCGAAGACTACCTCCCGAGAAGTACCAGCAGGTGAAGGACGAGTTTCATCGAATGGTAGAACACGGAATTTGTCGACCTTCGAGTAGTCCGTGGGCTAGCGCACTTCATCTGGTCCCCAAGAAAGATGGATCCATCAGATTTTGTGGAGACTACCGACAGCTGAACGCCAAAACGATACCAGACAGGTACGGAGTACCTAGTATAATGGACTTCAGAAATAACTTACACGGGAAGAGAGTTTTTTCACGCTTAGACCTTGTCAGGGCGTACTACCACATACCCATTAGAAAGGAAGATATCCCCAAGACAGCCGTGACTACACCCGTGGGACTGTATGAATTCGTAGTTATGTGTTTCGGCCTGCGTAATGCGGCCCAAACATTTCAACGTTTTATGGATAGTAAGTTCAGAGACCTGGCTTACTGCTTTATTCTTATTGATGATATGTTCATCGCGTCGCACACTATGGAGGAACACCTCATACATTTGGAGGAAGTATTTAGGCGACTCAGTGAAAATGGTTTGACGCTAAACGCTGAAAAATGTGAGATCAACTTCCTAGGATACAAGGTCACGCCTGATGGATGTGTGCCCCAGCCGGGGAAAGTCCAAGCCATAGCGGATTACCCGAAACCCCAAGACGTTAAGTCTCTACGCCGGTTTTTAGGAATGGCGAACTTCTATAGGCCATGCATTCCCAATGCGGCCAAGACTCAGGCGCCACTTAATCGTTTCTTGCATGGGTCTAAGAAAAATGACCGGTCGCCTATAAAGTGGAATGAAGAGAGCGAGGCGGCATTCCAAGCTTGCAAAGACAGCCTGTCAAGGAGCCTCACCAATTGATAGAAGATGAGAAGACAAAGGACAGTAACGTTAGGAAGGACCAGAAGACACCTGCTCCCATTCTCAAGACTCGCTCCGGTAGGACGGTTAAACCCATTGTGCGCTTCCTGGGCGCGATTATTTGGGGGGGAGTACTGTGACGAGCACTGTTAAAGGATAAATAATCGCCGCCCTTATTGATAACACCTCTATGGATAGCGACTCTTTGGAGCTGCTACCTTCTAGCGAGGTTACCAAGAAAGCCGGTGATGTGAATGTGTCTAGTGTAGTGAAGATACAAACAATGAATATATAAACGCATGCGAACTGTAAATAAGTGCACCTTAGAATTAATGTAGTATGTAGATGCATGTTTAATTTATATTATTATGATTATTATTATTTGCTAGCATGAGAGCTCTTATTTATTTATTTATGCTTGGCTTGTAGAATGTAGTGAATTGCTTTTTAAACGTTATTATTATTATCATTTGCACTTAAGTTTCAATGATTTTGTTATGTATTAATAAATGCATGATCAGTAAATATTCATTGAGTGAAACCTTCTACCCGGCGTTTATAGCCGTTGCCAAAGAGTTTAAATATATATATATATATATATATATATATATATATATATATATATATATATATATATATATATATATATATACATTTTAAAATATACAACAAAAAGTTATCAAGCATATTCGAGTAAATGTGAAATTTCTAAGGCACTGGATGGAGTACTATGGAACATTGACAAAACTAACTTAACAACAGCCCGGCTGTTCAGGGGGAAAAATACGGACAAGTAAATGGAGAATAAGGATTATGTTTACTAGGGGAGGAAGTATTTAGAAGTTGAAGAGGATTATGGGGCTCAGACAGTGTCCATCTGGGCTGACAGCTGTTGGATTTTGGACTAAAACTACCCAGGACAGGTGTTCAGATCAACCAAACACTCATATTGACGGAACATTTCTCATGATGGACAGCACGTTTAGATTGAAAACTTTCATAAGACAGTACGTCCCACCTAATCAGAGATAACAGTGATAAAACCATTAAAGTTCACTATAAAATGAGATCAGCCAAGGAGGTAAAAATTTCTGATTAAAATGAATTAAAAAATATATAAAACCATTATGAAGGAGCTACATAACTAAGCGAATTCGCCGGAATATGGGTAGTGTTTGCAGTATTCCTGAGTTATTTGCTTAAAATAACCTATACAAATAAATAAAAAAGATAAATTGCGTGGCTCATTTATATTTTTTATGAATCGCAGACTCAATTGTTTATTTTAATTATTTTTCTTCCAATGAGTTGTGTATAATAATACACTACTTAAGAAATACACATAAACTTCACAGTTTTAATTATTAATCTTTATATATATATATATATATATATATATATATATATATATATATATATATATATATATATACACACACACACATACGCACGCACCCACACACGCGCGCACACACACACACACATACACATTTTAACTTGGAATTGGAAGGATGCATGTAACCTCCGTACGTACATTCCTTCGGAAACTCCTAGGAGTATAAGGAAAGTATAACAGATACGTGCGAACGCAACATTTCGGCCTCTGTGTAAAGAATAATAAAGTAGTGGAAAAAGGGTTATTACTTTATTACATAGATATTACCTCGAATTGTTAGAAGAATATATTGAATATGTGTGTTGAATCGTCCATGAGAATAATTGAATACGTATTAGTCAATCAATCAATATTTAGTTGAACTAATACATAAACGCATTTTTTACAGATGATTAAACTAGAAAAAATATGAATTACCTACCTCAATATATTCAAAAAAATAATAAATAAATAACAAACACGTAATTTAAATTTTGAAAATAACCGGATTATTTATTGCAATTGAAGGAACGATAATATCTTGGCTTTAATCGTGTCACAATCTTTCTCCAAGTTGAAAGTAGCTGACTCGTTCTATTGTAGAAGTTCTCTTACTACCTTTGAGTGTGTTTTTTTAAGGTGCTCTTCGGACTGGACAATTCCGAGCTCTCTGTGGGTTTTGGTGTTTTTAATAAAATCAAGTGTATTTAAAATAATTCAAAGAGCTGTGCTTTGAATGATCTGAAATCTTAGTCGGTTGGTGTTAAAAGCAGTATATGTATTACTAGAACATTCTATTTTGTTTTATTGAAACGCAGTTTTAAAAGATTCTCGAGGATTAGGAATAGTATATATGGTATATATACATACATAAATACTTACATACATTTTAATGAGAGTAACACTAGTCAAATTCAGTATCAAGTGATAAGTAACGATAAAAATTCGTCCATGAATTCTTTAATGAGAAAATACCCAGTACTAAATTCATTCAGAAAGCGCTAAAAATCCTTAAGCTAATTTTACAATTAATAATAAATATTCTAATGGAAATTCCAGAATACATGAACTATTATGTGCCATATAGTTTGGAAGCAGACTGCTAGGGGATAATGTGAGGGTAACCACCTGCCTAGAAGTGTTAGGAGTTGATACAGTGCCAGGAAGAGATAGGAAGGCACTGAGAAGGGAGGATTATGCATACTAGAATGCCATCACACATTCTGGCACCTTATACACACCACTTCTACACAATTTATTGCCATCAGTATTACTAATCTTCTTGCCTACCTACCAAAATATATTTCTATTTATAAACCCCATTCATCAATAAGCTTAATAAATTTTAATGTAACAAAGCATCTTTAAATTAAAAGGGCATTAAGTAATAATAGGAATTGTAATTATTGTGTAATTTCTCCCATAAACTTTACCTCCTACATTTCATCCAAAAGCCCGGTGCTCATACTAAAAATAAATACTACTTTTAAAGCATTAATTAAAATTAATAAATAAATGAGTAAATCGCTAGATTAATTAATTAATCTTCACAACACGTGAACGTGTGGGTTTAAATGACTTCGGCGAATTAAGTATTCTAAAAAATAAAGGTATATAAATTAGGTTCTTGACTGTGGGGTTATATCACCTTGGGGTTTATGCACTGGTAAAAATAAACTATTCCTTAATTTTAGGGGAAAAAAAGACACAAATGTATATTCATAGTTTTTGCTTCTATACTATGAAGGTTACCCTACCTAGAGGCTTTTTTATGGTACCTAGAAACTTGTTTATGGTAGTCCAAATACACATTTTGACGAAAACATATTACAGAAGCATATACGCAGCATCATTTTAAAATTTGATATGTACATATTTTTTATTTATTTATTTGATTTTTAAGATCCTGCTACTTAAGCAATTTGCTCTATTGTACCAGTAGGGTGCAAACAAGATTTGCGAGAAGTAAATAACGTGAAATGTAAAATTGCAAGACAATTCATAGCTGAACATTCTATAGCTGGAGTTCCATTGTTTTATTAATAGCTTTCTCTTCCGAAGCTTGATTAAATTACAAACCGTTATTATTTATAGTAAACGTTTGGAAAAACAATTTTACACTTTTACTTTTTTTGTCGAAAGGAAAACTTCTCAAAAAACAAAACAAAAACATTTTATCGACATTTTGAACTTTAAAAAATTGGTACTTACTAATAACAGACTCACAATAATGCACGTATGTATCTCTTTGTTTACATCATAAAAAATATAAAAGTAATTTTTTTATTTTTTTTTTTTTAGATATCGTATGCATAGGTTTGTAAAAGTTGACAGATACTAGACGACTGCTTAGGCCTGAGGCTGTTACTCTAGGAATAAATTCCGTAATAAAAGTGTATTCCTGTTATCTTTAATAAAATATGAATTGTCAAGATTTTTTTAATTTCTATTTATCTATTAACGCCTACAAAACATTGTAAATTATTAAATTAAAAACTGGCTACACTGGAACTCAATGCTGCCTTATCTGCTCATAAATAGTAAAGAAATACGTTTTCATGTCAACTTCACTTCATGTACAATACATGAAAACAAAATTCGAATTGTTATACGGATTTTCCTAGTGCTAAAACCCTGGTCGAAGTTTGGAGGTGGATGTCCTTTGGAGATAAGGCTTTAATCCCAACATACTTGCACGGAATTATTGCCAAGGACCCGAAACATTAATACAGTTACAGATAAACACCTTTAGACAATGAGAATTAGGCAAATATTTATTAAATTATTAACGGGGAAATGGACGCAGAACCCCAACAATCCTTATTCACAAATTAGACTTTAGAATTCAGAAGCTTTGAAATACAACCCTAATTTAGGATTTGCTTACTTGCTAAAGTTCGCCCCTGGGGAGTGCGTTCCTCGGAGGATAATGAGTATTTATGATGCATTTCTATGCTCGTCGAATATATATCAAGTTGAATTAACAATTAGGCTCAGGGAGAAGGATGAATGCGCAATGTTCCTTGCGGTCGAAAGGTTTCCTCTCTGAATAACCAGGGATGAGGAGGAAATGCAGACAGTAATGATGGCAATTTGAATATTTAATGCGTTGCACGGAGACCGGCAAGGTATATTGCAAGACAAATGGAAAATAGAGAAAATAAAACGATTTGACTACTAATGCAGAGCCCTGACTTGTTTGACTCGGTTCCTGCTTATGGCTTACTTCGGTGGAATACGATATGAGCATAAGATATTTACACATTCCTTCAAGCTTCCAATAGTGTCTCTCTTTCTTCTCATATTATTTCTATTTCTTTATATTTCTCTTGGAACACCGACAAATAAATATGTATAACAAGAATTATTACCTTACATATATAAAAACTAGATTTCACTTAAGTGTATATAGATCTTTGAGGTCGAGCTGCTTCCCCCCCCCTCCCCAGGGGCCCTGATTATATCTATCTAAGTGTATATTATAGCAGAAAAGTAAATTTTGGTTGTTAAAGCTTCCGGCTGATTTTTACTGGCCGTAACAACACATTTATATCTCACTTAAAAAATATATTTTCTTGTATTTATTTATTAGCACGCACAACCAAATACACATATATTTGTTATGAGTCGGAACCAATATATGTGTATACTTGTGCATTTATGTCATAACTTACGATATAAAATCACAAGTATTTCTTGCGAAGTAGACCTACTTCACATGATTCCATCAATATCGGTATTGATTTGAATTGAACGATATTATTTATGAAAAATATAAAATAAAATAGAAATATTACTTTATTTCAGCTGGAAGTCCTCCAAAATATTTAGGCGTCTTCAATAATATATTCATATGAGATATGTTCTGCATGATTGATGCTCAATAAGTGGGTAAAACTGTATGAAATAATTCATATTTATTGCGAGTATTTTCAGTTGAAAATCATAAAGCTACAGGTCCTAAGTACAAGTGAACAATTGTACTCAATTATAAAAGACTAGCCTATCAAAATTGATAGTGTAAGAAATCAATTATCAAGACGGATATTACTATAATGGTAAACGAAACAATATTATAGCTAATGACTCTGGCAGTTGGAGCACCTATTATTAAAAAAAAAAAAAAAAAAAAAAAAAAAAAAAAAAAAAAAAAAATATGATAGTTCTGTAAAAAGCTTGGGGATTGGCCCTTTTCCGGATTGAAAGTAGTAATCTAAACATCCGGCGGACGAAACTTCAAATTTCCGTAGGCTAATTTACATTCAGATTTAAGCCCACATTCTTCAGTTCCAGCTACTGACGGATCATTACATTAGCAATCGTACGCCATAAAAAAATAATGGGATTTATAACAAAATATGTATACAATTGGTACCAAATTTACAAAAATAATGTCTTGGCCATAGCCTACAAATTATTTTAGCCTACAACTTTTAACGAGTACTTAATCATAACACAGACTTTTTGACAGGTACACTACAGGTTACCACCTCTTTCTGGCCACAAGACAGCAGGAAGGAAAGCTATTACTTCTTGTGGAAATCGAACACACAACACTAGACACGGAGTGCTCTCGCCTCACCACTCACGGCTACCACACCTCCAGAAAATTTCTTCAACTGGATAGAATTTACAGTTTTATCCTAAATTATGACAAATTACCAACTTTATAAACTGTAAATAATCAACTTAATTCCAAAAATGTTCTTTTCAAGAATTTATTACCATTTTATATGTTGATAAATGAAAATATATGCTGTTGTTGATAATACAAACAATAGAATCATTTCATAACAAATATTCCTTTCAATTGAATATCGGAAGAGGGAATAGTGAAATTTAACCTCATGAGATGAGGAATATTACATTACAACAAATATATTATATAAAAGCATAACGTTTTAAAATGTTTTCATTTTCACATTATCTTCAGTACTTTAGAGAGACATGAAATTATTATTCACCTTTTCTGCTTGGGTGACATTCGATTTTATACAATTCCTTTAAAGGGCATTATATTGCTTGAAATGAGTGGAAACTTATAAGTAACCGAATATCGCATCAAGATGTTGCTGAGATGAGCCTATCCAAGGAACTAAAGATAAATAAATAACAGTGAAATTATTATAATTTACCTTTATCCTTCACATCTATTTAATACATTCGTGTAGATAAACGAAAACAAAATATTGAATAAATTAATATCGAGAAAAGATTCAGGTTAGGATTTAAATAGTTCATCAATGACCCAAGACTATAGTTTATAACCGCTCCTAGCACCCATAATTATATGAACTATTCATTGATTACACAATAGGTAGTGTGCTTTCACATCCCTGATTATTGTGTCCCTTACTCATGCATTAATGAGCATGCAACAAAACTTGTAAGATATTCATCACAACTACACGGTTTGCTTGGCGAAAACAGGGACAATGCATGTTGAATAGATACAGGGCAACCGCATTATTAATAATCCAGAATATTCCCATAAATATATTATATATATATATATATATATATATATATATATATATATATATAAAATAAAATCTTGTACTTATATATATATATATATATATATATATATATATATGTTTGATGTTATTTATCGTCGCTGGGATAGTATTTTTAGATGGAACGGCATTTTTCTCCAGCGGTGGTACTCCTCCTCACTTGTTCCCGGAATATTTCGATGGATTCATCTCCATCTTCTTCAGCCAGGTACTTGTTTCTTCCTCGGTGGTAGCCAAGGGAATGACATTTTTCTCGATCTGGGCTCCTTTTCACCCCTCTAGCCACAGTATCGGCGGACGAATGGTGTTGAAGCTCCCTGGTGTAGTTGGGATTCTGTCCGTTGGCAGCGCTGATGGTATTGCGTCTTTTTTTTTTTTTTTTTTTTTTCCCTCCTGCTTCTATTTTCCTCGCCGTAAGGTTTTAAATGTTTGATGTTATTTATCGTCGCTGGGATAGTATTTTTAGATGGAACGGCATTTTTCTCCAGCGGTGGTACTCCTCCTCACTTGTTCCCGGAATATTTCGATGGATTCATCTCCATCTTCTTCAGCCAGGTACTTGTTTCTTCCTCGGTGGTAGCCAAGGGAATGACATTTTTCTCGATCTGGGCTCCTTTTCACCCCTCTAGCCACAGTATCGGCGGACGAATGGTGTTGAAGCTCCCTGGTGTAGTTGGGATTCTGTCCGTTGGCAGCGCTGATGGTATTGCGTCTTTTTTTTTTTTTTTTTTTTTTTTTTTTTTCCCCTCCTGCTTCTATTTTCCTCGCCGTAAGGTTTTAAATGTTTGATGTTATTTATCGTCGCTGGGATAGTATTTTTAGATGGAACGGCATTTTTCTCCAGCGGTGGTACTCCTCCTCACTTGTTCCCGGAATATTTCGATGGATTCATCTCCATCTTCTTCAGCCAGGTACTTGTTTCTTCCTCGGTGGTAGCCAAGGGAATGACATTTTTCTCGATCTGGGCTCCTTTTCACCCCTCTAGCCACAGTATCGGCGGACGAATGGTGTTGAAGCTCCCTGGTGTAGTTGGGATTCTGTCCGTTGGCAGCGCTGATGGTATTGCGTCTTTTTTTTTTTTTTTTTTTTTTTTTTTTTCCCTCCTGCTTCTATTTTCCTCGCCGTAAGGTTTTAAATGTTTGATGTTATTTATCGTCGCTGGGATAGTATTTTTAGATGGAACGGCATTTTTCTCCAGCGGTGGTACTCCTCCTCACTTGTTCCCGGAATATTTCGATGGATTCATCTCCATCTTCTTCAGCCAGGTACTTGTTTCTTCCTCGGTGGTAGCCAAGGGAATGACATTTTTCTCGATCTGGGCTCCTTTTCACCCCTCTAGCCACAGTATCGGCGGACGAATGGTGTTGAAGCTCCCTGGTGTAGTTGTGATTCTGTCCGTTGGCAGCGCTGATGGTATTGCGTCTTAATGCCGTTCCATCTAAAAATACTATCCCAGCGACGATAAATAACATCAAACATTTAAAACCTTACGGCGAGGAAAATAGAAGCAGGAGGGAAAAAAAAGAAAAAAAAAAAAAAAAAAAAAAAGACGCAATACCATCAGCGCTGCCAACGGACAGAATCCCAACTACACCAGGGAGCTTCAACACCATTCGTCCGCCGATACTGTGGCTAGAGGGGTGAAAAGGAGCCCAGATCGAGAAAAATGTCATTCCCTTGGCTACCACCGAGGAAGAAACAAGTACCTGGCTGAAGAAGATGGAGATGAATCCATCGAAATATTCCGGGAACAAGTGAGGAGGAGTACCACCGCTGGAGAAAAATGCCGTTCCATCTAAAAATACTATCCCAGCGACGATAAATAACATCAAACATTTAAAACCTTACGGCGAGGAAAATAGAAGCAGGAGGGAAAAAAAAAAAAAAAAAAAAAAAAAAAAAAAAAAAAAAGACGCAATACCATCAGCGCTGCCAACGGACAGAATCCCAACTACACCAGGGAGCTTCAACACCATTCGTCCGCCGATACTGTGGCTAGAGGGGTGAAAAGGAGCCCAGATCGAGAAAAATGTCATTCCCTTGGCTACCACCGAGGAAGAAACAAGTACCTGGCTGAAGAAGATGGAGATGAATCCATCGAAATATTCCGGGAACAAGTGAGGAGGAGTACCACCGCTGGAGAAAAATGCCGTTCCATCTAAAAATACTATCCCAGCGACGATAAATAACATCAAACATTTAAAACCTTACGGCGAGGAAAATAGAAGCAGGAGGGAAAAAAAAAAAAAAAAAAGACGCAATACCATCAGCGCTGCCAACGGACAGAATCCCAACTACACCAGGGAGCTTCAACACCATTCGTCCGCCGATACTGTGGCTAGAGGGGTGAAAAGGACCCCAGATCGAGAAAAATGTCATTCCCTTGGCTACCACCGAGGAAGAAACAAGTACCTGGCTGAAGAAGATGGAGATGAATCCATCGAAATATTCCGGGAACAAGTGAGGAGGAGTACCACCGCTGGAGAAAAATGCCGTTCCATCTAAAAATACTATCCCAGCGACGATAAATAACATCAAACATTTAAAACCTTACGGCGAGGAAAATAGAAGCAGGAGGGAAAAAAAAAAAAAAAAAAAAAAAAAAAAAGACGCAATACCATCAGCGCTGCCAACGGACAGAATCCCAACTACACCAGGGAGCTTCAACACCATTCGTCCGCCGATACTGTGGCTAGAGGGGTGAAAAGGAGCCCAGATCGAGAAAAATGTCATTCCCTTGGCTACCACCGAGGAAGAAACAAGTACCTGGCTGAAGAAGATGGAGATGAATCCATCGAAATATTCCGGGAACAAGTGAGGAGGAGTACCACCGCTGGAGAAAAATGCCGTTCCATCTAAAAATACTATCCCAGCGACGATAAATAACATCAAACATTTAAAACCTTACGGCGAGGAAAATAGAAGCAGGAGGGAAAAAAAAAAAAAAAAAAAAAAAAAAAAAAGACGCAATACCATCAGCGCTGCCAACGGACAGAATCCCAACTACACCAGGGAGCTTCAACACCATTCGTCCGCCGATACTGTGGCTAGAGGGGTGAAAAGGAGCCCAGATCGAGAAAAATGTCATTCCCTTGGCTACCACCGAGGAAGAAACAAGTACCTGGCTGAAGAAGATGGAGATGAATCCATCGAAATATTCCGGGAACAAGTGAGGAGGAGTACCACCGCTGGAGAAAAATGCCGTTCCATCTAAAAATACTATCCCAGCGACGATAAATAACATCAAACATTTAAAACCTTACGGCGAGGAAAATAGAAGCAGGAGGGAAAAAAAAAAAAAAAAAAAAAAGACGCAATACCATCAGCGCTGCCAACGGACAGAATCCCAACTACACCAGGGAGCTTCAACACCATTCGTCCGCCGATACTGTGGCTAGAGGGGTGAAAAGGAGCCCAGATCGAGAAAAATGTCATTCCCTTGGCTACCACCGAGGAAGAAACAAGTACCTGGCTGAAGAAGATGGAGATGAATCCATCGAAATATTCCGGGAACAAGTGAGGAGGAGTACCACCGCTGGAGAAAAATGCCGTTCCATCTAAAAATACTATCCCAGCGACGATAAATAACATCAAACATTTAAAACCTTACGGCGAGGAAAATAGAAGCAGGAGGGAAAAAAAAAAAAAAAAGACGCAATACCATCAGCGCTGCCAACGGACAGAATCCCAACTACACCAGGGAGCTTCAACACCATTCGTCCGCCGATACTGTGGCTAGAGGGGTGAAAAGGAGCCCAGATCGAGAAAAATGTCATTCCCTTGGCTACCACCGAGGAAGAAACAAGTACCTGGCTGAAGAAGATGGAGATGAATCCATCGAAATATTCCGGGAACAAGTGAGGAGGAGTACCACCGCTGGAGAAAAATGCCGTTCCATCTAAAAATACTATCCCAGCGACGATAAATAACATCAAACATTTAAAACCTTACGGCGAGGAAAATAGAAGCAGGAGGGAAAAAAAAAAAAAAAAAAAAAAAAAAAAAGACGCAATACCATCAGCGCTGCCAACGGACAGAATCCCAACTACACCAGGGAGCTTCAACACCATTCGTCCGCCGATACTGTGGCTAGAGGGGTGAAAAGGAGCCCAGATCGAGAAAAATGTCATTCCCTTGGCTACCACCGAGGAAGAAACAAGTACCTGGCTGAAGAAGATGGAGATGAATCCATCGAAATATTCCGGGAACAAGTGAGGAGGAGTACCACCGCTGGAGAAAAATGCCGTTCCATCTAAAAATACTATCCCAGCGACGATAAATAACATCAAACATTTAAAACCTTACGGCGAGGAAAATAGAAGCAGGAGGGAAAAAAAAAAAAAAAAAAAAAGACGCAATACCATCAGCGCTGCCAACGGACAGAATCCCAACTACACCAAGGAGCTTCAACACCATTCGTCCGCCGATACTGTGGCTAGAGGGGTGAAAAGGAGCCCAGATCGAGAAAAATGTCATCATCATTCCTCCATGAGCTCTCGTTCAGAACACATCGCCTGCTTACTTGGAACTTGTCTACCTCTTCACAGCTCTCGTGTATTCGCCGGCAGCTCTCCAGTGATCTCCAGCAGGACCAGCTACTCAAGAAGCTAGGCCCCGAGCACCCGCTCGGTCAGTAAGCTCGTAAGAGCAGAAGCGCCTGGTGTAGCAGCCAGGACCAGCAGCAGTTGCAGAAGAAGAGAGTAAGGGGCACATCCAGGATCTCTAAGCAAGCCGTTGGGTCCGGACCCACAAGGGAATTGCTAAGGGGTTCTGTATTCCGGGGCTTTGCCCACCCGTCTGACGGTCGGTTCAGGTACGACCGCAGGCGGCCCCCACCACCAGGGTACCCCCACTCTTCTACCCCCACTGTGACTCTCCCCTCTCTCTTCTACCCCCTCTTCTCGCCACGCCCACCCCCCACCATGTTTTCACATGAGCACCCTCACACAACCCACCAAACACGCTCAGACACACCACCACCCTCTACAAGCACACACATACAAAAGGAAACCCTAGAAGCCCTCGCCACACGAACATTCACAAGCGAAGAGATGGATCGTCTCTTCAACTTCCTGGCCCCCGAGTCTCCTATGGAACAGGGAATCGCCTTAGAAAATACGAAAGACTTTCCTAACCTTCCCCCGGCCTCCAAGAGACCTATTGAGACCAGCAGCTCTTCAGATAGCGAAGATATCACTGATAGTGAAATCTTTACACTGGTCAAGCCACAGGGCAAAAAACACCGGAAGGTGGCCCGCAACACCACACCCACTGTCAACAACACCCCCGCCCCTATTAAAACTCAGAACAAATTTGAACCCCTCAGGAACATAAAACCACCACCCATTGTACTGCCCCCACACTACACTGACGTAAACAGTCTCGTCAGAACACTGAACACAGCCGGCATTAAAAATTACACTGTACAAAGATGTAAAGGCGGAAATAAGATATTTGCCCAAGACCTCAAGACTTTCGAAACAATCAAAAACAAACTTACGACCAACAAGACGCAATTTTACTCTTACACACCCAAGGGCTCCCCCAAAAACCAATCATTCGTGCTCTTCGGGCTGGATGTTGACCACCCGCTAGAGAACATTAAGCAGGAGCTCCAAACGGATCAACTGGTATCAGTGAAACGTATGAGCAAAACCACGACAGACGGTACTAGAGCCCCCATCCCCCCTGTCTTACTCACATTCACCCCTAAATTCAACCCAACACACCTAAAATCGATCAAATCGATCGATCAAATAATAGTGTATTTCAAACCCTACAAGGGAGACAACTCAATCTCTCAGTGTTTCCGGTGTCAGCGCTTCGGCCACACCAGAAATAATTGCAACTTACGCGAACGTTGTGTTCGCTGTGGCAAAGCACACGCGTCGAAAGACTGCGACCGGATCACCAACACACTCCAGTGCCCCAACTGTCAGGAGCAGCACCCCGCCTCATACAGGCAATGCCCAGCCCGGCTCGACCTATTAGAGAAGAGCCGAAAAGCCCGACAAACAATAGTAGCCCCCCCGGCTAACGCACGAACATACAGAACAGTAGACCCAGCCTTCAGCTACTCTAATGCCTTCACTGGCCACATCACACAACTTCCCCCTCCACCACCACCACCAACACAACCACTTCCCCAACGCACACAAAACACCAGACCAGCTCTGTTGCCCACCCCACCTACACCACCAACCTACCAATTACCAACACCTATTGCACCACAACAACACACCAGTGACAGTACACCCGCATGGGTCGAACGACTGACTAACACCATGACCGACATGATGTCCATGATACGTACATTAGTTGAACTCATGACAAAACTGATAACAAAATGACCAGACACACTATACTTAACTTAAACACGAACGGACTAACTCCAAAACTACAAGACGTGGACTTACTTCTACGACAAATACAGCCCACTGTAGTCATACTAACCGACACACGACTGACCAGAGGTAGTTACGCACACTTCCAAGGCTATACACTTCTCCGGCACGACATGGACAACACACTAGCCGGTGGAGTCGCCATCGGCCTTCGACACGGTACACGATTTCAACGGATAGACCCTATCATAGACCCAGACGAATACAATTTTGTTCTGACAATTATAGTAAAACTGAACAAGACGTACAAACTGACCGCATACTATCGGAGACCGAGAGGACGACTTTCACGACTGGGACTTCTCCTTTCGGAAACTTCGACAGACAGACGACACATACTCATAGGTGACCTGAACGCTAGACACACTGCCTGGCATAATACGAGAAATAACCCCGCAGGGACTAAGCTGACAAAATACCCCCTGACAGTCATACACCCAGGCACACACACATTCAGACACTTCGCAGATCCCAGCATGACTTCAACGATTGACTTGCTAGTTACGCGACAACCACACGTAATAACCGCGTGCACTGCACTCGATTTTATCACATCAGACCACAGGCCGGTCTTATACGAACTACACGGGCACATCCCCATACCCACAGCCACAAACTACCACTACAGTAAGGCAGACTGGCACAAATACAAACACCTCATTCACGAACACACCCCCCCTATCACACCCATACATGACACACAAATTCTCGACGAGGCCATTAAACAATTCACAGACACAATCACCTTCGCGGCCGACTCGAGCATTCCTAAGTTCGCGCCAGCACCTCCAAATCTTAGGAAACCACCACAACACATTCTCACACTCATCAAACAACGAAACAATATCAAAAACATTTGGTACAGAACACGAGACAGACACTATAAAACTGCACTAAATTCACTCACTACACAAATACGCACTCTCATGTCACAATGGAAGACGTCCATGTGGCATGAGAAACTCAGGCAGACACATGGTGACTATAGGCAATTCTGGAGGCTCATACGAACACGCACGCATAAGACTAACACAGTAAAAATACACAGACAAGATACTCTACTAGACGAAAAAGACCAGGCGGACATACTCGCTACCTACTACTCACATGACGCTCAGACTCGCAACAAAGACCGTACACCTGAATACAGACTTACACTACAAGACAATTACATGTACGTCTCACCAAAACAACTGACAGCCATACTCAGACAGACACGAGGGAATAAATCCCCAGGACATGACAGACTTCAGTACATATTACTCAAACAGCTACCGAGAAAAGGACTACACTATCTCGTACACATATATAACACATGCCTCCGCCTCAGACACTTCCCCGAACACTGGAGACACGCCATCATCACTCCACTACTCAAACCTAACAAAAAGGGCGACACACCTGAACACTACAGACCCATAAGCCTACTGCCTCATCTATCAAAAGTGTATGAAAAGATCATACTGAGATATCTGAAAGACTTTTGCGCAGAGGAGGATATAATCCCTGCTGAGCAGTTCGGCTTCCGCCCTGCACACAGTTCAGAACACCAGCTAGTAAGGCTCCAATCACACATCACAAACAACATGCTCATGAACCGGACTACAGCACTCATATCGATTGACTGTACGAAAGCTTTTGACTCTGTTTCACATAATATACTCATGCAGCAACTCAGAACTTACGAATGTCCAGAACAACTCTATAACATAATACACTCTTTCCTATACGGACGTACTATGACGGTTAGGGTAGGGGCAAGCCTCTCCAGCACACACCCAATCCCCTGCGGTGTACCACAGGGGTCAGTACTCGCACCAACACTCTTTTCCATTTACACATCAGAAATCGTCGGTGAACAGTACCCAAACACAAAAATAGCCGCATACGCCGACGATATCGCGATATACAGCACATCCATGTCACATTCAAAGGCATTAAAACAAGCTGAAGAGGTTTGCGCAGACGTAGTAGACGAACTGCGACGAATACACATCACAGTAAACCCGACCAAGACAGACGCACTACTCTTCGCCTTTCATGGCAATTCAACACGAGCACGCCCCAAGTATTTCACGGTTAGAAACAAAAGAAACAAGTTAAAAAGACATATTAATTACTTGGGGATACACTTAGGAACACATCTCAGTTTCCACACACACTTTACCAAGAAGCTAAAGCTTGTCAGGACGAAAGCCCGCTCTCTTGGATATTTACTCAATTCACCAAACCTCTCACTCAGACTGAAGCTACTCATTTACAAAGGAGTCCTACGACCGGCACTACTATACGGCACACCACTCTTTCGGTTCCTGAACCCCACCATACTCAGAACACTACAATCTTTTCAGAACCGAATACTCAAAACAGTCACACGGAGCACCTCACACAATAAACTCAAAGCCCCCGACTTACACAAACTTTTAGAACTCCCTACAGTTTCAGAATTCATAAAACGACGTCACATCAAATTCTTTGACGGACTTAAGTACCATGACAATCCACTCTTTAACGACATCACACCACCTGGACGACCAGGACGCTGGCAAGGACCAACAGAGTTCACACAACGCCTAGTAGACGTACTAGAACACAACACATTTCCAACAAACACAAGTTACACTGACACTTGACACGTAAGACAGTATAACTGACCTTCTTCCCCTTTCTTCTTTCTTCTACTCTCCGACTATCTTTCGTTTTACCTCCTCCTCTATCGCTGTGCCCCACACAGCACATTACACATACCTCCCTTTGGGAATCCTACACCTTTTTTCTCCTTTACCTACCGCCTTCAAGTGCATTAATGCAGAATAAGGACACCTCCTCCCTCATCCTCCCTCTACCTGTGGCCCTTACGCCCGCCTGTGTCGTTCGAGGTCCTTAGTTTTTCTTTGCGTTCCTGCACGTTTTTCTTTCACTTTCGTTTTCATCATGCCCTTCCTTGCATGCTTTTTTATTTCTCTTTTATCTAAAGTGGGGTTTAGGAAAAAAAAAAAAAAAAAAAAAAAAAAAAAAAAAAAATGTCATTCCCTTGGCTACCACCGAGGAAGAAACAAGTACCTGGCTGAAGAAGATGGAGATGAATCCATCGAAATATTCCGGGAACAAGTGAGGAGGAGTACCACCGCTGGAGAAAAATGCCGTTCCATCTAAAAATACTATCCCAGCGACGATAAATAACATCAAACATTTAAAACCTTACGGCGAGGAAAATAGAAGCAGGAGGGAAAAAAAAAAAAAAAAAAAAAAAGACGCAATACCATCAGCGCTGCCAACGGACAGAATCCCAACTACACCAGGGAGCTTCAACACCATTCGTCCGCCGATACTGTGGCTAGAGGGGTGAAAAGGAGCCCAGATCGAGAAAAATGTCATTCCCTTGGCTACCACCGAGGAAGAAACAAGTACCTGGCTGAAGAAGATGGAGATGAATCCATCGAAATATTCCGGGAACAAGTGAGGAGGAGTACCACCGCTGGAGAAAAATGCCGTTCCATCTAAAAATACTATCCCAGCGACGATAAATAACATCAAACATTTAAAACCTTACGGCGAGGAAAATAGAAGCAGGAGGGAAAAAAAAAAAAAAAAAAAAAAAAAAAAAGACGCAATACCATCAGCGCTGCCAACGGACAGAATCCCAACTACACCAGGGAGCTTCAACACCATTCGTCCGCCGATACTGTGGCTAGAGGGGTGAAAAGGAGCCCAGATCGAGAAAAATGTCATTCCCTTGGCTACCACCGAGGAAGAAACAAGTACCTGGCTGAAGAAGATGGAGATGAATCCATCGAAATATTCCGGGAACAAGTGAGGAGGAGTACCACCGCTGGAGAAAAATGCCGTTCCATCTAAAAATACTATCCCAGCGACGATAAATAACATCAAACATTTAAAACCTTACGGCGAGGAAAATAGAAGCAGGAGGGAAAAAAAAAAAAAAAAAAAAAAAAAAAAAAGACGCAATACCATCAGCGCTGCCAACGGACAGAATCCCAACTACACCAGGGAGCTTCAACACCATTCGTCCGCCGATACTGTGGCTAGAGGGGTGAAAAGGAGCCCAGATCGAGAAAAATGTCATTCCCTTGGCTACCACCGAGGAAGAAACAAGTACCTGGCTGAAGAAGATGGAGATGAATCCATCGAAATATTCCGGGAACAAGTGAGGAGGAGTACCACCGCTGGAGAAAAATGCCGTTCCATCTAAAAATATATATATATATATAAAATAAAATCTTGTACTTATATATATATATATATATATATATATATATATATATATATATATATATATATATACATATATATATATATATATATATATATAAAATACAATCTTTTACTTATATATATATATATATATATATATATATATATATATAGCCTTGAGATGAGAAAATTCCTGCCGGAGGTGGGGATCGAACCCACCATCTCCCGCTTATGAATCCAAGGCGCTAACCATTAGACCACGGGAGACCCCACCACTATTAATTAAATTAATTAAAGGCTGGGTTGGCCTAGGGACGGTAAGGGAGGCCGAATTCAACCAATGAACGAAGACACTAGATGAAAAAATCTTTAGTGCTTGCTCGGGATTTGAACTGAGGCCTCCAGCTTATATATATATATATATATATATATATATATATATATATATATATATATATATATATATATACACACACGAATTTGCGAATCCGAGGGAACGCCGATTAATTCCAGAATATATTATATATATATATATATATATATATATATATATATATATATATATATATATATATATATATATACATATATAAGTACCAACTTTTTTTTTTCAAAACTTATCTATGCGTTAGAGCCCCAATGTCTACTGGGTCTATTGGGGTATATCATTAGGTATTCATCATTGACCCATGAATACCTGTTTTATTCTTAAGATCTTATTGCATCTTAGAAAAAATGTATTTCTTACTTCTGTCATTATACGTGATTGAATAATTATTCTCGTCCTGTTCCTTTAATAGTCTGGTGCCAGGTAGCGGCGTAGAGTCTATATTAGTTGAAGAGATTTTAATAAAAAGTTTATAATTTATAAATGATCTATAAATATTTAAGAAATCATACGATAATGGATGGGAAAACAGCGAGATTATTATTTAAAAAAAATTACAACAATAATGGTCTGTAAAAAAGGATTATCCGAGATGGGTTTTTGTAACAGGGGTTTTCCTGCTTACTTACAAAATGTTTATTTACTTTTTCTATCGCAGAATTAATAATTCGTAAATGTAATATTCCTCCGTAAAGAATGGATTATAGCTTACCACCTGTTCTTTATTATTTGTGAAAAAATCGTGTAGATTGCAAGGGTAAGAATTATCGGGTAAGGTCATGTGAATTAATAAAACTACCTAATTATTAAAAAATAAAAACGAGTTGTTTCTCAATGTTTTCGATTAAGTTCCAATTCTTCGTTGGAGAGAAGAACTTAGTGTTATAGTAAACGCCATACTCATCAGTTCACCATATCCTTAAAGACCTGAAGATGGCTTAAAGTCCTTGGCAACTACAACGAATTATTATATTTAAAAAATGTAGTTTTATTAACTATATTTACCAAACCTCGCCAATCTTTGCCTCGAGCAGAGTTGAGCAAACGTTAGCGCGCGCTAATATCTAATACCTTCCCGCTAATTTAGCAGTACTAATAAGAGCCTGCGCTAACGATTAGCGCATAGCGACGGCAGTGCGCTAATCGCTAATTCACCTATAATGTTTAAATATCTTTGTAGCTTACTAGGAGGAATATTGAAGGTGGAATAAAAAAAGGATATTGGAAGTGTTATTACAAAGGATATTGAAGGTCGTATTTGGAAGTATATAGGAGGTGGTAATAGGAAGGATATACAAGGTGGTATTAGGAAGGATGTAAAAGGTCGTTTTAGGAAGGATATACAAGGTGGCATCAGGAAGGATATAGAAGGTGGTATTAGGAAGGATATAGAAGGTGGTATTAGGAAGGGTATTAAAGGCGGTATTTGGAAGTATATTGGAGGTGGTATTAGGAAGGATATAGAAGGTGGTATTAGGAAGGGTATTGGAGGTGGTATTAGGAAGGATATACGAGGTGGCATTAGGAAGTATATTAAAGGCGGTATTAGGAAGGATATTGGAGGTGGCATTAGGAAGGATATTGGAGGTGGCATTAGGAAGGATATTGGAGATGGCATCAGAAAGGATAAAGAAGGTGTTATTAGGAAGGATATAGAAGGTGGTCTTAGGAAGGGAATAGAAGGCGGTATTAGGGAGTATATAGAAGCAGGCATTAGGAAGGATATTGAAGGTCGTAATAGGAAGGATATAGAAGGTGGTATTAGGAAGGATATAGAAGGCGGTATTAGGAAGGGTATAGAAGGTGGTATTAGGAAGGGTATAGAAGGTGGTATTAGACAGGATATTAAAGGCGGTATTTGGAAGGATATTGGAGGTGGTATTAGGAAGGATATTAAAGGCGGTATTAGGAAGGGTATTGGAGGTGGTATTAGGAAGGATATAGAAGGTGGTATTAGGAAGGTTATTGGAGGTGGTATGAGGAAGGATATTGGAGATGGTATTAGGAAGGGTATAGAAGGTGGTATTAGGAAGGATATTAAAGGCGGTATTAGGAAGGATATTGGAGGTGGTATTAGGAAGGGTATTGGAGGTTGAATTAGGAAGGATATACGAGGTGGCATTAGGAAGGATATTGGTGGATATTGGAGTCCGAATAGCTCCAATATCAGCACATAATAGAGGAATGCCCTAAATACCGGCACCAATTTGCTGAAGAAGGTATCAACAGAAAACTTGCAGTGTGTCTTGGAAACAATACCTCAGAAATTGACTGACTAAATTTCCTAATACTTGCCCCATAAACATTCTTCCTAATGCCACCTCCAATATGCTTGCTAGTCCCAACTTCAATATCCTTCCCTATACCACCTTCTATATCCTTCCTAATACTACCTTCGAAATCCTTCCTAATACTACTTTCTATAACCTTCCTAATACCACCTCCTATATACCTCCAAATACCATCTTCTATATCCTTCCTATTACGACCTTAAATATTCTTCCTAATACCACCTTCTATATCCTCCCTAATATCAGCTTTTATATTCTTCCTAATATCAGCTTTTATATTCTTCCTAATACTACTTCCAATATCCGTCCTTATGCCACCTTCTATATACTCCCTAATACCGCCTTCTACTCCCTTCCTAATACCGCCTTCGATATCCTTCCTAATACTACCTTCTAAATCCTTATTAATACTACCTTCTATAACCTTCCTAATACCACCTCCTAAATACATCCAAATACCACCTTCTATATCCTTCCTATTACGACCTTCAATATCCTGCCTAATATCAGCATTTATATTCTTCCTAATACTACTTCCAATATCCGTCCTTATGCCACCTCGATATCCTCCCTAATACGACCTCCAATATCCTCTCTAATACCGCCATTAATATTCTTCCTAATACCACCTTCTATATCCTTCCTAATACCACCTTCTATACCCTTCCTAATACGACCTTCATTATCCTTCCTATTGCCACCTTCTATATACTCCCTAATACCGCCTTCTATTTCCTTCCAAATACCGCCTTTAATATCCTTCCTAATACCACCTTCTATACCCTTCCTAATACTACCTTCTATATCCTTCCTAATACCACCTTGTATATCCTTCCTAATACCACCTTCTATACCCTTCCTAATACTACCTTCTATATCCTTCCTAATACCACCTTGTATATCCTTCCTAATACCACCTTGTATATCCTTCCTAATACCACCTCCTATATACTTCCAAATACGTCCTTCAATATCCTTTGTAATAACACTTCCAATATCCTTTTTTTATTCCACCTTCAATATTCCTCCTAGTTAGCTACAAAGATATTTAAACATTAGAGGTGAATTAGCAATTAGCGCACTGCCGTCGCTATGCGCTAATCGTTAGCGCAGGCTCTTATCAGTACCGCTAAATTAGCGGGAAGGTATTAGATATTAGCGCGCGCTAACGTTTGCCCAACTCTGGCCTCGAGGAGGGAAGACATCCACTTATTAATGCGCACCCGATCACGCAATCCAGAAGTGCCAGTTCATGTTTCGCCACTTAAGATAACAAAAATAACGGCGGTTCGCACACAGGGTGGCCCAGATAAGTGGGCCACAAGAGAAATAACTACTATTCGGTTTGAGATATCAACATTTTTCATAGAAGCAAAGTTGTAGTTCTCGTCGAGATCTATAAAATTGTGCCCTAGGAAATGAGAAAATAACACTTCTAAAGGCTCAAATAGGCCTTTGAAGAGGAGAGTTTCCACTTTACCCGTATTTTGCATTATATTTTTAAATTTTACTAACAAAACAAGGAAGAACCGTGAACACAGGGTTTCGATCCGTCAAGTAGTTCTCTGTAAAAATACGTTTTAATTTGCATGTATTCCTCGACGATAAATTAAAAAATAAAATACATAAAAATTGGAGCTTTAGGCCAAAATTACAGATCACAAATAATGAATGATTTTTTTGATTTTTTTTCAATAAATATAATTTTTAATGCTGAGCGCTATTATAAAAATAAATATAATTTTTACTCAGTTTGCTCTCTCACAGGCTACAGATGATCCGATTTTGACAAAATTTCGTACAAAAATCTTTGGTCTTTAAAGAAAAGTCTAATTAACTCAGTCATCAAAAATAGTATAGACTTCGGGTATTTACGGTGTCCCCATCCCCTTTACCGACGTTTTGCTTGCTTTCTTAGGGTTAAGAAGCTGTTTTTTTCCCACTTAACCAAAACATTTAATTATGTTTAGACAGGTACGGGCCCAACGGCTGGACTTAAAAATATTTGTTCTCAGAGTACAGTCTGTCAAAATATTCTTTTTGAATAAGTCTGTATTACAAAATTATTCTATTTCTTATATCTTATACATCTAAATATAAATTACATGTAATATTATTCCAAATAAATAAAAATTTAAGTTATTTGACAAGGATATTCAATTCCATTTCTTATCATTAGTATACCGGAGGAATTTAAAACAAAATAAATAAATATCCTTGTACAATGGCAATCCTACCAGCGGGATATAAAACTGATTCAATACTGCAATCCCATTCAATCTTCTACATGAAATATTTTCACATCCCAGCTTGTTAAACATTTTTGCACCACTGAATATATGGGCTCTTGTTTATAAGGCCAATACAATGAAGGAGTAATGAAAAGCCATGTAGGGGAAAAATAAACAGGCTAGTCACATAAAATAAGAAGATAGGCTAGTAGAAGAGGTGTAGGGACGATAAGATCTCAAGCCGGAGGACACTTAACATAATCCTTGCTTGGTATAAGCTATCAACTCCCAGCTATCGTTAGCACCTAGCATCCACACCCACACCAGCAGCTTAACTACATGGTGTTCCGCAGGGATCAGCACTTGGACCGACTTTATTCACTTTCGTATAATCATCGGATATACACTTCATAATGTTTATTTGCCAATCGTAGCTGGGGAATATTGTCTTATTATGAGCCATTAAAGATTCATAGACAGCAATTAAAATAAATTAAATAGATTCAATACACCATTAAAGTAAATTAATTAATAATTAAAGTATCTTTTTGAACAAATATCAACCTTGTCTTCTTTTTCATAGAATTACGAATCTAAGCACAGAAAGTGAGTTGTGTATACAACATTCCTGAATAATTTGCTTAATATAAATAAATAAAAACATGAATGGTTTCGATCTTCTATATTTGTAACTAGCTGAGCCCGCGACTTCGTCCACGTGGATAGTGACTTAAGGCGGCATTTCTTGATATATTATTTGGTTAATTTTTGATTCTAAACACCGTCGTATGGGTATATAAAAAAAATCTACTTTACAGTAATGCTTCTCTATAAACGATATTAGACATATAGCCATCGGGGGTCAAGCATACATGCTGCTAGGATTGCTAAAACGTTTCAAAGACACTAAGTTGACCCCCTAGGGATTGTTAAACCCTAGTGTGCATACAGTGTCTGACAGACAGCAGGCATACATACAAAATTTGTAAAAAATATTATTTTGGGTACTATTGCGTTGATAAAGGCCCCCAATCATATATTTCCCATATATCTTCCATGTACATATAGCGATCCGGTAGAATTGTATTATGTTAACGATAGTTCATGAAATGTTCGACGTGTTTCATTACAGAGCATAACATTTTTTTTTTATGAACCGATTGAAATGAAACAAACACAAAATGTTAAGTTACGCTTACCACAATATATTACTGAAAACCCCAACTAAATTGGATAAGCCGTTTCTGAGATAAGCGCTTACAGACACGCAGATAAACAGACAAAAAGAAAAAACAATTTAAAAATCATTGTTTTGCTATTACGTTGATGAAGGCCCCCAATAGTTTTCTTGTGGCCCCAATATTTTTCCCGTGTGTCTTCCATGTACAGACAGCGATCCGTTAGAATATTATTATATGTATAGATGAACAGCTGACTCAATTATTCTTTTTTTACTTAATTTTTTTTTCAGGGCGTTTTGTAAGTGAGGTACAACACTATCTATTAAATAGAAAAAAAAACTTAATATTTTTGTTTATTGATCTAGATGAAAAATAATAACGTGTGCATGTAAAAATAGAACATCTTACAATCACAACTACGCAGAAACCGGATACATTGCACCTAGTAGTAGAAGTAACAACCGGTTTCTGGCTCGAACCCACCCTCCCCCGCATGAGAATCTCGATAGCCTCTAGTCCACGGGGAGACCCTCCCCCCCCCCCCAATTTATAATGACCCGATTTAGTTCATTCTTCAAACAATTACGACAATTAACAATGCTACAATACAAAAGAAATTACGGCAGGTATGAGCAAATTAGTCATAAGGGTCTGCAGTAAAAACTCCTCCAGGTGGACTAATTTTTGTGCTTAACTAATCAGTACCGAAACAGGCCACTAAGGGCCCAGAGGGACAGATACTGTAGAGAGAGGTATCTGCTTCTTGACCATACGGCACACTAGGGAGATAGTGTAGTCAGTACTATGCCCCAGCCGCCTTTTTACCTTTCCAGGTACCCATTAATTAATTATTTAAAGGCTGGGTGAGCCTAGGAACGGTCTGGGACCCCAAATCCAACCCTCGAACGATGACACTAGAGGAAAAATTCTTTAGTGCACGCTCTGGTTTTGAACCTGGGTCCTCCAGTTCATTAGTCGAGTGCTCTACCACTGAGCTAACCTCGCCCGCATTGGTGGTAAACAAACTATGTTAATTGTTTACTAGGGGAATGATTTATGCCTTGTCGAATAAACGAAAGCTCTGGAATTTTAACAGAGGTAATTTTTGTTAAGTGTAACTAGATTTCTTTAAAATGCTGCTGGGAGGAGCAATGTAAACAATTGAATAAATCCAAATAACTGAAAACGTTATATCGGAGTAATGGGAACGCTTTTTTTTTAGGATAACTATGGCAAGTAAACAACAACGCCTATAAAAACAACAACGCCTAAGATTCGACCTCACAACTTATTTACTGCAAAGTAAGACAATCTTGAGCGTCGGTAGTCTTCCTTACTTGACAGTAGATTTCCTCAGACGGTGTAAAGTACTTAGTAATGAATAATTTATAGGAAATCATCATTTTATTGAATCAAGGTCCACAATAAATCAAACATTTAAATATATATAGAATGTCTGTTCTTGATGATGTTAAAATGAGGAAAGGAGTAGAGAAAGTAGTGTTAGTTTCCAGACTCATCAACGGAGGGTATGCAAGCATGATAAGGAAAGAGCAAACATGGCTTGATAAACACTGCCCGTGTTTATCAAGGCTCGAAGGGAAGATTCATGTTCAGTTCTGCTATTGATTGTCGTCATTAATGTCATGTTGCAGATTACAAACTCGGTTCCAGCCCCGCTCATACTCGGGTAATGACGGGCAAATGTAACCACTTCGACAACAGCATGCAGGATGAATGACGAAAATATTGACAACGAAAATACTTTATATTTTTTACTTTAAATCATTAAAAGATATTATTTTAATTTTCTGTCGTATACAAAAACATATTAAATCACTCAACTTTCTTGAATCAAAAATATGCAAGGCGGAAGACGGAAGGTCAATGAGGAATAATTAACGAAGTCAATTCATTAAGCTTTTCAGGTCTCACGACTTCTAAGGTGCCTCATTAAGAGGCAACATGGGCATGTATAGAGAATAATTTCGGAGGGGGCTGGGAAAATTTCGGGGGGGGGCTGAGACCATTTCCGGTGTATGGGATACTAAGAATTTAGATCTTGGAAGAGTTTTAGCCAACTTAAACGCTATTACACCCAAAATAGGATATGTTTTATGAACTAAATGATCTTATTTAATTTATTTTTAAGGTTTTTATGACATACCGATCAAATCAAAATTTCGGAGGGGGCTGCAGCCCCCTCAGCCCCCCCCCCTTATATACGCCCATACGAGGCAAAATATTTACAACAATATTAATACACCATATTTGTGCAAAGACGAACCTTCCCCTACAATTGCCAGGTCAAAACACGATACAACGTATAGCCTCAACGGTAGTATTGTAATAAATATTTAATGGTCAATATTTTCGTCATTCATTCTGCCTGCTTTCGTCCGCATGCTGTTGTCAAAGTCGTTACATTTCCCCGTTATTTCCTGAATCAGGGGTGTATAGAGGAAACATTTAAATATCTTAGTGTAAAATGGTCAGTTTTGTTGTCCTGGCACACCTAGTAAATTAGAGTAAATGTTGAAGCCAATCTTTTATAGGCTTTTTTTACATAAAATTTAACCAAAACGGCAAAATGTACTTAAAAAAGTGTATATTCAAGTAAATAATTTGTCATTTTGTACCATTTCAATGATTTGCAAAATCCTAATGCTACAATTTGTACTACACTGAATAATTTTATATATTACTAAATACACACACTAAGCTTGACCCAGAAGTTAAAATTCTTAACCAACTAAAATGCTAATACATAAATGAAAATATATATTTTCTGAACTAAGTGATCTTACTTCATTTATTTTTGAGGTTTTTATAAAACATTTTTACAAATTAAATCAACATATCATTCAGAGGAGGTTACCTTATACAATCCCCCGACCTGAGTACGAACGAAGCAGGAACAGGGTTGGTCGATTAGGTGTACTTCGGATTTCATATTTTTTCATCTATACATATAAAAATCACGTGTCTGTCTGTTTATCTGTTTATTTATTTGTTTGTTTGTTCCTTATACAAATCTACACCGGTTGACCGATATTGATCAAACTTAGCACACAGGTAGGTCTTGATACGAGAAATCTCCTAGGCTAGGTCAAAATAGTCAAATTTCAAAATTTGGTCCAAAGGTCAAAAGTTTTGTCCAAGAAAAATTGGCTACACTGAACTATTCAGATTGTAACGGCCATTTTGAATCGACTACTACTGGCCACTCTCGGCTGTTAGATGAAGTGCTGTTGTGCTGGCCTCTGCCGTTAACATTATGAACTAAAAGAAATTCACATCGTTTGACCGATTTTCGTAACTGGGTATCGCCAACTAGGTAGGTTGATACGGGGAGAGTCATAGACAGAAAGTAGGAGTAGCATGGCACACTGGGTAACAGCTAGTAACAAATATTAATTAGATTGATCCAATGTCAAAATACGTAGAAAATATATCAAATCCTGTTAACGAGATGTTGTTTGACTAAATATTGCCAAAAAACCCTTTTATTGTCGAGTTTATATATATATATATATATATATATATATATATATATATATATATATATATATATATATATATGTAGTCTTTTCGCAATTTACATGTGTCGAAATTGGTCTGTTTCGGATGATTTTTGTAACAAAACAATTATGAGTTTCTATTTCAAACTTTTTAAGGGATACTTTAGGATAACTACGATACGATAAGGGCGCTAAAATAGTGCAGTAACTGATCAGCGGAGATTATTACTTTTTTCTAGAAAGATATTTCTCTTTAGTGTTTGTATTTTATTCCTTATAATTAGTAAGATAATACGTGGGACATAAAGTCTAATATTCCATAAAATAAATATTAAAAGTCCTTGAACAAACAATCATAAGTTCACTGATGGCTGGAGCCACGCGATCGTAATAACACGGCTAGAGCTGGACATCATGTGATAAAACACTTTTACACAGAATAATCGATCTAACTTATGTCTATTATTATTTATAGGGGCATCATAATATCGATTTTATCTGCAATTTTTATGTCATTCACATAACTACTTTCATACTTGTAATGTCCCTTGAATTCAAATCATATGCTGGAAAAGTTTTAGGAAACCATATGTCCGGAGAGTACATGAACTGAAGTGTATATGTGTGTGTATATATATATATATATATATATATATATATATATATATATATATAAACGTACAATAAACATAAATGTATATATATTTTAAATATTTTACGGCGGGATATTTCGGTACCTTCTAGGTAGGATCATAACAGACAGAAAAGATTTTCCAAAATTTCAATTATTATTACAAAATTAATAGCTAAGTTCTTTCAGGATGTGTTAAAATTAAGAAATAATTTAAGGACAGAGAAGGTGTTTTAACGAAAAGAAGGTAGGCGTGGTTACGAAATGACTGTAGGCAGGAGTGATCGGTAGTTTACAATGTTCCGCAACGTATGCATAAACTTAAAAAATTGGTTATAAATTCAAATTATAGCACACTTATGATAATAACCCAGAATTTTCAATCAGAACAGGTTTCTCCTGAAGGTATGAATGAAAGTTCATATTTAAGGAATGACGTCAAACTGGTACAGTCGAAATATGTTTTATATTCGAAGTTTTTTCATAGTCCGGAGTAGAATTAATGTAAGTTGATACGCTAGACAAACTGCAAATTGACATAGAGTTGGCAGTCAATGTGGTAACTGATTTGAATTAATGCTCTCAATTTGACAACGTATTAGAGGTTTTTTTATACGATTTACAAAAAGAACTCAATTTTCTGATTGCCAGTAAACACACAAGTGATGGTTATGTAGATTATATAAGACACCAGACTCATTTAAATTTGTACATAGGGAATGCTGTGACAATTAAACGTAAGGTATCAGGAAAACACTTCTATTTTGGATTGGAGAGCGAGTTTTAGGTGTCCTTCCAAATTTAGTAAAATATGGATCACAGATACTTTGTTAAATCATGGAGCACTCAATTAGTTATCTTGTCATACAACTATTTTTAATTGCATGCTATTCTATCTTGAAACTCATGTGGCAAATAGAGAGCAAAGGAGTGCAAACACAACAAAACCTAAACAAACAGACCCATTCAGGAGAGAAATGCTACCACAAAAGACGTCTTCTGTCCCGTTAAGCGGAATACATATTTAATCACCAACTCTGTCTTAAATGCATGTAAATTTAATTTGTACGTATCTTGTAATGCTTTTCAAAACATGGCAACATTTTATTTATTTATTTATTCGCCGTATTCTTCTTTTATTTATTTAGATATTTAGAAATTTGCCAATCTAGGAAACCAGACAATTGGAAATATTATTTGTATTAGTAAAATGTGGCTAATACTGAAAAAAAACAACAACTATAAATTGACTGTACATAGTCCTTAAAGATAGTAAACAGATAGTCAGGCAAACCAGAGAACAATATCGAATTATGTATTAGGTTAAGATAACCTGACTAAATTAAATTTAGTCAAAGATTCAATTTGCACTACACATCATTTGTACTAAGGAGTTCAAAAGAAAAAAAGAAATAGTCCGAGAGCTTTAATGTACATCTTGGATATATAAGAAGGTATATATGTGTTTCCTGGACATACTTTGGAACACCAGGTACTGCGCATAGGGGAAAGGTACAAAACAATATTTCCCATAAATAGAGTTTTATTCAGAAGCCAACTATCTTTAATGTAAAATTAAGACAATTTTACAATGAATAATAAATATGGCACACACTTTTAAGGGGTATAACACAAATAAAATAATAAAATTAATTGTTTTTATTCTAATATTAAATGAGAGATATTCGCGCTGCCATTTAAACCGGAACATCTGTACAAGATCATGTGAGCAAGAACCAATGAGAGCACAGAAAACAACCAACACTGCGCGGTTGTCTCATGCTCTCTTACGGTTACGCGCAGTGTATTGCAGTCTATCATAGGCAACATTTATTTTTACATTTCCTGATAATTAAACACTATTTTTGGGCAATATTGTTTTGCACCTTTCCCCTATGCGCAGTACCTGGTGTTCCAAGGTATGTCCAGGAAACACATACTTACCTTCTTATCTACCCAAGAGGTATACTATAGCAAAATTTCAGGCTGCATAAAACACGTGCGTTGCCGGCTCTCCGACTAAAAGTGTAATTTGGAAAGCTTAGAAAATAAACAGTTAATTTTTAGTTTTAATCTTTGAAAACACACGTAAAGATGAAAATTAAATTTCAAAGCGACAATTTTGTAAGCATTGGAATGGTCACCTATTACTTTCCACGATTTCTCAACCCTTTTCGAGGTATATTATAAAATACAAGAAGATCCAAAAACATTTCGTGTCAGTTAATAATTTTACATGTCAATGTTTTTTATCTTAAGACATGGGCATATGGGGCATGGAGTATATAAGGGGGGGCTGAGGGGGCTGCGACCCCCTCCCCGAAATTTTGATTTGATCGGTAAAAATGCCATAAAGCCTCTAAAAATAAATGAAATAAGATTACTTAGTCCATAAAAATATTTTATTTTAGTTGTAATAGCGTTTTAGTTGGCTAAAACTATTCCAAGTTCTAAATTGATAGTATTCCATACCCTGGAAATGATCCTTTATTACCATTAAAATTATACGTTTTATATATATATTTTTTCTTCTTTTTTGTTTTATTTATTTATTTATTTTTACTGACTTTATTTATTTATTTATTCCATGACCTGCTGGCGATTTTAAAATTGTGCTACTGATGCTGGGCTTATAATAATTTATAAACTTTTTATTGCTTACATAAATTATTTTAGTCCAGATCACCATTGCTTTGGAGCTCTTCTAGTTACTAAAATAAATAAATAATAATTTTTTTTCTGAATTTCTGAGGAATGCGCTCATTAAGATTACTAAGCATAAAGATGAAATCAGACAAGAACCAAATTCAGTCCATTATAAGTGTCAATTTACCTGAATTCTCCCACTCCCCCCACTGTTCAGATTATTTTGACTTATTTTCGTGATTGGAATTCGTGATTGAAATCAGGCAGGCACTTTTAAGGGGGTTAAAATGTAAATTTAAAAATAAAAAAGTACCTAGTTTTTATTTTTAATATTAAATGAAGTGCTTTATTCACGTTGCGAATTAAACAGCGTCTTCAATAAACATATTTGAAAATAATTGCAAAAGGGCAGACAATTTTGTGGGGTTTAATAATCAGGAAATGTAAAAATAAACGTTGCCTATGATAGACTGCAATACTACTATAATATTTTCGTGATTCCAATTGCTTTGGACTATCTTCCCATAAATGAAGGTTTGTTGAGTCCGTGAGGACACTAGAACAAAACCAAGGCCCAGGAAGTGCAGGCCGGTTAGGCGAGGGACAACTGGAGCCTCCAAGTCGCACACCACCATCCCCACTAGACGCGGTCTCCCACACAATGAAACCTAGATCAATCTGTTCAAGAATTAATATAAGGGTCTAAACAGCAGTAGGAATGAGAGGAAGGCTTTGAATGAAGTGGTTTTGTGACAAGGAGAACTTGAAAAAGTTATTACCGCGGAACTGGCGGAATCTGGCTCAAAGATGCTGTCCCTCAAGGGCTCTATTCTACTCAAATTTTTTCATACATGTAGAATTTAAAGGATAAAGGGTATTTGAATATTTGAAGAATAGACAAGGAACTACTATAAAATATCACAGGTGTTGGGAGCTGGTTGGTGAAGGTTCATCATCATGTAGGGAAATGAATAGGCCAACCTTCACTGATTAGAAAAGTTTATTTTTTTTTCTTGTGCGTAATTGGTCTGTTATAAAATTAGAACCACTTTTTGATTAACGCAAGAATTCATGACATAGATGAAATCAGTTATTACACATATGAGACAGCCAGCCAATTGGCCTTCTCAAATACGGTCATTTTTCATTTCCTTTTATAGTTTTCCTAAAATATTCATATTACTTTTTGTTTTAAAAGGGCATCACTTAAACATTAAAAACACAAACTAGATTAATACTCCTCGCAATCTATGGAGAACAAAAATAAATAACGTTGGACCAGACATTTGCGCAAATAAAGGCTTCAGTTATAATTAGGTTATGCATTTTGCATGTGCATCGTCTGGCATTTTTTATGCTTGGACCTTAATAATTAGTTTTTAATAGTTATAATACATGTACATCTAAAGCATAAAATATTTAATTTATATTTTTTTATTATTTAAGTTAATTATTCGCATTTTAATCACTGATCATTAATATTTTTGTTTTTGAGCATGAAACGGATCCACGTGTATTTTATTTATTGATGAATAAAATAAAACTCATTATAAGTCTGGCAGCTGTCTATTAATTATCTTACATACAATTATTTTAATCGTGACGTACTTTAATTTATTAACCCGTCCGATTAATTTAAAGTGTCCGATTAAAGGCATGAAGAGTATTTTTAGTATATATTTGTATTTGTTATCATTGATTATATTTATTTTACATAGCTCATTTATGTCATAACTACAATTAGGTTACGAATAGAATAATATATTTTTTTCTATTAGGTTCTCCTCTCTTCATTGAACTTACTTTTTTTTTTGTTATTACATGAATGACGTGCATTATTTCTCTTAACTAACTAAAGTTTAAATCACCTGTCTAAATAAAAATAATCTCATTAAAATTAAAATAAACTCATAGACAAGTAAAGAGTATATTTAAAAAAAAAATAGTATGAAACAAATCGCATCATAACCGCATTTCAATTTCCCAAACACTTAAGTGCTAGATAAATCAAATGAAAAAATGGATTTGAATACTAGCCTTTAATTTTGAGTCTACAAGTGTTTGAAAAGCAATGGATACAAACTTTCTTTTTTTTACTTTGGCCAAGTGCTAGAAAAGCATAGAACTTATAAACATGTATTGACATATCCGTGGCAGTTCCATAACCCAAGCTTATATTCGAAAATAAATCAGGGGTAGACAAGGCTTGAAGAGCTTCCTAAAATACCCCTGCACTCCAGGCCACTCATTCAACAATCCAGTAGGCAATCTAAAACAGCCGAAAATAGACTGAGTAACAGGCAATCAGGAATTCAAACCATTTTGACAGAAAGCCTTGCTCCACAAATGAAATCTACGTTCAGTTTTTTTTTTTTGTGTTAAGGCTTTATAGCGATTTACACCTTACATTTTTTTTATATATATGTATTACATTATTTTCTGTATGTTAACATTGAGTATATATCATTACATTATATTATATTACATTATATTATATTATATTACATTATTATCTATATATTTATATCGTTTATACATTATTACATTATATTAAATTACATAATTGTCTATACTTACATCATTTATATATTACTGCATTATATTACGTTATTGTCTATATATGTACATTTTATATAACTAAGGCCCAATGCAATTATTATTACAATTATACAATAAATACTATATACATATACAGTTATGTTAATTAGTGCATATATACAATCCTAGGAATTTCAATTCTACGTATAAATCTAATTATACAGCCAACTGATCTAATTCAAGGTTAGTTGTGCATCATCAAAGCAATGCCGATTCAAAAAGTTAAGCTGGCTTTAGAAATGTTGCAATCAGTTGGGAGGGGGGGGGGAAAGAGTCTTTTGGAAGAAGTCAAATATGTTGGTGTCTTTTAGGTGTGAGAGTATCTTGTCAATATGAGGGCTGCCATCTCCAAGGAGTTCTGTCATGTCGTGAGGAATGTCCAAATTAAGTCGTGATTGACAGCCAGTTAAGATATGTTGTACGGTTAGGTCACTGTTACATATTGTACAGGTTGGTTTTTCAGTTTTGGTCATCAGGTATTCATGAGTTACCCGTGTGTGTCCGATCCTCAATGTTGCAAGTACAACTTCTTCACGACGATTGTCCCGGTTGGATTATTCCCAATTTAGAATGTAATGTTTGATATTTCTTAATTTATTGTCAGTTTTGTGAGTCCATTCCTGTTTCCATTTTTCGAGTATTGTCTGTCGAGTTTGCCTAATAACGTTCTTATTCTTAGTAGATTTCAGTCTGTGTGAATGTTTGTTTTTCTGTAATATCCTTGGCTTGTCTATCAGCAGTGTCACTCTTTCCAAGGTTTTTGTGTCCTGGCAGCCAAAACAGTGTTACGTATTTTCCTCTTGTTTGTAAGCCGTGTATTTTGTCTTGTATTTCAGTGCATATGGGACGAGTAGTGTAGATGTTCTGAAGATCCTGCAGTGAACCCAAAGAGTCGCTGCAAATGATAACATGCGTTTTGTGGGTTGGTGGGATGTTCTTCAGAGGTAAAAGGATGGCATTTAATTCCGCATCTAAAATGCTTAAAGGAGGCGGGAGCTTCTCGGCATATACATTTCTCTCTATGACAGCTGCACACCCAACTCCATTTTTTGTTTTGATCCGTCTGTATATATTGTAAGACAGTCTGAGTGTTTGTTCAGGTACTCTGTGAAGTAATGTGTACATTGGAGTGTCGATAGTGGGTCTGATTTTTTATACTTTGTAAGTGTAAGGTCTATATTGAGGTTTCGTGTCATCCAGGGTGCAGTCGATGCGAGTTTGTGTGTACTGATATTCCAAGGACCTAGGCCAAACAGCTCTTCCGTTTGGCGAAATCTTACAACAAAGGGTTGGACATGTCTGCGTCTTTGCTCATATTTTTCCATAAAGTGGTTCATTATTATTTTAGTAATACAAGATTGGACAGGGTGAGATTTAAGCTTGTAGATATAAGAAGCTGATAATAAAGCTCTCCTATAAGATAGAGGGGGCTCCATTGCCTCTACGTACAGACTTTCGACTGGACTAGACCGGAAAGCTCCTAGTGCTAAGCGCAATCCAGTATTGTATATTGTGTTCAGCATATTTAGTGTAGTGGGCTTGGCAGACGAGTAAGCCACGCATCCATAGTCCAGGAGGGATCTGGTATAACTTCGGTAGACACGTAGCAATACTTGTCTGTCGGCACCCCATCTTGTGTTACTCAGGACTCTCATAAGATTTAGAGATCTTCTACTTCTTATGAGGAGTTCTTTGAGATGAGGCACCCACGTGAGACGTTTATCGAAGTGTAGTCCTAAAAATTTAACATTTGTTTGGGGTATTTGAGTGTTGTACAGTTTTAGTTGATAGTCTATATTGCGTTTCTTCCTCGTAAATAATATTAATTTTGTTTTTTGTGAGGAGAATGTCAGTCCTGTCAAGTCAGTCCACTGTTCGAGAGAGTTATTTTTAAAAACGCTGTCTATCGGAGAAATGTTTAGTAAACCGGATTAGATGAGACATTCCAAAGAATGAAGGTATTAACGTTTCTCTCAAGAAAAACTCTTCTTTGATCCACTAGGCGCTAAAAATGGCCTCTATGGAAATATGTGTATATATATTTGTAGTTCGCAGGTCAGAGCAACCATACATCTGAATCCCAGCGAAGGAACTTAAAACATAACATATATATTTGTGTGCGTAAGACAACAGCAGCAAAACTTTTTTTTTTTTTGGGGAAATCCGCATAGAGTCTCATAACAAACCTTAATGGTGTACCTGAGATCCACTAATCAGAGGCCACTATATTAGGGAGCACCCAGTGGGCGTATTTCATGTTTTTGTGTAATGAAATTCAGTTCATAATATTCAGAGATGAAAATTTTGAATGACATTTGTGCGTGTCTAGTAATTGCAAGAAGAAGTAACATTCTATATGTAGACGTGAGATGAATCACTGACACAGAACCCCGGATCTGTCTGAGGAACTATCTTGATATCAGGTCCTCCATACAGGCGTTAACATTGTCTATCCCGAGAGTTCAATCAACTCAGCTCGAATGTGTGGGAGCTTTGAGTTTTTATTTGAAATCTCATAGTCCTTTTTCCAGATGGATTCCGTTCTATAGGCAAAAACCGAATTTTCCGATATTCAATAAATCTGTACATGTAATAATATAAACTAGGAATTATCTCGAAGTAGGAAGCCAATGAGTTAAATACTACCAAAGCTTTTTTTAGCGCAGCTTCTCCGTCCTTCTGTTATCTCAGCGATATTATAATATTACTTTTAATAAAATTCTACTCTAAAAGATAGAATACCACGAAGTACCTTTTCTGAATAGTATTTTAGATTTCTGTTTAATGTTCCATAAACCTCATGTTTTTTACACCATCATGTTTTCACTCAACTATTTCTGATTGGCTCGTTCATAAAATACACCTTTGATGCTACTATAGTTTGTGTGCCTTTAAATAGTAATTTTGATAGTTTTAAGAGACTTGGATGCGTAAATACATACATTTTAACAATATATATAATTCTTAAGTATATTGTGGGTAGGCTTGTTCCCAAGTTAGAGCCAAAAACTATTTGGAACAAAGCTTTTACCGAGTTTCACCGGTATGTTAGGGTAAGGCAACTTACTTTAAGCCGGGGTAAATAGAAATCAGTTCACGAAAACCCATTAGCGCATCGAACTCCAGAAATCCATTATGTATTAATCCATTACGTAATGTTATTGCCCAACTACATCGATCCAACTAAAAGTTTGGAAGGCGCAGTGCAGCAAAATGCCCTTTAATAGGAAGATGCCTTACTGGGGAAGAACTATGAGGCTATTATGGCGTACAAACAGGCTTTGGATATATGGAGGAGAGGGCGAGAGTTGAAGCTATACCTCTTCAGGACGCCCACGATCCATCAAACTGACGTCTCGGACATCAACTACTTGGCATTATTAACGTACCGATAGGTCCTAACGCCCACTTGTCAAACATTGGTTCGCCAACGTTTAGTGGCTTTTTGGCTCCAATCCACTCCAGAGAGCTTATCGTGGTATGACAAGATACTCTCCGCTAACTCATAAAAGTGTGCATTCTATTGAAAAATACACACGCACACATTATATATATATAATGCCAGAACAGCCCTCGAAGATGTAAAATTATGGAATATGGAGTACACTAACAACAACAGAAGATAATAAATAATAATAAATATATAAAAATAATCTTCACCATTAAACAGTATAATACATAATTTGGCAGAATAATCTGTCAGCTAACTCAGAAGATGTAGTATTCAGGGACGATTACCAAGATGGAGTTAATCAAAATTAGGTAATAATATTTAAATACTTTGATTTGGGGGTTTGAATTTTTCGCAACGTTTCACTCGATATTAAATAGAAGAAAAATTTACCAAATAAGGACCATAGTAAATGTAAA
This sequence comes from Gonocerus acuteangulatus, assembly GCA_946811695.1. NCBI lineage: Eukaryota > Metazoa > Arthropoda > Insecta > Hemiptera > Coreidae > Gonocerus > Gonocerus acuteangulatus. Next base: position 57,057,206 of record OX328126.1, read on the forward strand.
TTTAGCAAATATTATAAATATAAAAATAACAGCAACTAGATATTTTAAAAGCTAATGGATAAAATAGAAAAATTGAATTGAAAAATTGAAAATGAAATAGATCTCATTTTGAACCATCTCTTACAATTTCTATATAAAAATTGGTTGAGAATTTAAGGGGCAATACTGTACGACAACAATTACTAATTGATTTTCATGGTTTAAAAGAATAGCGAGTTTCATACGGTTAACATTTCGGAATAATACAAATCTTTCCTTTAGATGAAAGAAACAAATTCCTTCGGGGTGCCGTGATTTCTGCTAGAGTGGGTATTTAATAAACGTCAGGTCAACAGTTTGAAACAGAGAAAAAAAAAGATTAGGAGGAAGAAAAGGATAAAAAATATAAAAGGGAGGCAAAAGCCAAGCGTAATAAAGGAACCTTTGAGTATCCAATCTACAGTTCAACCTAACCTTTCTGTTTGGCTTCTCGATCTGATGTGATTTAAGATCAGAGAGACCTATATACGTTAATAGTTTATAGAATTAATTATTCCGTTTGTATTTTTCCCCTCTAGAAAAAAATACCGACCAAAGAACAGCCAGGAATCCCGCCCTACATCACTGCAGCCGACACTATATCCTGTTCACATAGTTCGTGCAGTTCGAATAGAAAAGGGGCGTGGCTTATATTCCATGAAGCAACTTTGAGGTAAAAATTTCCTTTTTAATAACCTTATCACTAGGAAGTTTTTTTGTTTTTTTTTTACATCCAGGGTGCAGCCAGGAATTTTCTCAGCGAGCCCTGAGATGAGAAATTTCTGCCGCCGGTGAGGATCGAACCCACCATCTCCCGCTTATGAATCTAGCGCGCTAGCCACTAGACCACGGGAGACCCCACTAGGAAGTTATCCCAGTAAGTGTGTATGTCGACTTTAAATTGTTTTAAGCTATGGCCTTGACTATGTATTAGTAAACCATAAACACTATATCCCTTGCCTAACCACCCAAAGCATTTTCAGAATCTAAACGAGACATAATCAGTTTACAGTGTTCATTGAACGGAATTTCCATATTCCAAATCGATTTATTTTAATTATTACGACTAGATACATGTTTGTTTATAGTTTCAGTTTGTGAACTTGTGAAAAAATAACGAGATAAAAAAAATGTATAGACACATTTAAAAGTCACCCGTTATCTCAACTGGCGAAATTGCTTAAAAATTGCTAATCATGGAGTTAAACAGAGTATTGGATTTGCTTTAAAATTATACCAGAAGCAATACTCTAGGATCAGTAGAACCGGAGATGTTAATGAATGTCCGGCCTACCCTATCACTCGCCTCACTGTGCGCCACTATCATCAAACCTATAGTGTTGCAATGCACGCCTAAGGTCTGAATCAGCCATTGGCCTTAAATCAGAAACATAATAGTTCTGTTGAAGAGTTAGGAGAAGCTGAAAGCTTATAGCGCATGAAATAAAATTTTTTGTTTAATTTCTTTTGAACATCGACTTGCACTGACGGTACCCACATACTTTGAAAAAGAAGTGTTTTTCTTTACTTTAATGGGTATTTTTATGTAGTAAATCGAATAAAACCAATGCTAAGTGAAAAGCGTTCATCGTTTTTGAGAAAAATTGAGACACCTAAAATTGTTGTTCTTTTTTGTCCAAAACGACAGATTGAGTTGTATATTTTGTAGTATATTCCGTTTCCCCTCCAGAAAAAAATACCGACCAAAGGACAGCCAGGAATCCCGCCCTACATCACTGCAGTCGACACTATATCCTGTTCACATAGTTCGTGCAGTTCGAATAGAAAAGGGGCGTGGCTTATATTCCATGAACATGAAGTAACTTTGAGGTAAAAATTTCCTTTTTAATAACCTTATCACTAGGAAGTTTTTTGTTTTTTTTTTTTTTACATCCAGGGTGCAGCCAGGAATTTTCTCAGCGAGCCCTGAGATGAGAAATTTCTGCCGCCGGTGAGGATCGAACCCACCATCTCCCGCTTATGAATCTAGCGCGCTAGCCACTAGACCACGAGAGACCCCACTAGGAAGTTATCCCAGTAAGTGTGTATGTCGACTTTAAATTGTTTTAAGCTATGGCCTTGACTATGTATTAGTAAACCATAAACACTATATCCCTTGCCTAACCTCCCAAAGCAGTTTCAGAATCTAAACGAGACATAATCAGTTTACAGTGTTCATTGAACGGAATTTCCATATTCCATATGCGCAATTGAACTGAACGATCTAACTGGTCAGGCAATTGTATCTTCCAGTAAACGCTCAGAACTTCAAAACAGTATTAAAAAGCACGGCACATCGCCGGGCTGAAGCATTAAAGTGTATTTATTTAATACCCATAGGTGGGTCTAGACAAACATTTCTTTGGGGGGGGGGGGGGGTTAATTTAGTATGGGTTACCGCCGAGCGTGGTGGTATAGAATCAAATGTTTATAACCAGGAACCTAGAAATCATTAAGAAGGTATTTGATAAACTAAGAACGTACATTAATTAGATCTTATTAATTTGCGTAAACAATTTATTTTTCTTACTAAACCAAAAAAGATTGTGAATTTTCATTCTGGGGGGGCTAAGAATATCAAAACCCTAATCAATCCAACTCCCAATTAATAGAATTATATTAATTGTAGCGACTCTAGTCTATCCAACTCGCTAAAATTAATAGGATTCCATTAATTTTTCCCAGTAAGAAACCAATCCCTCTTACTTTGTCAGGAACATCGCGAACTAATTGTAAAAGACTCATTTTTCTCACAAACATAAGCAGAGCTTTTTCATAAACAAAAGCTAATTCACTGTTGAAGGTTACTTTACTCCCAGCAAGAACGAATGCAATTGGTCATCCAATCCTCCAATAGGAAGGCAAAGGAGTTATGCGCATGCGCTAAATCACTGATACAATCACTACTGCTACTTCAAAAGTAACTGGATGTGGTCTTCGCAAAAAGACCCACCTATGCATTTGGTGGACATTGGACCAATATCTGAAGTTCCGGATTTCCCCATATTTTTTTTGGTAAGCTATTCTTCTTAGTTTTTATTATCATTGTCCATCGTCAGTTTTTCTTTTAATTAAAAATTTCCACCTAAGATATCTTTTTAAAACGACCGTCTATGGAAAATGTAGTTTTATTGAAAAAATTACAGTAACTATTTTGGTGAACCAAAATTAATGAATCATCTTTATTACGATAATTTAACTTTATTATCACAATTTATTTTTTTAATGAAAAACATTTTAAAAAATTAAAATATTTATAACGAAAATCGCTTAAAATCGCTCAGAAATCTACCTCCATAGAAATTAACTAGAAGGTTTATAGTTTACTTTCCATTAATAATTACCTGCGGGTTCGTGCCGGATTACGAGAAAAACATTTTTTTTTTCCTTTCGGCGCTTGCTTTTTTCAAATGTAGTCCCTATAAATTCCAGTTTCTTTGTTTTAAATGTTTCTTTATACTTTATGAACGTATTATTGTATTTAATCCTCATGAATTGTAAAAACAAGAAAGTCAATAAAGAAAAAAATTCAGTATCGGGATAGCATTAATAGCAATATGAACAAAAATTGCGATGTTTTTAATTTTTTCAGAACAAACCATAGAAGTTTCAAAGGTTATGACCGGGCATGTGGTCAATGGATTCACGATCTTGGACTCGAAAATATTCCTAAGAAAAAGGAGTTCTAGGCTAGCAGGGACTTAATGTTTCCAGAGGTCCATATCCTCAAGACTTACATCTTCCTCCACTCCAGGTCTACCTACTAGATCAAAATCATTCGAGCATTTGTCAGAAAGAAAAAAAAAACGGATTTCGTTTAAATAAAAACACATTCAAATCTGAAAATGCTAGTTATAAATAATAAAAATAAAAAACATTTGAAATTTTACAAATATTATATATTCTTCCATCTTAAAATTCTTATTGTTATACTAAATAAATCGATTTATTTTAATTATTACGATTAGATACATGTTTGTTTATAGTTTCAGTTTGTGAACTTGTGAAAAAATAACGAGATAAAAAAAATGTATAGACACATTTAAAAGTCACCCGTTATCTCAACTGGCGAAATTGCTTAAAAATTGCTAATCATGGAGTTAAACAGAGTATTGGATTTGCTTTAAAATGACACCAGAAGCAATACTCTAGGACCAGTAGAACCGGAGATGTTAATGAATGTCCGGCCTACCCTATCACTCGCCTCACTGTGCGCCACTATCATCAAACCTATAGTGTTGCAATGCACGCCTAAGGTCTGAATCAGCCGTTGGCCTTAAATCAGAAACATAATAGTTCTGTTGAAGAGTTAGGAGAAGCTGAAAGCTTATAGCGCATGAAATAAAACTTTTTGTTTAATTTCTTTTGAACATCGACTTGCACTGACGGTACCCACATACTTTGAAAAAGAAGTGTTTTTCTTTACTTTAATGGGTATTTTTATGTAGTAAATCGAATAAAACCAATGCTAAGTGAAAAGCGTTCATCGTTTTTGAGAAAAATTGAGACACCTAAAATTGTTGTTCGTTTTTGTCCAAAACGACAGATTGAGTTGTATATCTTGTAGTATCTGCGATAAATAGCATTGTAGTCCTATTTCCTCATTTGTAAACTACTACTGCAATGAGTATAACCACATTTTTTTAGCAATATTTTGAACACATTAAGTTAATGTAGTTCTTATATGTTTAACTCTAGCGTGGGTAGCTCCTTACGTAATCAGGCATTTTCACCAGTTAACAGATAAAGCAAATCCACTCCAAAAGGATATCTATCTGAGATAATCTCGGCCCTGCAATGTAAAACTATCGAATATGCAAAATCTCGTTTATAGATTCGGGACTTTGCTCTTGGCTTGTGGACGACACGGCTTGTCGCAAATTGTCGCAACTCTAACCCCTTTATAGACCAGCCTTAAATGCCTTAAATAAATTATAAAATAAGACTGAATATGTTCGTTCTCTCCGATTTTGAAATTCGATAGTTTGACATGGTAGAGGCGATATGATATCTCACAAAAAGCATGGGGATCTGAGAGTACTGACTACGCCTGACGTTCCTTAACTTAGGAGATCGAACAGGAATCTGAGTATTAACTCGGTATGTTGGCCAGAAGGATCAAATTCCGAGCATTGTTGAATACACTCCAGAATATGGGAGGAACTCAAATGCAGATAGAACGAAAATAAAGCGTTTTACACTGAGAAGGCAATAAGATAATTGTCGAGAACTAGTTCATGAGTCAACTTTAAAATTAGCAGAGTGTAAAAGGATTAATAATGTGTTCTGTGGAACGCCAACAGCAACAGCCTGCTCATGGAGTCCAGAGCATTCCGCATGACTCAGCCGGCATATTCCTGGAGACCTAAGAGATTTATTTAATAACATTTCCTCCAGATGGCTGGGAAATGTAAATTCCACATAAATGAAGACTTTGATCCTACAGTATATACAATGTTCTAATTATAAGACCAAACAAACTAACTGAATAACTACTGCCAGCACTAACTTACTACACCGCTGCTCTCCGTCTTTATATTTCAGTGGACTTAAATAAAGGTCGTGGAACGAAGAGGGGAAATTGTAAAGTACTAATTGGAGACAGAGAAAACAGTCGTAACAGGAGGAAAATTAATTTAGATTTTAGCATTATCTCCAAAGTAGTTATTGGAACTAGAACATCTTTTCTAAAACATCCTCCAGGACTATGAAATGGACGACAAGTTCTTCAAACATTGTTCTCGAAAAACAATTCTCTGCATCATGTTTTAGCGTGCTTCCTTTTCGCTTCAAAGGTTGACCTCATGATGCACTTTGAACGACTAAATGAGGTCACGTTTCTAAGTCTATAGATAACAAAAATAACAGTGGTTTAAATGTTGTCAGTGAGTATATATGTATATATATATATATATATATATATATATATAAATATATATATATATATATATATATATATAGTCTGTTTCATCTTTCGTATGATTTGAAAGTTCAAGTTCGTTAAACAGCACAATCCATTTACCGGAACAAGTATTTTGGGGGAAAATTGGAGCAAAACACATCTTTATGGGTGCGTGGGAAATCAAGAGAATCGATTTCCAAGGTAACTACTTTTTTTTTTTTTTTTTTTTTTTTTTTTTTTTTTTTTTTTTTTTTTTTTTTTTTTTTTTTTTTTTTATGGCGCATCTACTTCTTGGTCATTAGCGTCGACATCCAGGGTGCAGCGAGGAATTTTCCCAGAGAGCCTTGAGATGAGAAAATCCCTGCCGGAGGTGGGAATCGAACCCACCATCTCCCGCTTATGAATCCAGCGCGCTAGCCACTAGAGTACGGGAGACCCCCCCCCCCCCCCCCCCAAGGTCACTACTATAATCTTTTTTGGGATTTTTGGATATATATTCTTATATACAAGTATCTGCAAGCCGGTTGGGAAATCAATGTAAATGTAAAGTATCTATTCGAAAGCTTATTAAATTGCCTACAAATAAGGCCCTTGTGTTATTTTTAGCACTTTCCTCCTTAGAAGAAAGCGATTGAGGTTACAATCATGATGGATTTTTTGAAAAAGTTCATCAAATCTTTATCGAACCTACCTAGTAGATACCGAAAATGCATCCCGTTAAATTTTGTTTGTATGTATATATATATATATATATATATATATATATATATATATATATATATATATATATGCATATAGTTTGTTAACCAGCAAATCGGTCCATATGGAGGGAGGGTTACTCCGGAGCCAAAGTAGATGTACTTCAGGAAAACTCGGTATTCGTTGAAACCGAGAAGAGAAAAATGCGTTGTAAATGTAAATTTTATCGGTTCATGAAGGGGCGGGGTTTACACTTTACAAAAATTACTTATATGCTCATATCGGTCGTAATTTCTGTTGTATTGTAACGCCTCACGTTATACGTCCCGGTTATCTAATAAGAAAGAAATCTCGTAAAAATAAACTAAATCGGTTCATCGGAAGGGGGGTTTTACTTGAGGGGGGTTCTATCTTTGATTAGAATTATCCCGCCAAACGTAGGTTCTGAAAGCTCCCTTGAGGAGCAACCCTGTTTTGATATGACTTGATATGTAGAGTTCTAATTTCTGCCACTAGGAGCGCTGTATCCTGTTCGTACTTGATTACTGTATCCCGCTTCTTTTATTATTCATCAAGGTTAATAGATGAAAATGCTCCCAGTATAAACAAAAATAATTATAACCTATTTCTCATTACAAATGTAAAAGAGCAGAACTGTTCATGTTTTTACATTATTTATATAGGTTATTATAAGCAAATTATTCAGGAGTGCACTCGACACTACCCAAATTCTGAGGAAAGTGCTTAGTTATGTAGATCCTGCATGATGGACATTTGATAAACAGATCTCATTCAGAGAAATCATTACTTATATGGAGTAAACCAAGGTTGGTGGCAAGGGAACATCAACCGCGGTCAATTGTTGATTAAGAGACAAACAAAAATAAATATATGTACGCGTGTATATGTGTGTGTGTGTGTGCGTGCGTGTGTGTGTGTGTGTGTGTATATATATACACACATATTTCAAAGGGGTTCTTTTTCGTTGACCAATAAATATATATATATATATATATATATATATATATATATATATATATATATATTTATATATATATATATATATATATATATATATATATATATTTATATATATATATATATATATATATATATATATATATATATATATAAGTAATAAACGTATATGAGAATTTGAAGAAAAAATATTTCAAGAATTCTTTTATGAGTGCAGCCTCAACTTTAGAAAAAAAAATTAATAACATACAAACTATTTTAATACAAGATTTGATCACATAAATAAGATATAATATAAAAAGTCAGTAGACATTCCGAAAAAAGTTTCCTGTAAACAATTAGCAGGAAAAAGCTATTTCATTTGGTTGTTGGAAAATATTGCCTGTGACAAATTGGAGCCGGAAAGACCAATCTCGTATCAGCCACTTTCATCGCTCTATCAACGAGTTGAGCCCTGTCATTTTTCAGTCCTATAAAACCGACATCCACTCATCCTCCTCAGTTTTTTTTTTAAATAGTAACAGTTAATAATTTCGATAAATGCAATTAATAATGAAGAAAAATATAAGTCTAAATGACCAGTCATTTATTATAATACTCTAGTAGATTAGAATTTTATGAGGTTTAAATGAACAGCCATTTATCAAACAGAATTTAAGATAATGAATTAGAACTCTATTATCGTAAAATTCTTTGAAGAGTTGTTAGACGCCGCATTTACGAGGAACCCAATATTTTCTTACGAGTATTTATAACACGATATTGAACTGCTCATTAAATAGACAGCAACTGCGTCATCTTGGCGCGTCCATATCCCTACTGTAATTTGTATAGAAACAGTAATTCTTTTATTTTGATATTTAGTGAAAAATTACAAACTTATTTGTCACTTTTTTTACTAAAATATTTATTTCACTTTTAAGTGCAATTTAAAAAAACAAAACAAAAAAAAACAACCAATTAAAAACTGAGTTAAACATAGAAAAATGAACGTTCTGAAGAACAATATTTATTTATTCATTGTATTTACGAGCCCGCAAAGTAGCGACTTGCTCGTTATATTGTTACATTTTATTATAGGCACATTGGCCTATACAAATTCTAATATCTAATGATAATATTCTTAAGAATACTATAATATTAACCTACAATACCACATGATATTAATTACAATTTGGATATATACCACATAATATGCTACTAATACTATTAACTTATAATATTAATAATTAAAATATTAATACTAAAATATTAATAACTAATAATACTAATACTAATACTAATAATACTACTAAAATTATTTTAGCTTAAACATACTTATATTTCACATTGAGGTTTAATATATGTTCTTTATGTGAGCACTTTTAGTTCCTCTGGCTAATAGTGGTTTATGATACCTTGCAATGATAATGAATAAATGTATTCAATAATACTTCATCTTTATATTTTATTATAAATGTTTTTGGTTTTTAAATGCTGAATAATGGTGTCTATGTGTGGGCTACCTTCAGTTAGTATCTCTCGCATGTCGTGTGGTAAGTCTAAGTAGTCCCGTTCTCTGCAGTCTGTCAGTATGTGTTTTACTGTCAGTCTCACATTACAGATTCTGCAGAGTGGTTCGTCTTGTCGAGTCATTAGATGAGAATGAGTCAAGTGTGAATGGCCTATTCTGAGCCTGGTAACTACAACTTCTTCTCTTCTTGTGTATCGATTTCTTGACGGCCAGGCACCTACGCACTCTTTTATCTCACGTAGTTTATTGTCTGTAGTGTACGTCCATGTATTTTGCCATTTGTTTATAATATGTGTTGTAATCTGCAGGTAAGTGTCTTGTAACGTCATTCGGTCTTCGTCAGTTCCTAACCTTTTTGCTGCAATTTTTGCTTCTTTGTCGGCGTCAGTGTTTCCTGGGAAGTTTGTGTGTCCAGGTAGCCACACCATTTCAATGTGTACATTATGACTTTGTAGTAGGTGTACTTGTTCAAAAATTTGTGTGATTATTGGATGTGTTTCATACATGTTACTTAGGGAGAGTAAAGAACTTTGTGAATCCGAAAAAATTAGGATCTTTTGATTTGGAAGGATGATTACATTTTGAAGAGCTGGAAAATGGCATGTAATTCGGCAGTGAAAATGCTAGAGTTATCAGCAATTCTTAATTGAAAAGAGTTTGAATGAATAACTGCTGCTGATCCAGTGCCTTCTAGTGTTTTTGACCCATCCGTGAAAATAAGGAGAGCATCTGGATTTGAAGATATTAATTTATTATATTCATTTAGGTAAACATGGATAGAGGTAGGGTCATCATTCTTAAATTTTGATAATTTAGTGTTTCTTTCTAAGTTCTTAACCCTCCATGGTGGAAATGTAAGTTGTTGGAGTGTGAAGGTTTGTGATAATAAACCGGTGTTTTGTGTGTTTTCTTGTATTCTTATGTTTAATGGTTTTTGTCTTGCGCGTCTTCGATTGTAAGTGTTTTGATATTGGTTTTCGATGAGTGACTGTGTGCATTTATTGTGTAGGTATCTGATTTTAGCAAAGTATTTTAAGCATAATATCTGACGCCTGTGTTGCAATGGTGGCTCGCCTGCCTCAACATAGAGGCTGTTGCATGGACTGGATTTAAATGCGCCTGTAGCTAGTCGGATTCCTGTCGAGTGTATTGAGTCCAACATTTTGAGGGCGCTCGCACTGGTAGATGAATATGCTATACAGCCGTAGTCCAGAAGTGACCTGGTATAAGCGCTGTACACTGTAAGCATAGACCATCTGTCAGCACCCCACTTCGTATTACTCAAAATCTTTAGTATTTTCAAGGATTTCTTGCACTTAATAGAGAGTTCTTTCAAATGGGGAAGCCATGTTAGTTTTGAGTCAAATATTAGCCCAAGAAATTTAATTGTGTCTGTTACCGGTAAGATAGAGTTTTTCAACTGGATGTTAGGGATCCTCATTCTTCTCTTTTTTGTGAATAAAATACACTTCGATTTTTCTTTGGAGAATTTGAAACCTGTAATTGAACACCAGTTTTCAAAGTTGTTTATTGTGTCTTGTAGTCTGTCTTGTGCAGTCTGTACATCTCTAAATGAACTTTATATGAGTAAGTCATCAGTATATTGGCAACAATGTATTGTACTTGGGATGCAAGAACTAAGTGAGTTAATGGCAACATTGAAGAGTGTAGTACTCAAAACTCCTCCTTGTGGCACTCCGTTCTCCTGAAGGAATTCATCTGATAGCATGGTGCCGATTCTCACTCGGAAACGTCTGTTTGATAAATAGTTAACAATATAACCCATAATATACCCTTGAATACCCCAAGTATGTAGTTGGGATATAATTAATCTTATCCAGACCGTGTCATACGCTTTCTCAATGTCTAGAGATATTGCTAAAACCGACTGTTTTGTTATAAAGGCGTTTAATATGCCGTTTTCTAGTTTGGAAATGTGATCCATTGTGCTGTGCCTAGGTCTAAAGGCACACTGATATCTTGATAGCAGGGACTGTTTTTCGAGATACCAGAGGAGCCTTTTATTTACTATTCTCTCCAGAATTCTGCTCTGGCAACTTGTGAGAGACACTGGTCTGTAGTTTGCTGCTTGTTTTTCATCCTTTCCTGGTTTTAGCAAGGTTATAATTATTGATTGATTCCAAGATTGAGGGTACGGACCATTTTTGTATATTTCATTGTACATCTTAAGGAGGCGGTCAAGACCCCTCCATGTTTTTTTTTTTTTTTGATTATTTATTTATTCATGAGCTCTCGCAACAAAGGCGACTCACCCAATATAACTATAACATATATACAATGGCAATATTGACGTTATAACACTAATACATCGTATACTTATTATCACAGTACATACACTTATTATCATATACTTCACATAGTTTAAATTATTAGCTCAATATAAAATAAAACAATTAATTAACTCAATACAGATTAACTACATGTTAACAACATATTACAAATATAACTTAAGGATGAGACGGGAAGCAATACTAATCAAGGATTTAGTTCCTTAAAAAAAAAAAAAAAAAAAAAAAAAAAAAAAAAAAAAAAAAAAAAAAAAAAAAAAAAAAAAACATTTACCTCAGTATGTGGTTATATTCTGGAAAATATTTTAATTCGTTTAAGATGTTGGAGTACTGTGTTGATATATGGACTACCTTCAGTTAGTAAGTCGTGTAAGTGATGTGGGATGAGTAAGTTCTCTAGTTTCCTGCAGTCTGTCAGTATGTGTTTTATAGTCAACTGTTCATTACACTCTGGACATATTGGCCTTTCTTTCCTCTCCATTAAGTAGGAGTGCGTAAGAAGGGAATGACCAATCCTTAGACGTGTCAGTACAACTTGTTCTCTTCTTGAGAGGTTATTATTTTTAAGAGACCAGGCTTTTACTGAGAGTTTTACTTCACGCAGTTTGTTTTCAGTCCTTGTCCATTTCTGTTGCCAGTCGTCCATAGAATGCGTGTGTGCAGTTGTAAACAAGTCTTGTGAAGTCAATAGGTCATTGTCTATTTCTGGTTTTGTTGTCATTAATTTAGCGTGACTGTCTACTGATGTGCTTTGGTCAATGTTTTCATGTCCAGGTAGCCACACAAGTGTAATGTTGTGGTTATGTAATCGGTGAATATTAGTGTAGATGAGTGTAATTATTGGGTGTGTACTGTAAATATCCTCCAGGGAGAGTAGAGAACTTAATGAGTCTGTAAATAACAATATTGAAAGATTGTCTGTCGTGTTTTCTATTTTAGAAAGGCCTAAGTTTATTGCTTGTAACTCAGCAGAATATATGCTAGATATGTCATGTAATCTAAGTCCGTAAGTGTTGGCATCGACAAGTGCTGCTGAGGCTGCCCCGGAGTCGGTTTTAGATCCGTCTGTGAAAATGTACATGGAAGTTGGGTTATCTTTAATAATAGCTTTAAAGAACGTCTGGTAACATTTGGAAGATAGTGGATTGTTTTTGGCAAATTTTGTTAATGAAAGATTAATTTTTAAGTTATCGACTCTCCAAGGAGGAAACTGTAGAATGGTGTTAGTGTATGTTGGATGTTGTAATAAGGTGGAATCACAAGGGTTTTTCAAGTAGCGTATAATTAGGGGTTTGTGTTTAGAGTTTTTTTGTAAATATTCGTTCAGTAAGTTATTTTCCATAAAATCATTTACGCAAGGCATACCTAATGCTTTGCATTTTAGCAGAAATTTCATTCCGATGAACCATCGCCTATACTCCAATGGCGGCTCTCCTGCTTCTACACAGAGGCTATCAACAGGACTTGTTCTAAAAGCGCCAGTTGCGATTCGGAGAGCTGTGTGGTGAATGCTATTCAAAAGCTTTAGCAGATTTGAACTGGCAGATGAATATGCAATACACCCATAATCCAAAAGAGACCTGGTATAGGAGCGATAAAAGGTAAGCATCATACATCTGTCAGCTCCCCATGTAGTATTGCTAAGAATCCTCAATAAGTTCAATGATTTTTTGCACTTATTGACAAGTTCTTTTATATGGGGCAACCATGTAAGTTTTTTATCGAAATTAAGACCTAAAATCTTAAGGTTTTCTGTGCTCTTTATGGACAGGTTATTTAACATTAATAGTGGAGATTGGGTTTCTCTTTTACTAGAAAAATTAATAAATTTAGTTTTATCAACTGAGAATTTGAAGCCAGTGGTAAGGGACCACTTTTCTAACTCTTTTAGAGCGTGCTGTATGTGAAACTGAGCAGAAGACTTGAGTAAGCATGATATATGATGAGGTCATCAGCATACAGACAGTGAGATACTTCCTTGGGGATAAATTTCGTTACAGAATTAACAGCAATGTTGAACAGCGTGGTGCTCAAGACACCTCCTTGGGGCACTCCATTTTCCTGCAAGAATCTATCAGACAATGTAGCATTTATTCTCACTCTGAATGATCTTTGGGAAAGATAATTTTCAAGAAATTTAAGGATATTTCCTTGAACACCCCACTCCAAAAGCTGGGAGAAAATAAGCCGCCTCCATACGGTGTCGTATGCTTTTTCTATGTCAAGGGATACTGCTAAAATTGATTTTTTTTTCAAGAATGCATTAAGAACAGTATTCTCCATAGATGCAATGTGATGCATTGTAGAATGTCCTGGGCGAAACCCACACTGGTGAGGAGAGAGGTAACCTCCATGTTCTAAAAACCAGAGCAATCTTTTATTAATAATTTTTTCTGCTATTTTGCAAATGGAGCTTGTTAAAGAGATAGGTCTGTAGCTAGATGGAGCGTTCTTATCTTTTCCTGGCTTTAGAATCGGAATTACTATAGCATCATTCCAAGAGTGAGGATAAATGCCATTTGTATAAACCTTATTCAGTAGGTTAAGAAGAGTAAGTAGGCCGAGATCGGGTAGATTTTGCAGCATGTTGTAAGTGATTTCGTCCGGTCCTGGGGCTGTCAAGCGTAAGGTTGATAAAATTAGTTTGAGTTCGGGTAATGTAAAAGGATCGTTTAACGGATGGTTATATTGAGTAATGTAAGTGATGGGAATGGTTTCTGTAAGTAATTTGTGTTGTAGAAATGGTTCGGAGTAGTGGTTATTATTTGATACAGAACTGAATTGTTGGCCTAAAATATTGCTGATGCTGAAATCGTCTGTGATAATAGAGTTATTATGCCCGAGTCCCGTAACAGGGGCACGGTATTTTTTATGTAAAATTTGATTAATTTTGTTCCAAATTTCATGTGGTGTAGTGTGTCGATTGATGCCAGATACAAATTCTACCCAACATTCCTTTTTACTTCTCCTAATAACCCACTGGGCTTTTGCTTTTTTCATTTTATAATTTTGCAGGTTGTCATGTGAAGGATTCCTGCGGAAAAATACGCAACGCTCGTTTCCTATCATTTACAGCTGTTCTGCACTCATCATTCCACCAAGGAACTGGCGATTTCTTGTAATTGTTAGCTGTCTTGGGAATAGTACTGTCCGCTGCCTGTTTTATTATTCAGGTTAGTTCGTCAATGTTTTGGGGCTGTGCATAGTTAAGTTGCTGGTCAATATGTTCTTTGTAAAGTGTCCAATTAGCCTTTTTGGTATTGTATCTCGTGTTAGTTTGAAACAGTGGGGCTGGAGTATTTAGTGTTATGTGAATGGGAAAGTGGTCGCTTCCATGAGAGTCCTCATCAACTGTCCATGAAAATCGTGAAAAAAGAGAAGGGGAGCATAATGAAATGTCTATGTTTGTCATAGTACCTGTCCTTGGGCATAAGTGTGTCAGTAGGTTAGTGTTTAAGGGGATTAGATCGAAATTCTCGAAAATATTTGTTAATAGTTGGCCTTTGCTATTAGTCAATGAAGAGTTCCACATTAAACTTAAAGCGTTAACGTCTCCTAATAAGAGCAAAGGTGGGGGGAGTTGGGTAAGTAAGTCACGTATTTCATTTACGTCTAGTCGTTCACTTGGAGGAAAATAAATGGAACATACTGTAACCCTAAAGGGGAGGTGTACTGATACTGCAACCGCTTGAAGTGCAGTCCTCAGCTGTATGGGATTGCTATATATGTTATCACTAACAAATATAGCTACCCCTCCACATGATCTACCACCCAAGGAATAATCTCTTCTATGGACAGAATATCTGTGAAGACTGAATTCCTTACCCTGAGTTAAGTGGCTCTCCTGAATCGCAAAAATTTTGGGCTTTCTATTACTCATCAAGACCTTTAGATCACCTATATGCCTATGAACACCATTTATATTCCATTGTAATATAGACATTGACAGGTTATCTGAAATATTCATGGATTTCAATTAAGATTTATAAAAGCAAGATAAAATAGAAAATAAAATATTACTTAGTAATAGGCAATTAAGATAACTATAATAAAAAAAAGAGAGAGAAAAAATAAAATAAAATAAATAAATAAATTAAGTATGCTTTCCTCGTCTCTTTCTTCCAGTTGTAGAATTTTCAATATCCTTAGAGGCTGTTTTTCGGTTTTTGGAATTGCCAGATACTTCGTTTTCTGTTGGCTCCTCGTCTTGGGATGAGCTGCAATCGTCGCTATCATTTTTCCTCGTGTTACGGCTGATTAATTTAACTCCTTCACTTTTTCCAACTAGCGGGGTGTTCGATTTTGGATGTGTTGTTTCTTCGACCGGACTTGCTGCTTTCGGCGCTGCTGTTTTCGGAGCTGCTGCTTTCGGAGCTGCTGATTTCGGAGCTGCTACTTTCGGAGCTGCTGCTTTCAGAGCTGCTGCTTTCGGAGCTGCTGCTTGTCGAGCTAGAAGGGTTGGAGATCCTACATCTGAAGTCGGTACAGTTATGTGATGTTTGAGAAGAATGCTTTCCATCACTTCCATTCGTTTCAACATTCTTTCCATTAGCCCTAGAAGTGTAGCGGTAGACGGCTCTTCGTTTCTTACGGCTATTCTTAATGCGTAAGATGTTTGTTTTAATTTGAGCAGTGCATTTTTAGCTTCAAAGTAATTTATTTTCTCTAAAACCATTCGCTTTTTTACTTCGTACTCTTCAGCGTAGATAGGACAGGTTCTAGCTGAAGTGATATGGCCCTCTCCGCACAAACAACATTTTACTCTAACACACGAGCCTTCATGTTTTGCCTCACTACAAGTCCTACACACGGGCTCTTTCGTGCAAGAAGACTTGTGATGGCCCAATAAGCCACATGTGTAGCATATTAATGGAGAAGGGATATATTGCCGAAGTGAAATGGATAAATAGCCAATAAATATACGAGTTGGTAAGTCGGGAGAATCAAAAGTGGCTAGAAAAAGAGGCGAATTAGTTGTTTTGCCAATTCTTTTAATTTCTTTAACTCCTTGACCCGTCAATTCGTTTAAAATCTCGAAATCAGACAGGTCCTTGATCTCACGACAATGGAAGACTCCTTTGGAGTAATTCAAAGTTCGATGAGGCTCAACGCTTATTTTCATTCCATTGAACGTGTCAGTCTTTAGTAGGTTAGAAGCGACTGGTTCACTCGGGCATTCTATGGCAAGTAAGCCTTTTTTTCGCAGCATTTTGACTTTAATTTCTTTGGAATACGAGCAAATCCATTTGTTTACTATAAAAGGGTTGATATTATTAAAGGTTTTACCTGGTTCCTGCATTCTCACAATCAGGTGTCTGGGAAAACAGTTTTTGTTGGAGTTTCTTTGTTCCCACAGTTCATACCACGATTTCTTCTTATCGTTGTCACTTTTACTGATTAATTTGGACATTTTGTGATAATATTCTTTGTCGTTACTGTTAAAAACACTATTTTCTTTCGCTTCTATTAAACTAGTTGATTCCACATTTGAACAAAACATAGCAGTATTCTCTAAATGAGGTCAGTCGGCACGTCAAAGGCACTGGTCACAAAGCCCGGGTGGCGGTCAACGCACTGACACAAGGTAGGCGCCAAGCATCTCCAGGTAGCTGGAAGAACAAAGACCACTTGGCCTAGGCGGAGAGCTCTAAGAACCTTACTCCTCGGATGTCTTTCAATGTGATCGGAGTTCTTTCAATGTGATTGGGTCGTTAAGAGGATGTATGTAGTCTGTTAGTATTGGTATTTCGATATTTTAATTTAATAATTTGTATTCAAGGAATTCATTGGTATAATTTGTTGAGCTTGAGATTTTTGCGTAATGAGTTCCTAAAAGATTACTGATATCAAAGGGGTCTGTAATTAGTGTGTCGTGATTCATGAGTCCTGTTATTGGTCGTTTGAACTTTTTATGTTTTATTTTATTTATGTCGTCCCATATATGTTGCGGAGTGGTATGTCTGTTGATTGATGTGACGAATTCTGTCCAACACTGCTTTTTGCTACTTTTGATTACCCATTGGGCCTTAGCCTTCGTCCGTTTGTAATTTTGAAGATTTTCGTCAGTCGGTTGCCTTTGGAACAAACGAAGAGCCTTTCTCCTATTTGCGATTGCTTCTCTACAGTCTTCATTCCACCAAGGAACCGGTACTTTTGTGTATGTATTTGCGGTTTTAGGGATACTATAGTCGGCGGCTTGTAATATTATTGAATTAAGTTCTTCTAAGTTATTTACTTCCTGTCTCGTCAATGTGTCAGTTATGTAGGTCTGATACATGTCCCAGTTTTCTTTTTTGTGGTTGTATTTGCCTGGACTATTAAAAGGCACCGGATTGGTTTTATGTGTTATGGAAATGGGAAATGGTCACTTGTGTATGTGTCGTTGATCACCTCCCAGTTGTACTGTGTGTATACAGACGATGAGCATTAAGAGATGTCTATGTTTGTCAGTGTCCCAGTTCTTTAACATAAGTGCGTGGGTAAGTCGGTATTCAGCGCTAGTAAGTCAAAGTTTTCGAAGGCTTGTTCTAAATGTTGTCCTCTGTTATTTGTTCTTATGGAGTTCCACATAACACTTTGCGCGTTTGCATCGGCCATTAACAATATAGGTGGTGGAAGTTGAGTCAGAAAGTCTTCTAAAGCGTGTTTGTTAATTGGTTCACTCGGTGGAAGGTAGAGAGAGCAGACAGTCTATTTGGATTATGTATCGAAACAGCAACTGCCTGCAATGTTGTGAACAAGCTGATAGGTTCACTATGAATGGTATCCCTAGCAAGAATAGCAACCCCACCACAAGCTCTCCCTCCCAAACAATAATCTTTTCTATACAATTTATAACCAAGTATGCTGACACTTTTACCCGGGGCTAGATGTGATTCTTGAATTGCAATGATGTCTTAAAGATTTTTATGCATTAGGCACTTTAAATCGTCAACATGCTTTTTAAGGCCGTTTATATTCCATTGAAGGACAGACATAAATTATTCTGATTATTCATTGAATACAAGTAATCATTAAAATTGCAAAAATATTCATACCTCACGTTTCTTCTTTGTTGTACTCGTTTTAGCCCCTTTGATTCCCTTTAGTGGAGTATTTTCTGATATTACCACCTCTTCTCGTCCACAAATGCCTGCGTTTTTTCTTTGCGGTATGTTGCAGATGTCTTTCGAAGGAGAATGATGTTTACTTGGTGTCTTTTCTTCATTGATGCTGGAACTTTTACTTGAAGTTGACTGATATTTTAATGTTTCTAAGCAAGTGTCTTTCTGTTCTGATGTCTCATTGTTGTAAGTCACATTTTTCCCTGTTGTGTGATCACGTTCTATTAACGATAATCTAGATTCTATAGTCTTTATCACCTCAAGGATTTGGTAAAATAGTTCACCTGTTCCATTTGTTTTGTGCGCATAAGTGTTTACCCGGGCTGTCTTTGATGTCTTTTTTGCCTCACTGTAACTTATTTTATTCAGGACCATTTCTTTCAATATTTCTTTTTCTTTCAAAAAAATGTCGCATTTTTTGAAGAAATGAGGGCGTAAGGTACATTTGGTTTCCCTGCATTCTCTGTCGTGCTTCTTTCCGCTGCATTTTCTACACCGTTCTTCTTTCTCGCAGTTCTTGGCGTGGTGATTAAGCGAGTAGCATCGGTAGCACACTAATGGTTGCGGGATATATGGCCTTAACGACACTGCCAGGTATCCTATGTACAGTTTCTCCGGAAGTGAGGGAGTGGTCAAGGTACATACAAAGAGTGGAGAGTTCTTGAGTCCTCTGCAAGGTAGTCTTCTTATGTGAGTTCCTCCTTGATACGCTATCTCTGCTAGGATGTCGAAATCTTGGAGGTCAGCAATGTCTCGACAGTAAAAGACACCTCTTGAGCTATTAAATCGTTCGTAAGGTTTTACACTTATAGGGTGTTCAAAGAATGTTTTTGCTTTCAATAGTTTTCGTGATATGTCACTTTGTTCTATATCTAACAGTAGAGTTCCCGTTTTTCTGACTTTTTTCACATTAATGTTTTTTGAGAAATTGCTCAGCCATTTTTGTTTTATAAACGGGCTTACCATATTGAAGGATTTACCTTCGTCTGCCATTTTCACTGATAGGTATCGCGGAACATATGCACTGGAATCGCATAAATTATTAGGTACTTCGTGCCGGTATCTACCTTCAGCTCGCCTCTTTTGTTCCTCATTGTACGTTTTAGAATTCCGGTTGGATTCCATCATAAGTATATGAACTGAATTGCCAAGATATTATCCACTGCAACAAGCATTCACTTTTGCTTTT
The DNA here is from genome assembly GCA_946811695.1 of Gonocerus acuteangulatus. Classification (NCBI taxonomy): domain Eukaryota; kingdom Metazoa; phylum Arthropoda; class Insecta; order Hemiptera; family Coreidae; genus Gonocerus; species Gonocerus acuteangulatus. The sequence goes on from OX328126.1 coordinate 57,076,917, forward strand.
GTTTAAAAGGCTTCACGGTGAGTGTCAGGTAGCTGTTGTCATTGCCGGTAGCCAGGGGTGTCTTGTTTATTGCCTCTAGAGCAAGGGACAGGTGCCTTCTAGTACCAGGTATACCCCCCACCACCGAACAGGGCTTGCAGTAATGGAGAAAACACTAAGACACTAATTTGAAAAAAATCACTATTTTCTCCACTTATGTCACGTTTTGGGGTCTTAATCTTCGCACACGCGCACTTTGATTACCTATTCAACAATAGGTCACTTTTCACGGAGTTAAAACTAGTTTAACCCAGTGAATTTAGTAAAAGACACAGAGAGCGTACGAGACACGATGTTGCCCAGTCACTAACAGCAAGGAGCAAATCACGCATCTTTCAAACAGCAAAAATGGTTTCTCATTTTACGTACCCCGTTTAACTGAGAAATATTTTTTTCTACTATAAGCAATTACAAAAATAACAAGCAATAAAAAACTAAAGGAAACAGACAAAAAGAATCGTTCAAATAAACGAAACCAACACCTTCAAAGTTTTTAAGCATTTATTTCCTCAAATTAGACCGTCTCGTCAAATATTAATTCAGGGACGTCCTTGTAGAAAATTTATTAAGCTTTATATTACTCTGCACTTCTTAGCCGTTTTAGAGATAGTCCGTTGATAGCAGAACATATATGACATATAATACTAAAACTGCTCTGTTAATACAAATATTTTTTTCGAATACTTCCTTAACTATTATTGAAAAGTAGTGAGAAAAACCTCTTTTATCCTCTTTTCTCGAAAACTGTTCCCGAAAATGGTTTCAGTCGTTTCCCTGCGTTAGATATCATACAAAATTGTACCTTGAAGCGTACACACGAAAAGCCGTAAGCGCAAAGATTTTATTTTATTAATAAAATCGAAAAGTTCCGAAACTGCTTATATTTGTACATATTTTATACATAGGTGCTGTATTCTCTCTCTGTATTTACAAATATCAACAACCGGTTTTTAGTGAACCATGACTATAATGAAAAATTATGTTTTGAATCGCTTCAACAGATGTCATCAATAGAAGAGATTTTATTCTAAAGAGAGGAAGGCAACACCCAAAAAAAAAAAACAAAAAAAAAACGCAAAAAATAAGACAAGAATAAATCAGTACTGTTAAAAATGAATTCAATCTTTTGCAATATGGTGTGTATTTTTTGGTTTCATGACACTGGGGCAATCCGGATCTTCCCCGAATGGTGTTTATTTAGGTGTATATATATCGTCCCTACCGTGTAAAAATATCGAGTATGCAAAAACACGTTTTTCAGATTCGAGACTTTGCTCTTACAAAGATTTAAACAAACTCAAATTCCTATAGAATAGCCTTTAATGACTTAAATAAAATATCGAATAATACAATTTTTCAAAATATTAATTCGTCAATAGATAGAATATGATCGTTCTCTGGTTTGCTACGATTTGCACATTCTATAGTTTGACATGGTAGTGACGATATAATTAAGGGACTATTATAGCGCCTTTCCTCCCTCAGGAAACACGACTTAATGTCCACTCGATGACGCAATCCGGAGGAGCCGATAAATGTCCAATTAAAAATCATATGAGTAAGTATGGAATTGTTTTACGAAATATCAAAAGAAAATATTAGCTGTTTTTATTTGAAGCTTTTTAAATGACACGAGAGATAAGTACGTTGTTGCTAAGACGTCATTCCTAAGAGTCATACAGACGTTCTATGTATAAGGTGTTATTTTGAGTAGATTTGTATATATAGAGTAAATTACATTTGAGCTTGAATACCACTACTTTAATTCTAGAACAAGAAAAACAGTAAATAATGAAAACCAATTTACATTAAAAAAAGGGGTCTTTTTGCGAAGACCACATCCAGTTACTTTTGAAGTAGCGGTAGGGATTTATAACAGTTACTCGTACTGGCTAATAAGCTTACTGATTAGCTTATAGGTTCTTTGCTGGTTATCTTTTACTACTTGACTCGTTATCTACGGTTATAATTCATATCCCCAAAAAAACAAAAATGTGAAATAGAGGCCAAGTTCCTAACCCCCCCCCCCCCCCCAAAAAACACTTAAAAAATATCCCCTCCTAAAACCCCCCCAAAACGCCTTACCATTCTACACTCCAAAAAAGTAGTATGAGTTCGTGTATTAATTCAACCAAAAATATTTGTCAATACAAGAAATGATACAAGAAAGAAATGTCCAAGTTCATTACTTGGAAGACCTCATGCTTGGCAATGTTTTTTATGTGCCGAAATTATCTTTAGAGAAAAACTAAACATTGCCAAGTTTAAGAATATACCTGGTTGAGGAAAGTGATATTTTAGTAACTGGATATAAGTATTTTTATTGTTGTTTTTAAAGGTCAGTTGAAGTGCCTTTACTGTTCTTAGTAAGTAACTATGAGGTCTTCCAAGTAAGGAACTTGGACATTTCTTTCTTCCATCATCTCTTGTATTGGCAAATATTTTTGGTTGAATTAATACACCAACTCAAACTACGTTTTTGGAGTGTAGAATGGTAAGGCGATTTTGGGGGGGGTTTAGGAGGGGATATTTTTGAGGAAGGGAGTGTTTCTTTGTGGGGGCAGGAACTTGGCCTCTATTTCACATTTATGTTTTTTTGGGGATCTCATTACTTTTTTTCTAAGTATTAAATAGAATTTAGTTGCCGCATACCTACTGGCTTTTGTACTTCATATAAAACCAGGGTCTTTGGATTCTGCATAAGGTTCTCCTTACTGCTTAATATTTTATACCAATAATCAACCTACATACATCTAATTACTAGACTAGAAAAGTTAGAAGCTCTTCCAAATGACATTAATCTAGAGGACAAATTGATTGCTCTCTTAAATAACTATTACACTGTAAAACACAGGAACCTTATCCCGAGGATAAAGATCACAATAGGGAAAGTGCAGAAGGCCTTCAAGAAAAATATATGAACAAAAACGATACATTTTGGGTTTGTGATCCTAAACTTTGTAATTTAGATGGATTGACTTTGAAAAACTTAGTATCTGCTTTGAAGTATATTATGCAGTGAACCCCTTCGACTTTATTTACTACATTTAAGAAAGAAGTCACAACTGTTTTTGTTAAGATGGGCCGAAATGTTTTTTAAAACATCAAATATAGGTCCTCCTTACCAAGACGATTCATTTGATACCCCACATGATGGGTTTCAGAAGGAATGATTGATGGCATTTCGATGGAACAAAAAGTAGAAAACGTCATAGGTAATATGACACTCCCGTATCAAGACATACCTGCGTGCCAAGTTTAGTCAAAATAGGCCAAACGGTGTGAATTTGTATAAGGAACAAACATACAGACAGACAGCTGAAAGTCCTTTTTTACCTAGCCTAGTGCATTCCCCGGACCAAGGCCTACCTGTGTGCCAAGTTTGGTCAAATTCGGTCAAATGGTGTGAATTTGTGTAAGGAACAAACATGCATACAGACAGCTGATATACGATTTTGACTAGCCTATGACACTACCCGGATAAAGACCGACATGTGTGTCAAATTTTGTCAAAATCGGTGAAACGGTGTGTATTTGTATAAGGAACAAACAGACAGACAGACAGCTGATAGACAATTTAACCTAGCCTATGATTTTCACCGTATCAAGACCCTTCTGTGTCCCAAGATTGGTCAAAATCGGTCAAACGGTACGGATTTGTAAGAGGAACAAACGTACAGACAGACAGCTGGTATAAGATTTTTATCGAGCCTAAATGCGTCTAATTGTTTCTTAAAACATCAAATATAGGTTCTTCATACCGAGACAATTCATTTGATACCCCACATCTTGGGTTTCGGACGGAATGATGGGTTTCCGAAGGAAGTACAAAACTGACACGCCCCCGCCCCGGAAGCGGAGTCAAACACAACTTTTCGCGATTTTTTGATTTTTTCCCTTTAATAAAGTCTTTATATCTATCTTCAGGCAAAATTGCAAGTCTCCAGCATCATGGGAAGTGCCTAATAATTTTGATGAGTCAGTGAGTGAGTCCTATAAATCCCGATTTTCGATCGCTTGTATCTCCGAAACTATTCAATGTAGAATTATGAAAATTTCCAGTTTTACTCACATCTAGTAGTATAATACCTGTGTAAAATTTCATAACTATATCTTTACCTGGTTGAAAGTTATGAGAGGGTAAAAATCGGCTCTAAGACCGCCTGTAATATACATACAGTATGCTTAGGCCGGAACTTTGCCTGGCGCACTACCGTGCGCCTAGATTGGATAATGGCAAGCAATATTTATTAATAAAAAGGTTAATATGATCAAAATCAATTCTCTCAACTACGAAAAACGTTATTAAGCATTAAAGTTAACTGTTTTGCAGGTTATAAAGGATAACATAAACAATGATATTTGTAAACACACATATTTTATTCCTTTTCTCTCTCTCTTTTTGGATGTTTTACATTTATTTAGCATTATGGGCATACTTGCTATGCGTTTCCGCTCGCTACGCTCTCCCAAGAAGATATCAAAACTCTAGTCAATCCAACTCGCTAAAATTAATAGAATTCTATTAATTTTTCCTACTAAGAAACCAATTGCTTTTTTTTTGTTAGGAACATCGCGAACTAATTGTAAAAGACCCATCTTACCCATTACTTTACTACCAGCAAGAACCAATACAATTGGTCATCGGAATCCTCCAATAGGAAGGCAAAGGAGTTATGCGCATGCGCTGAATCACTGATACAATCACTACTGCTACTTCAAAAGTAACTGGATGTGGTCTTCGCAAAAAGACCCAAAAAAATTATTAAATTTAAATGTGAAACGAATTTGTATTTTGGAGAATAAAATTAAAGCATAATTAAAAATACTCTATATAATTTAATTCATTGTTTTCAATAATATTCATTAAAGGCGTAATAATTAATTTGTAGCCCTGAAGAAAGCATTTCCCCTTATGAATTGTAGAGAGAAATTTGTTACTAAATCAGCACTGGATAAGAAACTGGTTTTTCCAGTCAATTAGAGGGCTGGAATGGTGATGTAACTGGAATATTATTCAGCCAATTGGGATATTTATATTCAAGGGTGCACCGGTTTATCCAGCAACACTCCCTGCATTCTAAGATAAAACCTTTACTCAACCAGTAAAAAGTTACTAATTTTTTACAGAACTCTACTTTTTTTTGGAAATAAACTAATTAATGAGAGAAAATTTCATTATTAATTATTTATTAAATCTTTAAAAAATGTAAATACGTTTCATATACTGAGCTTCCGCCATCATAGAGTGTTTTCTCATTTGCAAGAAATCCCGCTTATAACGTCGACTTAATGATGAAATCCGAAATTTCGGATGAAAATTATCCACTTTATATGACTCATAGGTCACGAAAAGGCGGAGGTTTTATCTAGGCTATCTTAAATATGCAGTCTGCAAAGATATTTTGTAATAAACTAAAATATCCTGAGACACTTAAGTTTTCACAGCGCATTTCTTTCTGACTTTCATGTTCTTGTTATCGTTAATATTAGCCGTTTACAAGTACGCTATATATGATGGACTTGCATCTCGTATCGAAACAGGACAGACCAAAATGCAAATTATGTAATATTAACTATAAAACAAATATTGACAGGATGTCTATTGGGAGTCATTATAAAGGCGACATTACACATACTTGAAAAATAAAAATAATATCAGACCGACTAAGAGAATAGACGGAAATAGAATATGTTCTTATAAATTATATCATAAAATTAGTAATCAATACCACTGACGTTTATATATACATATATTACTGATATTTATAAAAGCGATATTTTTTTCCAAATTCGCCATAAGAATAACAAAACTAACGCAAGAATATCTCATGACAGGACTTAACAAACCAGCTTGAGATATACGCAATAGATAATATAACGCAAACGCCTACTTATGGAATGCAGAAGACAAAGATACAAACTGAAATAAACAAATTTTTGAAAGACAGCTGCCCGTACATAAACACAATACTCTCTAACTTACAGAACATTAAGCTGTACAGTGGGTTTAGACAAATTACAGAGATTTTCAAACTTCTGTTTATTAGAATAAGAGAATCACATTTCACAATTCACAATGTTGGTATATTAGATCATACCATCTTGAAGGAGTGAAATCGCCGCAGTAGTGAACCACTTTATTTAAAAGATACTGGTAAAGCGTATGTTTTACTCGAGACATGTTTATTTGTACCAGATAAAATACGGAATTGCTGGAGGCAAGAGGAGTTTGATGGTATATTCGAACTATCTCTTCCATTTTATTGAAAAATGAATAATGAAAATCGTTCATATACCGCCATTATGATGTTATACTTGGTATGAATGCGTTTTTAATTTACTAATTACAGTTCTTTCAACTCTTTCAATGCCGTTGGCTCTGTTTAGTTTTTTTTTTTAAATATTTTTGAATTTTTAACTAACGTTGTGCCAAGAGGCCTTTAGATCAATTTGGTCACAAAAGCGCTCTTAGATAGTGTAATATTTCTGTGGAGCGAGCTAGTCTTATTTTTTCCTCATCCCGATGCTGGTCCTCCACAAAACAATAAAGATAGAAATATTATCAATTTCCATACCAAGCTTTCCAAACATAAAGATTTAACGTCGCATATGGGGAAAAGAATCATCGGTATCAAGAATTTGTAAATATGAACTAAAAATGAAAAATTGAAGCATGTATTTACATAAAAGTTTCTTGACATTGGATTAATGTTATCTTTAGAAAAAAGGCGTGATAAAGAATAAAATATGGCATTTCAAAGGATCGCTACTCTCATAGATAACGCGACATCGGGTTATGATAGCGAGATAATTAATAAATCCTTCCTAGAAAAGTGTTTAATTAAACAGAACCAGTCTTATAAACATTATTATCTTTAACGCTGACAGTATATCCTGTTTAATATTAAACTATTTAAAATTGGTATTATATAAGTTATACATATAAAGGTAAGGAATTCATATAATTTCCAAACCGATTTCGACGCATTGCAGACAAATTTATGAAATTTACAAAACTGTTCGTCTCTGTTAATAAAATATTATTGTTCTAATACTTCTTTATGTCCAAATGTAACAAAAATTTAATTACCTTAGTGCGTATTCGCGTCGTACGCCTGGAACAATTTTCAATTGACATTAATTTCTGACTCCCCAAACAGAAAATTAGTTTATAAAATTTGGTTGTAACTATATTTCTCAAATTCGGGTACAGATATCGACATAAAGTTTCTTCCATTTGTTTTGCAATTTAGTATAGAAAAGTATAACCCTAGTTTCGCAGAAAAAAAAAACGGTTACCAGGTGTACATTTGTATTTTAGACCTCGGCTACGGGCACATAATAATCTCAAACGGAATTGTTCATTGTATAAAGGCCAATTCACGGTCTAGCTTGAGTCGACCTTTAGAGTCTAATATTTTCTGATTATATTCTATTTTTTATTTAGAATTTACATTTATATAATTATGATTATCATTTGCTTCTTTTTTTTTTTTGATAGTATAACTGCATAGTCATTATTGCTTAGATTGCAAATGACATGAAGATACTGAAGAAACATCTGTTACCATCGAGTACCCCGAAATAATTCTGAAACATGAGTGTAAATGGATAAATTAATGTCATTAATGCAAGACTTGGTTTCCTTATAATTTTACGCACTAGTTAATATGTTTATATTTAGGCTAAATTATTTATTTTTTCATCTAATAAGTCAATGCAAAAATATTATTTCACGAAAAGTGTTCAGCTTTTTGGGCCAAATTGTATACTAATATATGCGAGTACTCATAAAGGTTTTCAACTGTGTTTATTTATCATCATTCGTTTAATTAATTATACATTCAATATGAATGTATAATTAACAAACCCAGAGAATCTCGGTACACGTCCGAACAAAATAGATTGTGTCCCAATGGAAAATGAAAACTGAAATTTATTAACAACAGAGAAATAAATATCAGAACAACAAAGTTCGACGCTGGGAAATTTTAATATATTTTTAAAACTTTTCGACCGAAACGCCCGTGTTAATTGTAATAAATGAATCAGTTTTTCCCACATCAGAAATCTAAAAAAATTGTACAATTCTTTAAGTGATGAAGGAGACACATCATGAGATATACTGAAGGCAAAACAAAATTGGACCAAATAATACTCAATTACCTCATATAATTCCATTTTAAATTTTACTTGTCTTGTTTTTTTCTTCATTGTTACGTAAAAAAAAAAAAAAAGGTTTTGTTTAGCGCGTTAAGGTTATACTTGTAGTGTTCACATATTAATGAAACTCGAAGTGAAAAATAAACTCTCACGACGTAGTGTTACTCCAATGTGGAAACCAGAAACGAAAAAAATCCGTGAACTACATTTTTTTAAGACCAGCATCAGGAAAATGCTATGTAGTTGTTTTGTTAAGAGGTAGACGGAGCATATACGTAGAGTGGAAAGCCAAGTTAGTACATGCACGTATACAAATCATGTTCACACAGAATAAACAGAATAACATGTAAAGGAAACCCAAAATAATTTTTTTTTTTTTTACTTCTCTTTTTTCACGTCAAATTAATTTAAAGTGTACTTCACAACAGATTAGATTTTAAATTATACTGACTAAATCCGCTTTCAGTATTCATTAACAAACATTAGGTCATTTTGTTTGAATCAAAAACTTCATCTGAAATGGTTTACGCCATTTATAATTTTCACGTAACGCCATAAATGCCTATTTTTGCAGTTAAATATTAAATTGAATAGTTTTAAACATATATTAGTATATTTAACTGGATAACATTTAAAAATGTCGGGCTTTTTTTGTCTTTCTTAATGATCAATGTAAATTTTAAAATTAAATAATTATGTTTAATAGTTTTTATACGATAGGATTATACGATCACATATGAGGGTTCTAAGGACAGGTTAATGAACTACACTTTCATTCCTGAATAAGTTCTTATTCGTTATAGTTTAAAATTCAAATTTATTTTAACCATTCAGTTTTAATAATACTTTAATTGTATATGAATACAATTTTCACTTTCTCCCTGGTTTCTTGGAAGACTTACCTTAGTGTGCTTATTGTCCACGAAACGAAACACTTAAAATAAAATAAAATAAAAAATAAATAATGGTTTTTATATATTTACGTGATGTTCATATTGCTAATTTTTCTCTTTTTAGTGCAATGATTTAATTATTTTTTTATTTGTAGCAATTTATAGTATCGTTTTCTTATTTTCTCCCCTGGAGTTATTGAAAATATTTAGTTTTTAAATGTGTATTTTGCAGAATAAATATTTTCAGACGTTATTTTATTACATATTACTTCGCAAATGTATAATTTTATTAAATTTTAAAACAATTATTTGATTTTTCATCAAAATAATACTGCTTTCAGTTGACATCTTCAGTAAAATATTTAATTTAAAATAAGAAATAGTAGGCGAATTTAAAAATAAAATACTTTCACTACAAGAACCTCTTACAGAGGGTAGTCCATACATACACTCTATGCTCCAATATTTAAAACAGATAAACATGTATCACAGAATCTGAAGAAACAAAAGACTTTTTTTTTTCTATTGTGTAATTATTATTATTATTATTATTATTTTTTTTTTTTTTTTTTTTTTTTTTTTTTTTACGGCGCATCTACATCTAGGTCATTAGCACCGACATCCAGGGTGCAGCGAGGAATTTTACCAGCGAGCCGTGGGAGATAAAATTCCTGCCGGAGGTTTGGAATCGAACCCACCATCTCCCGCTTATGAATCCAAGGCGCTAGCCATTAGACCACGGGAGACCCCAATTATTATTATTATTATTATTTTCTATTATGCAATTATTACTCAATTTTACTAGGTCATTAATGGAAAATCACAACATGTAGCACCCATCATGACCTAATAAAAAATTGTAGTTAGTTTTAGTGATAAGTTATGTAAATATATTAACTATATTTCAAATAGCAAGGCTCTAAATAATGTTTAGCACATAATTCTTAACACAAACCTCCTAACTTTTGTCGTATGCTCTTTTCAAACTTTTGTTGTTTTTAGTACTATAAGTTACTGATTATTGTGAACATATAAATTTGTATTTTCTACTGTATCTTAAAAAAAAAAGAGCAAGTTGTCGCCGTTGTTGTGAAGCTCGTAAAATAAATAAATAAAAAATAAAATATGGCCTCCTCATTAGTAAAAACGAATAAAGGCTCTCATTAATTAATATAAGAATTAGGAAACTATTAATGGGTTAAATATATGGAGGTATTAATTTTCCATTGAAAAATTATAGGGAGCGAAAAAGTCCGCCGATTTAGCGTCGATCATATACCCTCGTCCAAAAAACGAATAACGTAAAAAGTAATTGTCATGATTGCACAAAAATATTGAAGAGTTTCGGTAACCACAAATGAAAAGTTTTGATTCAAAGTTTCAAGATCATGCATGATAGAGAGAATGGTCCTAGAGTTAAAAAACCAACACACAAACAAAGATTTCTTTCAATCCTCTCCTGCAAGGTAACAACTTAAAAATTGGCCTTACTTTGGCAGGATTTATGAAGTTCACTCACAAACGCATGAACGAAACCTACACAAATACAGTTTTCATATTCACTAATGGACCTAAGATGAATGACGGCGTCGGTGTAGCTGCTATAATAAATCAAGAGAAATATCTTGTCAGCTTACCGAAAAGCATGAGTATAGACACCGCCGAGCCGCATGGTATTCTCTTAGGCTTGTCATACGTACAACTTTAATTTCAGAACACAACTGCTTGAGCAGACTCGAGAATATGTAAGTGTTCCATTCGAAGTATCTCAACTATTTAACAAAAAAATCCCACACGAAGTAACCATTTTAGAAAAACTACTTGTAGATACTTGTTCGTGTATCTAGGTGTGACCACTCGTTAATGTGGTTCTCCTTAGCAGTGACTTCAGAAGAGAAAATGAACTTTATTAACGAAGTAAAAACTATTCAAAATCAATTCTGTAACGAAATATAAATGATTGATGTAAATGTTGGAATGATCTTGGGCTAGGATATTCCAAGATCAAATGAATTCCCCGGGACCTCTGTTTAATTGTTTCAGTGAGTTTCTTCCAGCAAAAACCTAAAAAAAAGGTTTTACTTGAAATTCTTGACATTTAATAATGCTTGAAAGAATTGTTTCAGTGAGTTTCATCCAGCGAAAACCTAGAAGAAAGGTTCGATTTTAAATTTTTGACATTTAATAATGTTTGAAAGAAATATGTGTGTGTGTGTGAATATATATATTCATGTTAATAATTCATGATTTTCTAAACATTCAAAAATCATATTCTTTCAATGAATCTCATTGTGGAAGTAAGATAAATTTACGTTTTGAAGTTGTCGACGTCAGAAATAATTTCAGCTATATCAGTGCTGATACGTTATATGACAAATTATATATTATTTTACGTTCCATTGTAACAGTTCATGTATATTTTACAGTTAATTTAATGAACAGAGGAAACAAAAGACATCAGTATTCTTCTGCAATATGTGTGCGTATGGCATGGTTACACATAACCTCTAATGCCGTTATCGTTCAGTTATTTCGGGTAAAATGTTTAAACAAGAAAAGTAAAATGTAAAAGAATTCCTACAGTGTTTAGTATTTGTTTAGCATTATCCGAAGAATTAAACACACGTATCAAATACAAGATGGCTGATATCTGAAGTTGCAGCTAGGTAAGCAAAAGTTTAACTACCAGTAACAGTACCATTTCAGCATTTTTCCATAAAATACCTAATACTTAGCGTGATTTTGTAACCTTATGGTTGAAAATATTAATCGTTCGGCTTCAGCACATCCAAAAAAACACTTGAATCACCAATTGAAATTGACGCCATGATCTTTATTAAGAGAAATGTATCTGGCTTTTAAATGATGAACGTCTATTTTACACGATTTTGTTTTTAAATATTTATCTACGTTATTTCGCTTTCCATAGAAAAGGGTTGTGCGGTGTTATCATGTAGATGATCCGTCCCGATAATGTGTTAAATCTACGTTATTTCGCTTTCCATAGAAAAGGGTTGTGCGGTGTTACCATGTAGACGATCCGTCCCGATAATGTGTTATTTCGCTTTCCATAGAAAAGGGTTGTGCGGTGTTATCATGTAGATGATCCGTCCCGATAATGTGTTATTTCGCTTTCCATAGAAAAGGGTTGTGCGGTGTTATCATGTAGACGATCCGTCCCGATAATGTGTTATTTCGCTTTCCATAGAAAAGGGTTGTGGGGTGTTATCATGTAGATGATCCGTCCCGATAATGTGTTATTTCGCTTTCCATAGAAAAGGGTTGTGCGGTGTTATCATGTAGATGATCCGTCCCGATAATGTGTTATTTCGCTTTCCATAGAAAAGGGTTGTGCGGTGTTATCATGTAGATGATCCGTCCCGATAATGTGTTATTTCGCTTTCCATAGAAAAGGGTTGTGCGGTGTTATCATGTAGATGATCCGTCCCGATAATGTGTTATTTCGCTTTCCATAGAAAAGGGTTGTGCGGTGTTATCATGTAGATGATCCGTCCCGATAATGTGTTATTTCGCTTTCCATAGAAAAGGGTTGTGCGGTGTTATCATGTAGATGATCCGTCCCGATAATGTGTTATTTCGCTTTCCATAGAAAAGGGTTGTGCGGTGTTATCATGTAGATGATCCGTCCCGATAATGTGTTATTTCGCTTTCCATAGAAAAGGGTTGTGCGGTGTTATCATGTAGATGATCCGTCCCGATAATGTGTTATTTCGCTTTCCATAGAAAAGGGTTGTGCGGTGTTATCATGTAGATGATCCGTCCCGATAATGTGTTATTTCGCTTTCCATAGAAAAGGGTTGTGCGGTGTTATCATGTAGATGATCCGTCCCGATAATGTGTTATTTCGCTTTCCATAGAAAAGGGTTGTGCGGTGTTATCATGTAGATGATCCGTCCCGATAATGTGTTATTTCGCTTTCCATAGAAAAGGGTTGTGCGGTGTTATCATGTAGATGATCCGTCCCGATAATGTGTTATTTCGCTTTCCATAGAAAAGGGTTGTGCGGTGTTATCATGTAGATGATCCGTCCCGATAATGTGTTATTTCGCTTTCCATAGAAAAGGGTTGTGCGGTGTTATCATGTAGATGATCCGTCCCGATAATGTGTTATTTCGCTTTCCATAGAAAAGGGTTGTGCGGTGTTATCATGTAGATGATCCGTCCCGATAATGTGTTATTTCGCTTTCCATAGAAAAGGGTTGTGCGGTGTTATCATGTAGATGATCCGTCCCGATAATGTGTTATTTCGCTTTCCATAGAAAAGGGTTGTGCGGTGTTATCATGTAGATGATCCGTCCCGATAATGTGTTATTTCGCTTTCCATAGAAAAGGGTTGTGCGGTGTTATCATGTAGATGATCCGTCCCGATAATGTGTTATTTCGCTTTCCATAGAAAAGGGTTGTGCGGTGTTACCATGTAGATGATCCGTCCCGATAATGTGTTATTTCGCTTTCCATAGAAAAGGGTTGTGCGGTGTTATCATGTAGATGATCCGTCCCGATAATGTGTTAAATCTACAAATAGAATATAAAATTAAATGAAATACTTCTATTTTTTTTAAATTTATTTATTATTTTTCGATGAAATTACATTTATTTTTTACATCAAACTTCATATATCACGAAAATAACAGTATGTGTGTATGTAAAATACTTTTCGTGATTTTCCGAAACATGTTTTTTTTTTTTTTCAACAATCGTATTCCTAGGCTTCCAGATGGACGTTGTATAAATAAATAGGCTTGAAAAATCTAATCAAATTCAAGCATATTAGGGGCCACATCTATAACCGTTGTCGAGAATAATGGAAAAAAAAACAAAAAATATTTTTTTCGGATTTTTGGATAGGTATATACTTACATGTCCCGAAACCGGTTTGGCAATCGCAGTAAATTTAAAGCATCTATTCGAAAGCTTAATAAATTTCCTACAAATACGGCCTTACATGCGATTTATGATAGAGTGATCTCATTCGGAGAAATCAATGCTTCTGTGGTATCTAACCTTTGTTCTAGATTTCATTTTTTTCGTTTTGCAAAATATTAACACAAAACAATAACTGTTTCTAATCTAAGCTCTTCAGATGTCACTATGGATAAGAACTTGAACGTGTCTAGATAATGCAGTTCCTGCGATCGGATGCTTCCGTGTTCTAGTTTACTTGACAGAATAGTAAATTTTATTTTTAAAAAACTGATTAGAAATGATAAAATGGTTTAAAAATTGGTAATTAGTTTATTTAATGATCGGCAGAAGATTTAGTTGAGTTAGTGAACAGAACAATTTCTTATTTCTTCTGAAAGAAATTCTTGCTTCATTTCAGTCATTGAAAAAACGTTAAGACAATTCACTCGTTTCTTTTATTTTTACATTGACTTCAAAAAAATTAAGCGGATATAATCTACTTGGCTTCCATATTTTCTTTGGTTTGTTCTTTAAAGGATTGGCTTCCATATTTTTTTTTTTGTTTGTTCTTTAAAGGATTGGACATTGGATGCTTGCATTACACGTCAACAACTTGACCTGCTAACTCAGCGAATTTTTATTTTTTTACTAATTTTTCACAACGTTTCGGCTTGTCAATGTAAAAATTTATCCTTTTTGCTATTTTATAGTATGATTATTGTCTCCCAGAAAGTTTTGCCTCAAATTGTTCCAATGAGGACAGAAAGTTGACGGCGAATGGGGGTAAGATAAGATAATAATAAGTAGGGAGGATATAGTCTATAATATTTTAGGATATAATAGCTTGAGCAGAAATAGAATATAAAATTAGAGAAAAAATAAAATGTGGTTTAGGTAACAGATAAAAAGAAAAATAATTTTATTTAATTCTAATACTAGGCGAACAGAATGGTACTATCTAAAAATGCGCAAAAATATCCTTTCCGGAATGAAAAAAAAAATAGTGGACACTTTATCTATTAATATTTTCAATAATAGCGAAATGCATTCAGGACACATTCTTGAATTGAAAAATATTTACTTACTTTTGAATGAACTTGTGTCCGGGACAGTAATTTATTCAATTTTACGTTAACCTCAATAGAAATAAATTTCATAAGTAATTACAAATTTTTTATTGATTTATTTGGCTTATATTCATGTTTGTTACCATTGTTTGGAATTAATTAATAAATATTCAAAATTTTTATTATTTTTTATTTGTTCGGTAATTTTTATAAGTGATCATTAAACTATAAGGTCAAATATTCAAAATTAGTTGAAACATTTTTTTTTTTTATTTGTTTTGTTGGAAATTCTGCTCATTTATTTAAAAAGAAAAAGGCACTAAAACCATGAATTTCCTAATATTTGTTTATAATAGCCCGACAATGTATTCTCCGTGACTAGCATTGTAGGTTTGATTCCAAATAGATCAATTGAGTAGTCAATATTTTAAAAACCATTTAAATGAATAATAACTTATAAATATTTTTAAGAATCGTCGTAAAATTCGTTAACAAAATTTTTTCTTCTTTTTAACTTGCTGGAAGTCATATATTGAAAATACTTTAATTTCTAATTATTAGCCTGTAGTTAGTGTTCTACACGTTTCACGTCACTTTAGGGGCAAAGAAATGTTTTTATTATTGATTATTTTTATTTTTTATTCACTGTGTCTCTTAAATAAAATCATTAATTTATACCACATTTTAGTGCCAAATTAACACTCAAAAAATTAAAGGCATCAGTTCAATGTTTATTAAAAGGCGCAATCATAAAGATAAAAAAATTGTGTTATTAATAATAGGACTATTAAGATTAAAATAAATATTTTCTTGTTTGAAAATTGATTTTTTTTTATTATGAAAATGATATATGGATTCATTTTTAAGGATTTGGAAGGATAGTTTATTGTAAGATGAGGTATATTGTAAGTATTGAGGGACTTACTTCCAAGTGGTGGAATACGTGAGTGTAGAGCAGTGAAGACTGGCACTAGAAGAGACCCTACCAGTGAGGCTATGTAGCACGTACTGGAGGATGTCGGTGGCTGGGCTTGGTCCCGCCTCCTATCCCCACTCCTATCCAGATACTTACCACTCCCGCCAAAATCAACCACCAAATGGTAAAATATGGGCTTCTCCGGAAATTAATAAAGGTTTTTGGTTTTAAAATATAAAAAATAAAATAAATTATCTAAATCACGTTTTATCAAATTACTCTCCATTACTATTAACAAATTATAAAAAGTCACTGGCATATTTAGAAAATAATTTCGGGAGGGCACTTAGGCATTTGGGGTGTAAGGAAAGTTTGAAATATATTAATATAAAATGGCGAGTTTTAAGTTCCTCTGGACACCTAGTAGACCAGGGTAAATGTAGAAGACATTTTTCGTTGTTATAGGTTTTTTTTACATGATATGTTCTCACCAAAACAAAATTATTTTTTTTTGGGGGGGGGGCAGCCCCCTCAGCCTCCCTCCTTATATACGCCCACATAAAAAATCCGACTCTGAATTCTAAATCCTTTTCTCCGATAGTTTAGTATAAGTATTAATACTTGTATTAGTAAGTACTATCAGCGTTAGTATCACTAGTTTTTTTTAAAAAAAAGGAAAGGAAAGACAAGAGAAAAAGAAAGGAAAAACAGAAAAATAAAGAAGTGAGAAAATAAAAGAAAATAAATGAGAAGGTAGGAAAAAAATAAAAATAAAATAAAGGGAGAAAAAATATAGAATAAGGAAAAAAATAACAATCGATAATCTATACCAAAATACTAAACATATTCATATATATATATTGTGTATGTGTGTGTTTCTTTGCTGGGGACAGCATCATTGCTCTAAATGTAATACTAAAAACAGAAAACTATCAGAATCAGAAAATTAGAGATCCTGATCAACCTTACATGACACTATAAACGATTATCTCACATTTCGCCATACTCTTAGGGCGGTGATGACCTAGGCGCTTTCTGCCCTTAATTCCTCACCCCCAACCCCACTCGACTCGCAGAAACGGCGCAACCTTAGCGTGTTTCCATAACTTCTTAAACTTGGTGCCATTTAGAAAGATCGGAATAAATGTGCTTATATTTTGTAAATAATGGCAACTACATTTTCCTTAAGCAATGAATAATATAATAAGTAACAGAAAACTGAGGGGAACAGACAAAAAGCGCCTTTTAAATAAACAAAACCAGTAAATTCAATGTTTGAGTTCTTATCTCTCAGAATGTGAACGTCCATGGAAAATTAATTCAAAAAGGTTTGTAAAAAACCTTTATTATACTTTCGAATGGTTGCTGTCGATTTTAGCACTTTCCTCCGAAGGAAAGTAGCTATTGAGGTTGCACTCATGACGGAATTTTTGAGAAATTTCTTCGAATCTTTATCGATCCGAAGACACCGAAAATGACCCCAGTTAAAATTTATATATATATATATATATATATATATATATATATATGTATATATATATATATATATATATATATATATATATATATATATATATATATAGTTATATATGTGTCCGTTAACACGATACCGGCCAGAGTTTTTGTTTCTTCCCCTCAAAACTTGTCATGTAGTATTCCCCAATCAAACGATTGAACGAGTTCGTTAACCAACTAACCAAAATAGGTCCATAGGTTAACCAAAATAGGTCCATCTGGAGAGGGGGTTTACTCCGGAGCCAAAGTAGTTATTTGCCAATACCAGCCATAATTTGTGTCGTATTTCAACGAAACTCGGTATTCGTTCTGGTCAACTAAAGAGAAAAGTGTGTTGTAAAAATAAACTAAATCGGTTCATTAGGAGGGGGGGGGGGGTTACTCCGGACCCAAATTATTAATTTGCTCATACCGGTCGTAATTTCTGCTGTATTTAACGAAACGCGGTGTACGTCCTGGGTATCTAATAAGGAAGAAGTGTTGTAAAAATGAACTAAATAGGTCTATGGGAAGGCGGGGATTTACTCGAATTGAAACAGGTATTATTTATGTTTTTATTTTATTTATCTATATATTTTAAGCAAATTATTCAGGAATGCACTCGACACTACCCAATTCTGAGGAAAGTACTTAGTTATGCAGCTCCTGCGTGCCGGGCTTTTTTATGAATATCTAGTATGTGATACATAATGGCAACCCCAATCTTGTGGCAACCAAGTTTGATAGGGCAAGCGGTACTTGTTTTCGGGATACAAACACTCAGCACATCTCAGCAATCTGAATGGATATTAAGCCACAAAGATTCACTTTTCAACACGGGAGACAGAGGCAGGGCGTATCTAGGCGCACGGTAGTGCGCCAGGCCAAGTTCCTGCCTAAGCGTACTCGTGTATATTACAGGCGGTCTTAGAGCCGATTTTTACCCTCTCATAACTTTCAACCACTTAAAGATAAAGTTATAAAATTTTACAGAGGTATTATACTGCTAGAGGTGAGTAAAACTGGAAATGTTCATAATTCTACATCAAATAGTTTCTGAGATATAAGCGATCGAAAATCGGGATTTATAGGACTCACTCACTCACTCACTCAATGTTTAGTTTTTCTCTAAAGATTATTTCGGCCCAAAAAAAAACATTGCCAAGTTTAAGAATATACCTGGTTTAGGAAAGTGATATTTTAGTAACTGGATATAAGTATTTTTATTGTTGTTTTTAAAGGTCAGTTGAAGTGACTTTACTGTTCTTAGTAAGTAACTATGAGGTCTTCCAAGTAATGAACTTGGACATTTATTTCTTGTATCATCTCTTGTATTGGCAAATATTTTTGGTTGAATTAAAACACCAACTCATACTACTTTTTTGGAGTGCCTTACCATTCTAAGGCGTTTTTGGGGGGTTTTAGGAAGGGGATATTTTTGAGGAAGGGAGTTTATCTTTGTGGGGGGAGGAACTTGCCTCTATTTCACATTGATGTTTTTTTGGGGATCTCATTACTTTTTTCTAAGTATTAAATAGAATTTAGTTGCCCCATACCTACAGGCTTTTGTACTTCATATAAAACCAGGGTCTTTGGTTTCTGCATAAGGTTCTCCTTACTGTTTGATATTTGATACCAATAATCAACCTACATACATCTAATCACTACACTAGAAAAGTTAGAAGCTTTTCCAGATGACATTACTCTAGAGGACAAATTGATTGCTCTCTTAACTAAACTATTACACTGTAAAACACAGGAACCTTATCCCAAGGATAAAGATCACAATAGAGAAAGTGCAGAAGGCCTTCAAGAAAAATATAAGAACAAAGACGATACATTTTGGGTTTGTGATCCTAAACTTTGTAATATAGATGGCTTGACTTTGAAAAACTTAGTATCTGCTTTGAAGTATATTACGCAGTGAACCCCTACGACTATATTTACTACATTTAAGAAAGAAGTCACAATTGTTTTTGTTAAAATGCGTCGAAATTTTTAAAACATCAAATATAGGATTTCCTTACCAAGACGATTCATTTGATACCCCACATGGTGGGTTTCAGAAGAAATGATGGCATTTCGATGGAACAAAAAGTACAAAACGTCATAGGTAATATGACACTCCCGTATCAAGACCTACCTGCGTGCCAAGTTTGGTCAAAATAGGCCAAACGGTGTGAATTTGTATAAGGAACAAACAGACAGCTGAAAGATCTTTTTTACCTAGCCTAGTGCATTCCCCGGATCAAGGCCTACCTGTGTCCCAAGTTTGGTCAAAATCGGTCAAAGGGTACGGATTTGTATGATGAACAAACATACAGACATACAGCTGGTATACGATTTTTACCGAGCCTATGTGCGTCTAATTGTTTCTTAAAACATCAAATATAGGTTCTTCATACCGAGACAATTCATTTGATACCCCACATCATGGGTTTCGGACGGAATGATGGGTTTCCGAAGGAAGTACAAAACTGGAACCCCCCGCCCCGGAAGCGGAGTCAAACACAACTTTTCGCGATTTTTCGATTTTTTCCTTTAATAACGTCTTCATGTCTATCTTCATGCAAAATTTCAAGTCTCTACCATCATGGGAAGTGCCTAATAATTTTGATGAGTGAGTGAGTGAGTTCTATAAATCCCGATTTTCGATCGCTTATATCTCAGAAACTATTTGATGTAGAATTATGAACATTTCCAGTTTTACTCACATCTAGTAGTATAATACCTCTGTAAAATTTTATAACTTTATCTTTAAGTGGTTGAAAGTTATGAGAGGGTAAAAATCGGCTCTAAGACCGCCTGTAATATACGCATCTTAACAAAAACAGTTGTGACTTCTTTCTTAAATGTAGTAAATAAAGTCGTAGGGGTTCACTGCATAATATACTTCAAAGCAGATACTAAGTTTTTCAAAGTCGAGCCATCTATATTGCAAAGTTTAGGATCACAAACCCAAAATGTATCGTCTTTGTTCTTATATTTTTCTTGAAGGCCTTCTGCACTTTCCCTATTGTGATCTTTATCCTCTGGATAAGGTGCCTGTGTTTTACGGTTAAGAGAGCAACCAATTTGTCCTCTAGAGCAATGTCATCTGGAAGAGCTTCTAACTTTTCTAGTCTAATGATTAGATGTATGTAGGTTGATTATTATTACTAAGGCAATGTTGCCAAGTTTAAGAATATACCTGGTTGAGGAAAGTGATATTTTAGTAACTGGATATAAGTATTTTTATTGTTGTTTTTAAAGGTCAGTTGAAGTGTCTTTACTGTTCTTAGTAAGTAACTATGAGGTCTTCCAAGTAATGAACTTAGACATTTCTTTCTTGTATCATCTCTTGAATTGGCAAATATTTTTGGTTGAATTAATACACCAACTCATACTACTTTTTTGGAGTGTAGAATGGTGAGGCGTTTTGGGGGGGTTTTAGGAGGGGATATTTTTGAGGAAGGGAGTGTTTCTTTGTGGGGGGGGAGGAACTTGGCCTCTATTTCACATTTATGTTTTTTTTGGATCAATGTTTACTAAATAAAAAAAACGAGCTTGCTTACCATTTTTCTGAAGAACTAGTATGTGATCCATAATAGAAAACCTAATCTTGCTGACAAACGTTTTAATAGAGCAAGCGGCACTTGTTTTCGGGATCTAAACACTCGGAGTACCAATTCCGTGTTATTAGCACAGCTATATACAGCGCTGGCATATTTCACTGCTTTGTCATATTTTTGACATTTTTTTTGGGAGGGGGGAGATTTTTTGTACTTTAATAGGAGTAAGATAGTTTTCTTCGGTGATATCATCAAATAATATCTTAAATTATAGATTTCTTTGCCTTGAAAGTTGGGCTATATTTCCTCCCTCATAAACCTTTTCTCACTGTCAAATATGGCTTTCATGAGTTAACTAGTATACCCTGTTCATCCCATTCGTCTTTATTATGTGTGCCCTTATCCAAGGCACTTCCAGCATTGAGATGTGCTAAGTGAGAAATTCCAATAATACGGGATTGAGACTTCAAATGTTTATATCCCGGAAACAAGTACCGCTTGCCCTATCAAACTCTTTGCCACAAGATTGGGGTTGCCATTATGTATCATACACTAGATATTCATAAAAACTGTACAATAAAAATCGTTTTCCTAACGCCTAAACTCCCCGTAGGGATACGCCCAGATTCTGTCTCCCAAGTTAAAAAGTGAATCTTTGACGCTGAATATTTAAAAAATTAACACCGCTTGGAGAGTCATATATTTTTCCAGGACGTGTAGGCAAATTTTGTTTAAAAAAAGTTCGAAAATGAAAGCTTATTAATTCATTTTAGGACGTTTAAAACTGGATTAAGGTGGATGATTATGAAGGAAATATCTAAATTCTTATTAAATACATTTGAAATAGATTTAGTAACATATCTTTAACGAGTGTGACTGCCCGGATCGTGTGTTCAGACAAAAATAATTTTGCCTAGCCGGGCATTTTATGGCGCAATCAAGAAGTAGCAACAAGGAACCTCCAAATGAAATATCAGTTTGTGTGAGTTTATAACCTGAATTAACCTGAGTCAGGTCGTTTCAGACGGCGTTTCTAAGATTAATGTTAAATTAATAAGCCATGCATTATTCATTTTTTTTATGCATATTATAATCAATGCCTTGAGTTTTACTTGGCTCATCAAGAGATACATTTTTTTTACCAATTCTTGGACACAATCGTAAATATAATAAATTTAAACTCTTATAGAAAATGTTAACATATTCTAATTTCCAAACTAAATTAAAATGATTATTTATTTAGCTGGCCCGACTTGGCGATACAACTTTAGACACATATTATCCGAATTATCTCGAACATGATTAAACTTGTTTATACTCCCAGATATGAGAGTACATTGTAAATGTTTAAATTACGATGCCTCATAAGTCTGTCAGTAAGATTTTGGTACAATGTAAACATAATTTTAATTATTTTATAATAATAAAGACAACCCTGTAAATGCTAACCAGTAGTTTACTCTTTGACTGTGTTTTCATGCTTATATTGCTGTGCCCTTGTTCTAATTTGTCTGGTAGGTTAGTATTGTATAATTAATGAAATATTTGTGCTACATAGTGGCTGCCCCTATCAATTATTTCAATTGTAATGTATAATAAATCATAGTTGTGTCTCTGTATATATGCTGTCAATATGGGCTTTACAGACAGTGGTGAGTCTCAGTTCAGAAAATGCGGACACTTAGATCTTGTAATGAGTTGTAATGGGATCAGCTGTTAATTGCCAATTCTAAAGTGGCGCTTTCAACGTCGTTTCTAAGTTCCTTTTGCTTCATGGCCACTCACCAACTGTTTGTTTTATTTTTTAAATTTATTATCCGTCATGTGCCAAGATTGCTGCGACAATTTATGATTATATATAGACTACGCGGAATTTATTACGTAAATATTTCATTTTAGTTGTCTCCGTCCTCTGTTCTCTTTGTTGAATCAGTGAGAAAATTGGAAATGAAGAGGAATTCCAGTTCTAGGGGCTAAAGGTGGAACAGTAGATAACAGAAAGACTTCAACAGGGAAGAAGTGAATCGGAACTGACAGGAAAACAAAAGGATTCCTGACAGTGAGAGTTCAGGTTAAAGAGAAAAAAGAATGAAAAGAAAGAATGAGATGAGAGTGAGGGCGAGAGAGTGAAGGAGAGGGGGAGAGATAGAAAGAGAGGGTAGATAGAGTGAGAGTGAGAGTGAGAGTGAGAGTGAGAGTGAGAGTGAGAGTGAGAGAGAGAGAGAGAGAGAGAGAGAGAGAGAGAGAGAGAGAGAGAGAGAGAGAGAGAGAGAGAGAGAGAGAGATTGAGCGAGAACTCACCAATAACCCCCTTATCCAAGCAGGGTGAAAGGTGAGGTCCAAACCATCGAAGAGCAATTTTGCCCTTATACCTAATGCTAGACCTCCATTTTATCTTGTACTTCCCGACCCCACCAATGGATTATCCTATTCAGTAAAATATGTAATTCAATTTCGCAGAATTTCAGTAATTACTAAAAATTCATTATCAGTTGAGTCTTTTATCTAGGCAATTTCACAATGTATGATTAAAATAATCTGAATGTCTAAAATGCGCCAAAATTACAAGTTTCTGGGCGAAAATAATGTGATATGTTGAAAAGATTACAAGATGTACTAACCAAATATGGCATTGTCCAGCTATAAAAACAGTCAAAATGAGTATAATTGCCAACCTTGATGTTCTTAAAAACAAATAAGACTTTTTTAATCATAATATGAAAACAGCTTTGTGAACC
The DNA here is from genome assembly GCA_946811695.1 of Gonocerus acuteangulatus. Lineage (NCBI taxonomy): Eukaryota > Metazoa > Arthropoda > Insecta > Hemiptera > Coreidae > Gonocerus > Gonocerus acuteangulatus. Next base: position 57,100,707 of record OX328126.1, read on the forward strand.
CAAATATTATATAAAGAAATTATAATTTGAAGTTTTTGGTCATATAAATGAACAATAATTAAATGAATAAAACATTTTGGTGAAAAATAATTTTTTTTTTTTAAACCTTCATACATGTATGATACTTCCTGGTTAAATGCAATTTTTCAGCAGTAAAATAAGTAGTAGATATACTTGTTTTATTTTTTATTTATTTACAGTTGTATTACACTCTACATTTTACATTGTATTGTGTAATGTGATGAAAGAATTAGCCACGTCTCAGATTCAGCCAGCTTGTCAGCCAATCACCGTCAAACCACACCCTGCGACCAACAGGGAGGAACGGAGGTGAATGAGACGTGGGCAATAATATATTGAGGAGAGAAATTATCCATTGATATTACTCTCAAATAATATAATAATATACTTTAAAATATAATATACTTCACTGATATTATTTTTATAAAATATTGTTTTATTTTTCCCTCAAAACTGTGCGATTTCTAGACGGTGACAAAACGGTCAACGAAAAGGTATTTTGGGATCAGAACTTAAAAAAAAAATCGAAAATAAATATTATAGCATTATTCTACAAGTAATTAGATATAAAAACACGTTAGTTTATACGCGATTGAACACGTAAGGTACTACAGGTTTTTTACCACCTCCCGGCACCTCTGAGCGTTTTTATAACCCTTATCTTAACAATTTTATCAGGACATAGAGACAATGAATATGAAAACGAAGGGAACATGGACTTTTCGAGAAGTTGGAAAAGACTACTCGCTAATGGTGGAAATTATATTTTATTCGAAAATACATTTTGAACTTTCAACGAATTTTACTTATTTTCCAAATTTCTCTTTAAATGATTCTCTGAACATTCCGACTTTTTTTAAGCCGTGCGGACATCCATGGTACAGCCCAGAAATGAGAAAAATCCCTGCCACAGATGGGGCACGAACCCCATGCCCCACATGTGGGACACGATCAGTTTAAATCTCAAGGCAGAGACTGCACAGTTTGGCAATAAGGTTTGGACTGAACGGATCTAACACGCACACGATAAGTTAATGAACCTCAGGTCAGAGACTGTACAGTCCAGTTACAGTAGCCCCTGAATGTGAAGCAAATATCCTCTTGTCAAATCAAATCAAGCCTGGCCTGCACAGTCCCGGCCTGATTGGTCTGTACAATTAATCTTTTTGTTCAATCATTCTACTTCTATGGACTGTACAGTTCAAGCCGGGCCTCAAGGATGACCCATATAGTTGACTAATATCACAAGGGATAACGCAGTCCAAATCATGAGATATTTCTCAATATGTATTTTAATATTCAATTTTCTTGTAGGAGTGATTCTAATTTAACGTTTCCTATGCTTAAGACACATTTCTTTGTAGAACAAGACTAAATGTCTCGAAAACAATTGCTAAGAGTAAGACAGAAAAGATCCATCTGAGTTAGTTATGGAAGTTGGCTAGAGTTTTAAACCGGCGAGATAACCACTGACTCGGGTAGGGCAAGCAGATATAGCTCTTGCAAAACTTATATTACGCTTTCAGCCAGCATACGCCTTTCTCTCTCTCTCCTATTTACATTTTCCAATTACATTTAGATGGATGGCAGTGTTTACAATCTCAGCAAAACAATATAACTTTTTTTATAGAACAAGTCGGTTTAATGTTGATTTTTGTATTTTATTTATTTTAAACAGGGTATTTTGTCCTCCTATTCATGTGTCATGTCATCCATTTATGTGTTATCCTAATAGAACATTTCAGCAACATTTTATTTTATATGCGTTGTGTTCAATTTTATTGCGTCTATTGAGCCAAATTAAAATATTAATATAATTACATTATTATTGATATTAACTTTTCAGAGTATTTCTTTTCTACCAACAGAGATTAAAAACCGCTAATGAGACAACCAGTTGACGCAATCTGGAAGAGCTCAGTCAACACGTTGTTGCTTCTCTCTTAAGCAACTCTGAAAAAAGGCCATTTACTTTCGTTCTAAATGATTTTATACAGATGTTTTATATGGTTTATAGTATTATATATATATATATATATATATATATATATTTTCATTTTTTTCCATTTTTTTTTTCATTTAAGGTTGACGGCGTATCAACAATTGGGCTATTAACGCCGGGCTATCTATAGGTTGCCGCCCTTTTATAAAGCCAACAGCACGTGGTCGGTCACCCATTCAGGTACTGACCACGCCCGACGTTGCTTAACTTCGGTAATCTACGGGAACCGGTGCACTCAACGTGGCTTTGGCCGTTGGCTTTTTCATTGTTATGTGAAAATGATAAGAGAAGTATAGAAAATACATTCGAGGAATACAAATTAAGTTTTGTTGTAAATTTCTTCTTTTCAGTTTAGCGCGTTTTATCTCTCCTTTATTTAATGTGACTTTTGATATTTCTTTTAAATATATCTATTCTGAAATTTTAACATAATATTACACAGACCACAGACATTAACATAATGTTACAATATATATATATATATATATATATATATATATATATATGTATGTATGTATATATATATATATATATATATATATATATATATATATATATTGTATATATATATATATATATATATATATATATGTATATATATATATATATATTGTATATATATATATATATATTGTATATATATATATATATATGTATATATATATATATATATATATATATATATATATATTGTATATTATTTATTATACCTATACCCCTGAAATTATTCGCCACCGGGGTCCCTCGTGGTCTAGTGGCTAGCGCGCTGGATTCATAAGCGGGAGATGGTGGGTTCAATCCCCACCGGCGGCAGGAATTTTCTCATCTCAGGGCTGCACCCTGGATGTTGGCGCTAATGGCCAAGATTTTTCGATGCGCCGTAAAATAAAAATAAAAAAATAAAATAAAATGAAAAAAATATTATCGGCCACCTTATATTGTGTTAATTTTTGTCATTATTTAATGTTATACTTCAGCCAAAGCAAATACATACTGTTCTAATCCCACTGAATTTTGGATGAGCATGTCTGTAATGAGTCCTGGTCCTTCTTCCCTAAGGATTATCTGATATGTAAATATTTACGCATGACAAAATTATAGGACACCCACTCAGTTCTTATCGAAATCTTGCTCTAGGAACAGTTTTAGTAAAGATTACATTCATTAATTCACTCAGCGAGTCTAATTAAACCTCATTAAGTAATGCCAAGAGGAAAAATGTAGTCTGAGAGTGAAAAGGACGCAATTAAAACATTACGCAATAAAAATTGGACAATACCGAAAATCGCTCGAACTTTAAATAGAAATAGGCATCTCATAAAAAATTTCTTTAGGTTGGGTAATGAATACGGCCAAAAGAAAAGGTAGGGTCATGGCAACAACAGTTCGAGAACGTTTTACGTCGTGCTTCCAACTCTTCAGCCATGACGGGAGAAATTTGTAAAATAAAAGTCAGGCTAACCAACAACAATTCGCTCAACTGAACTCCATTTTCTTTGTGGAATTCACTGAAATCATATCGGTTACGATTTTGTGGTAATAGGGCTCCCAAGGACGTTTTTCTACACATTCGGACACGCGGAACGGAATGAAACCAATTTCAACAAGATATCTTTAATTATTTCTGAGAAAACCCGAAAACATTACAATGTTTTATTTTTGTTTTCAAATTGCGAAATATATGGAAATTAAGGTGTATTCATTTTCTTCTTGTTTTTTTTAAAAGAGGAAGTATTTAACGAAATTATTATTTTAACAAAAATTAATAGTTTTGGAATTTTATAAATCAAATAAAGGGTAATCCAATACATTTGGCACAACGAAGGCTTAGGCTTAATTTTTCAAAGGACTTTCTAAAGCAAAGAGAAGCATTTGCTTAAAGCTTTGAAAATGTTGGTTTTGTTCCATTGAATTAGTTTATCACTTTTCCAGCGTTCTGAATGGAACTGATAAAGGCGAAATCTCTGCGATGAACAATCTCTTTTGAGGAATAGAGGTAATATTTGGAGCAAACTGAGAGAAATGCGGACCAACAATAATCATTGGTTGACTCGCAAGCGATGGATTGAACTGGAAATGTTTTCACTTTACATTCATCAAAATTAATTAGATATATTTTGGGTACGTTTGGTGTAAAGAAAGTATTAGAAATTAAAAACAAAAAACGAAGACAAGGGATGGTTGGGATTCGGCTAGGAGAAAAAAAAAATCAGACCTTCAGGAAGAAATCTGTGTCATATATTTTTTAGCTGAAGAAAGCTGCCAAAGTGCAGCCGAAACGTCCAATACAGATTTCTTCCTGAAGGTCTGACGTTTTTTTCTCCTAGCCGAATCCCAACCATACCTTGTCTTCGTATCACTGCAACAGATAACTATCTCCATCTCCACTAAAAATAAAAAAAGGTATTGAACTTTTTACCGGTTGAAATATTTGAACTGAAATTCAAAAGCCCAAACAATTTTTTAAAAATTATTTGCATCAAATTTTCATGAATATTGGATTCATAATATAAAGCGGTTCAATATTTACTATGACGTTTCCTAGTCACACTAATGTAAGTGAGAGAAGAATAGTCATCATTATTTCGGTCATAAAAATGTAGGCAGACTAAAATTGAAACGAAAAGTATGAGGAAAAGAAAGAGTATAAAATATGACAATGAAATATCAGCGAGGAAATTAAGCTCTAAAAATTAAACATTTCACCACACATAAAAATTAATAGAATTTCATCGCTTGTGTATGTTTTAAATCACCTCGTGACAGGAACAAAACATACATGCCAGTTAATAACTAAATAATTATCAATTTAATAAATAATTTAGAGTCGATTACCCGTCTTATAAATTATTGCTTTTTATATGAAGTCGAAAAAACACACAAGTTTTATGTTCGAACGGAATGATCAATTTTAATCTACCTCGAGACTTCTTATTAACAGATTTGTTTTTTATAGTTATTTTCTTTAGGTTACTTCTATTTATAAGTTATAATTTAATTTATATATAATATTATATAAATTTATAAGTAGGCGTATAACTATTTGCAAAATTGGATGTATATGTAAAAGAATGATGCTCATCAATAAATAAAAACAAATAATATTACCAGACCCTTATCAATATATAAAAATTCATTATCTAGTTAAAATCAAAATGGTTACAAAAGGAAAATATCATTCGATTTAATAGGAGATGATTAATGAAAATCTTCTGGAAATAAGAAAGCTAATATTGGAAAGAAAAAAAATATCTTTCATAACTGGCTGGCTTCTCAGTGAGATCTTGGAAAGACTATAAATCATGAACGGCCCTTTCAAACCCCCTTCAATGATTGATTCAACTTCTCTCTCTCATTCATCTATTCTTCTATTTATCCAATTTCCATTGTTCAATGGTGTCATTTGACGGAAAATTAAATTAGTGGCCATTGTACAAAAACGTTCAGTGGGCCCCTAATTTCTTTATTTTTTTTTTATTTATTTATTTCGAATTTACAACAATGTATAAGGTACACTAATTTCTTTTTAAATTTAAAAATCTTAAGTAGTAAATTCGATATTTAATTTTTGCTAATTTTTTACCCTCCTTCCAGGATCCTACATATGACATCGAATTACTGAGGTTATAGGAAAGTGCCCATCAGAAATGTTCACGAATTACCACTCATACACCAAAAACTATTGGCATGTATAAAATGCCACGAATCATATATCATATTTTTTTTTTTTTTTTTTTTTTTTTTTTTTAACGGCGCATCTACATCTAGGTCATTAGCGCCGACATCCAGGGTGCAGCGAGGAATTTTACCAGCGAGCCGCGGTGCTCATGCCGAGCCGCGCTCCCGCTTATGAATCCAAGGCGCTAGCCATTAGACCACGGGAGACCCCCATCATATTAAATGTTTTCAGAATTAAATTCAACCTTCATTTTAAATTCAATTTTTTACAGTTTTATATTTAAATATTTTGAAAGTATAATCAACCTTTTCCATTATAATTTGAAAGTTTGAAAGAGGAGAAAACTTCAAGGTCATCACAAACCTAAGACTATTGTCATCCTACAATAATTTTAGATTAAATGAGGGGTATATTATGGGTTTGGTATATTATGTTTCAGTCAGTGTCGTGTTTCTAATGTTTTATTATATGAAAAGTATATACGTACATAAAATAACACAAACATTTATATACGCACGCAAATACAATAGTGTTTTATAAATTTGAATTTATTCATTCTCTTTCGTATTTTTTTATTTTATTTATTTATTCCAAGGGCTGCGGGCATATTGATATCGATTACCAACAATTTATTTTATTATTATTGTATAAGAGAATTTATTTTATTATTTTTGTATAAAAGGAAATATATTATTATTATTGTATAAAAGAAAATATTTTATTATTATCGTATAAAATAATTTATTTTATTATTAAATAAAGTAAAATAAGTAAAGAAAATACTTTGTTTATTTAAAATGTATTTTCAATTTTGTATTAATAAGAAGTGTATTTTATTAATAAATAGTTTATTTCAGTATACCTATACCAAATAATAAGAAACCTCTTAATTATTGTATTCATAAAGCTAATAAAATAAGACAATTTACTTAAAAGTGGGGAATCTGCAGTTTAATAGAAATTTACAAAAATAAATGGAAAAAACCCACATAATTTACCTACAAAAAAAGAAGCCCCCTTACATGGTTTAATAATTGACAAAATCTACATGTTCTTTATGTGAATTTTGTCAAGTTTACGATGCTGCAATTGGAAATTACTTATCTTAAATAGTTACTTAGTTATTGCTTTCAAATCAACGAAAAACGTCTTTAGCCTAAAAAAACACAACATTTAAATGTCCTCCCTCCCTACTAGGAATTGACCCTTAGACTGGTTTTTGACCATTTCAAAACAAAATTACGAAGAATCTTTCTGAGTTTTGATTTGGATTAAGCACGCCCAAATACATGACAAACGAAATTTTTAGACTACCCAACCCAGTTTTTTTTTTTTTTTTGTGTCTAATATTTGTAGATAAATGTTCAATCTAAAAGAGGGAAATTTCCATGGATCCAGAGGAAAATCTTGAGGGTGTTGGAGGAGTATCGCTGGCTGCTGATGGATAATGATTGATGTATCCCTAGCTCCTTCTCACCCTTACACTACCTCTTCCAGCCCCGACCTTCAGCTACGAAACCAGCCCTTTCTTGCAGATTTTACCTTTATCTCACGATAGCTTCTCATAGATCCAACAGTTCGTATTACTCAGCCCTATGAAGGCGATAAGTTGTATCTCAAACATTAAGCGGCTTTCAGTTTTGTTACGCCCAAGTTTATTTCTAGAAATATTCTTCACCGAGGAAGTAATGATTAATGATTTCATTAGTTCAATAACTGCATTAAGTTCAACCCGCAACAGCTGCGTCATCCCCTTATCCCATCATTACAATATGTACTTTTATTCCTAGCTTCATTTCAATAAGGAGCTGAGCCATGTGTACAAAGGCATCATTATTACAACTCTCGATTCCCCAGTAGTAACCGTCTCTTTGAATTAAACCATCTAGTCTTAAAAAAAAACCTGGATCCTAGTGCTAAAAATAAAACCAAATAATTCATAAAAACATTTATCCCAAGACTGATGGTTCAGCTGTGTGGTTTAGTAACCCCATTAATTTGGGCAGCCTCACTTTAATTTTTTTTTGTAATAAAGTGTTCTTTCTTTTTTTGCTTGATTTAGAAACATTTTATTAAATGTTCCTCATCCATGCTTTTCTCTTTTTTTTGAAAATTTACAAGGATAAACTAATCTGACGAAGAACATGTAAGCAGCTACACCAATATCATATCGAAATAAGTCGAGATTCTAGAAGCTTAAATAGGCACAAGCAGAAATCGTGCCACCTCCTCAAAGTTCAACTGCAAATAATGATATAAAAAAAAATAAAATAAAAGCCTGAGGAAGGCAGTGGCAAAAATCCACGCAAAGGAATGAAACAAACACTTCATTTTTACCCCTGATTATGAGAACCGTTTGTGTAGGAACATTTATAGGAGTTGGAATTTAAAAAAAAAAATGTTCTCCCCCCCCCCTCCTCACTCTCTCTCTCTCTCTCTCTCTCTCTCTCCCCCTCTCTCTCTCTCTCTCTCTCTCTCTCTCTCTCTCTCTCTCTCTCCTCTCTCTCTCTCTCTCCTCTCTCTTAGCAGTAAGTCATAGAAACTGCTTCATCTTGTGTTAAAAATAAAACAATTTTCAACGGTGCTAATGACCAAAGCTCTCGAGTTACTCTAAAAAAATTTAAAAAAAATCGTAGATGTCATTGTTTTAAGCCACCTTTCTGCTTGGATAAAGGAGATATATAAAAATAGATCAATATTTTTATTTTTAGTTATTATAATTTTAAATCAGCTTCTTTTCCTCCTCCTCCTCCTCCTCAATAGTTTCTGGCTGCAGGGAAAATACAGTGCACAACCGAAATCCATATATATATATATAAAGGGATAAGGGTGCATATATAAGGATAATGTTAGCAGAATAGCACGGTAGAATTGAGTTTTTGAACTAAGTTAAAGAAATAATACGACAAGTTTGAAGTCACCTCCCTACTTGAAGATGAATTGCTCCCACTGATTTCGAAAGTTCTCACTCATCCGTATAAAGGTAATTTTCGTAAAGTACCGTGTAGTTTCGTACTAATTAAAGGGTAAGAAAATAGTTGATGAAATGGTTAAGGGCTAATAAGAAATAATAAGGTTAGCTGTAAGCTCTTCACGAGCCTTCCAGCGGCGGGCTAGGGTTGGACTTAATACTTTAGACTAAATTAAGTCCTGAGCTACGTGCTCCTACTGCTAACTTCCTCGTAACTTGGCTTCCTCTATTGTTTCGCGGTTTCTCTTTTAGAAAAGATTTTACTTAAAACTAATAAATAAAACGTAATCCGTTATTACTCACAGTAGAGTTCCAATTAATATATATATATAATATATATATATATATATATATATATATATATATATATATTTTCTTTATTAAGTTTAACTTCATAAAGTAATTTCAGAGTAACACCTCATTGCATGTAAAATATAGTAACCATCCAACATGGCTGCCCTACGCTTCCTATTTCTATAGTAACTTTAACCTTAGGACTAAACATTTATATTTCTTTAATGTAGAAGAAGGCCCGAACTACGATACTGAATATAAGTATAAACAAATGGAATCAAAATTACTCGAATAACCGGACAGGTTTTAAATTTTAAACTGTTCTCCCTTCAACTGTGAATTCATTGAATTAATTTAAAAATACTTCCTTATATTCTGCCGTTTATGCATAGCGAAAAATTTAGTATCTGCCTGAAATCCTTTATTTTTTAGTGATAATATTCACAAATATAATATTTTACTCAAATATTTACAACGATTTATATTATTTATATATTAATTCATTTCAAACGAAACCAGATAGGTTTTAATTTAATTAATCATTATATGGGAGTACGCTAGTATCTGCCACTCTCATTATTCTTTTTTATAGATACATAAATGTCCCTGGCGTGTTTAATTACTTAATTATAACCCCTGATTTAAAAAGGGTAATATGACAGAAATAAGCAGGAAGGATTTTCTCATTATATATGCAGCAATTAGGAAGTAAAGTGCGTTCACTTAAACTATATAGCTTGATTTGATAACTTGATATAAAACCACGTCGTTACTTCAACTCATCAACATTAAAAACGATATTACCGTTAACATGCAAATTCCTTTAGTAATTCTTAGATTAGAATAATAACCATTAAATCAAGTGATGCAATTAAAAAAAAAGTCCGACTCGCAGGAACTGCAGCATCTTAGCGCGGTTCCGTTCATGTCCCTTATGCCATGATAAGCTTAGAAAAGAAATAAACTTATTTTTTTTATATATCTCGTGAAAATTGTCAAAATCCTCTCGAACATCTCGAATAAAAGTGATATTAAGGCGTCAGGGACACCGACAGAACTTTTACACAGAAGCGGAAATTACAGAATCTGGCTCTCATTCTAAAGCAAAGCTCTATAAATCAATACAAAATATGCCTAATAAAGCCTTTCTAGTGGATACAGAAGCATGGGCGTATATGAGGGGGGGGGGCTGAGGGGGCTGCAGCCCCTCCCGAAATTTTGAATTGATGATAAAAACTTCTCGTAAAACCCTTAAAAATAAATTAAATAAGATCACTTAGTTCATAAAACATATTTTATTTTACGTGTAATAGCGTTTTAGTTGCCTAAAACTATTCCAAGCTTTAAATATTTAGTATTCCATACCCTGGAAATGGTCTCAGCCCCCCCCCCCGAAATTGTTTTTATATACGCCCATGTACAGAAGGATCAAGAAGAAGTACACAAGATTGAGTAGAATACCCTGCCTAATATAGCCTATGTAGAATAATATGCCGAATAAAACCTATCTACTTAATACACAAGGACAAATAAAAGTCTTGACGAATAACAAGTCAAGAAAAAAAACTTTATTTAACAAAATAAAACAAAGTTTAGTTGCCCAACTACAATAGAATAATATACCTAATTAAGTCTATGGAGTAGATACAAATGGACCAAAAACAAGTCTTGTGGAATATTGTTTTTTTTTCTAATTAAATACTTTTTATCAATATTTAATATATAACCTTTGTTGAAAACTATTGATTGCTAATTGATGAATCGGTTTACAACTAAGTAGTCTTTATGAATATTTAGTATATAACCTATGTTTGGATCTGTGTTTTTGGGGTGCTCTCCGCCTAGGCTTTGTATTTGTGTCGGCAGATACCTGGGGTATATTTACAGCTCTTGAGGATTAACTCTTAGCAGGTAAATTTCCTGCGGACCTTCTGCTTCTACGGGCATTGAACCGCCATATTCGCTCATAGTATCTAACCGTTGTGAAGTTTATTTTTTGGATTTAGGACTTAATATACATATGTAGACTAAATCAAAGCAAGAAGTAATCCTCCGTCGTCGGTTCTTAACAATGTAGACTCGCTAATGTTATCCAATCTTAGATACATCGTATTTAAAATCCACAGCAAACACACGACATTTAATCAGAATCCCCTGCTGAATAAAACTTATATAGAATAATATGCAAAATAAAGCCTATCTAGTGGATAAAAATAGAGGAAAAAAGCCGTTCGTGGTGGTAGAAAATCTTAAAAGTATTTCGCTCAGAAATCTCCGAATATTGTCACTAATTTTACGTATCCTGTTTTATAGCCAAATAGATTTATATTCTATAATCAATAAGAAAAACCTACTAACAATAAAAAACTATGGGTAACAGATGAAAATAGGGAATACCAAGAATAATTCTAAAGAACGAAATCAACACCAGTACTGTAATCTAGATATTCATACGGCATCTTCGAATTCTAACAAACAAAATATTGATTCTAATTATACGTATCCTGTTTTATTGACAAATACATTTGACTACTATAAGCAATTAAAAACACTAGGGAATATGCCAAAGAACTCGGAATAGGAGCCTCGACAGTTTCAAGACATTTGAAGGAAATCGACAAATCCAAAACTGACATTTTATACGGTACAGCCTGATATATTTTTAACAATGAATTGCTTTTCTTATTTTAATTAATCTGTTTTATTGTCAAATACATTATCCTACTATAACCAATGAAAAAACAACAAGGAATAAAAACAAACAAGAAGAACCGTTCGAATAAACGAAATCAATTACTTCAAAGTTTAAGCACTTATTTCTCCGATTGACATAGCCTAATCAAAAATTGTTTCAGAATCTTTTTTGTAGAACATTTAGGAAGCTTTCGCATGGTAACCCTCCGTTTACCAATATTCCTAACCGTCTTCGAGATATCAGGGAATGTATACGAAGTTCCCAATACATTTCATGTCTGTTAATAAAATATTTTATTCTAATCCTTCCTTAGCTCCAAACGTAACCGAAATTTTAACATATTAGTGTTGATGAAATTCAAACATGCAGAAAATGTTTCAACTGAATCCCATAATTTTAAGTATTAAAATCAAAGACAAAAAGATCAGTTCGAATAAGCGAAATCAATTACTTTAAAGTTTTAAGCACTTATTTCTCCGATTGACATCGCCTAATCAATACTTTCATTAGAACCTTTTTTGTAGAGCATTTAGTAAGCTTTCCAATGGTATTCTTCCGTTTCCCAAGATTCTTAACCTTTTTCGAGATATTAAGGAAAGTATACAAAGTTACCAAAACTTTTTTCTGTCTGTTAATAAAATATTTTATTCTAACCCTTCCTTAACTCCAAACGCAACCAAAATTTCAACATATTAGTTTTAATGAAAGTAGAAGATGCAGTAAATGTTTCAACTGAATCCCATGATTCTAAGTACCCAAACCAAAAACGGCATTCAAAAATTATTTTTTTCAGTTTTCTCGAAAACGGTTAAAGCTATCGCCTTGAAAATGGTTTCATTCGTTTTCCTAGCCCAAGAAGCCTATAAAACGAGTACTTACAAGCTTATGAACTCAAAAACGTAAGCGTTAAGATTTGTTTTGCGCGAATTTCGCCCCAAACGCCATCTTCCAGTGGGCGGATTTTGCTGGTTAACGAACTTGACCTTTCAAATTGGACGACAGATTTTTGTACCAAATTTCATCAAAATAGGACCATCAGGGAAGCCAGAAATGAGCGAACAGACAAATATATATATATATATACAAATTTGAACCACCGTTATTTTCGGTCTCTAGGGGTTCTGAAACGCGAAATTTTCTTGTCGGCACTTCCGGATTGTTTCATTGTATCAACCTTATAAGCGGGGTTCCTCCCTATGGGGGAGGGAGGAACCGCGCTAAAAGGACAGATTTCATTTTTATTTAAGGAAAGTCTCTATCACTCACTTTCTCTGGTTGTTATTCTAATATTCACAATCATGATGAGTGTAGGAATTTTGTTTTATTAATTTATAACACAGTTGTAGTGAGAGTATATAAAACAATTTGCTGGGAGAAGAGGTTGAAAATCTATTGATATCAAAATGAATTTATTCGTGAATTTATTGACACTTCGCCTAATGAAGGTGTCCAGTCCTTCGAGTAGGGTGGGTTGAAGCTTTTATGAAACACTGAACCAATTACTAATGTTTCACAGAATTTTTACAGAAAGAAAGAACATTTTATTAAAATTCATTAAAGTTAGGCTGCTCTAATAATTGGGGTTGCTAAGCGACACAACTTCCCTATCAGTCGTCAGATAAATGTATTGAATTCTTTATCAGCTTTCTGATGATGCTTAAACCAGCACTACTCGAAGGACTGGACACCATCATTAGGCGAAGTGTCAAAGCAATGCTTGGTTTGCCTGCCAATACTTGCAGTGCTATGTTCTATTCTCCGCGACGATTTAGAGTTCTTGGCTTGCTTCATTGCCAATGGGAAGCACTGCTCCAGCAATTATCGTTAATCCAAAAACTAGCAAATGTTGCAGACCAACATTTCGAGCCCATATTCGACTACCAATCCGAATCCACGAACAATGTGCCAATCGACTATGTCTGAACAAAGATCACACTCATTGCCTGTGTGCTAAGAAAATAAGGAATACACTGCGTGAGAGTTCTTTCGAAGAATGGTCTAATTCGAAATGGCAAGGCATTAGCGTCAAGGACTTTATGGATTACCCTAAAGGAAACAAGTGCATTCATAAGAAGTGCGTGCTATCGGGTTTAGAGTTGGTAAATGCCTTAAATTTGAGTAAAAACTATGGAACCCTTCGAAGAGTCCCGGGCGCAAGTGGAGCGATGAGGAGTGAAGTCGAACCCCTTTGACGCAAATGTGGTGAAGAGACCGAAACACCAGCACATGTGCTGGGAAAATGTCCACGTAACATGCTTCTCATCACTCGTCGCCACCATAACGTCAAGCACATATTAATAGAGCTCCTTGATGAAAGAAAATATCGCTGTTTCGAAGAGGTCAACTATATCGACGATCTAGGATCCTCCAGATTTGCCGATATCGTCGCCTTTAAATCAAGAAGCGAACTCGCTTGTATCTTCGACCTCACTGTGAGGTACGAAACGAATAGCGACCAAACAAATACAATCGATTGAGAAAAAGTTTGATTTACGAGAAATGCTTGACATTCTTTACTGAAATGTTCCAAGAACAATTCGGAAAAAAAAGATTCCTTGTTAAAGGGCTATGGTTCGGAGCTCGAGGAACCATACCTAAGGATGCAAGCGCTTTCTTTCAGGAACTCGGCCTAGATATAAATATCCTCCCGACCTTAGCCAAACAAATACTAGTATACTCGCTTGGAATTATTAATAAACAAATTTACGGTTAAAAATAATAATTGATGAAGAAGCATAATGGAACATCAACGTGAAGCACAAGCACGCGAACATAATTGATCTTTAATACAACTTCTGTATCTCCGAAGTAACTACGCCATTGCATAAAACCAAGAGATCATACCAAGACATTTATCTGGCGACTGATAGGGAAGCTGTGTCGCTTAGGAACCCCATTAATTTAGGTAGCCTCACTTTAATCAATTTTAATAAAGTGTTCTTTCTTTCTGTAAAAATTAGGATGAGTTTTTCTGTATTTTGAATCAAGCCGCTCGTAGACATTAGTAATTGATTCAGTGTTTCATAAAATAAATGAAATATACTATACATTAGAATAGTACATATCGTCCCTACCATTCTAACTATCGAATATGCAAAATCTCGTTTTTTAAAGTCGATATTTTGCTCTTGCTCTGTGGACGATGTCGCAACTCTTACGCCGTTAGAACAGCCGGAAATGCCTTAAGTAAACTATTGAATAAGACAACTTTTCAATATATTACTTCGTCAATGTATCGAATATTTTCTTTCGCTAGTTTTCTCCGATTTTCATATTCGATAGTTTGAAAAGGTACGATATGTTTAATAATCCACCGTGCGGGAATTTTATATTATGAATTTTATTGTTATGGAAATCGTTTGTTATAATGTTTCAGTGACGAGCTTCTCGAAAAAATTACATAGACCGTCTTATATTGTAAATCACAGGTGTTGGGAGCTGGTTGGTGAAGGTTCATCATCATGTAGGTAAATAACTAGGCCGACCTTCACTAGTTATAACTAGTGAAGGTCGGCCTAGTTATTTACCTACATGATTATATTGTAAACACTCCTTAGAAAAAAAAAGTTCCAGCAAGAACTGCGTCACCTTGTCGAGTTTCAAAATGAAAAATACAATTACTTTTTTTGTTGGAACCAATGCCTTATTTCTTCATTAACTACAAGCATTTTTGATAATTTGACAGCTCGGATTACACATAATATTCCAGGATATTCCCAATAGATGTACTGAATTGGCTCATGAACAGGATCGCGTTGTATTGATAGGAGGGGAACGACAAAGAGAGTGTATGTATGCTGCATCCCTATTGCCATAACCGTAATTTTCCATATCTACATGAATAGCTGTGTGGAATCCGTGGCATCCCATTTCCTCTCTCCCCCACTATTTATTGCCGAAAATCCATAAACATAATATTGAAGGTTGTTCGATGCACCTGGCTGCACTATTTAATAACCGGAGTAGAGGAAGCTACTGCCCTATTCACTTTAGTAATGGAATTATTAACTACGTTATATGAATCTTAATTACCTTATTAATTATTTAGATTTTCTCCGGAACATAACTTTCCACAATTAAGATTAAAATAACTAGTCAATTGAATTGTTGCAAGAAATGGTGTTTAATATTACCTAACAATGAATGTTTTACCACGTTGAATGCACCTGTTCCTATTGATCACCGAAGTTAAGCTTTTTTGGGAGTGGGAAGTACCTCCTGAATGGGTGACTGACCACGTGGTGCTGGCATTATAAAATAAATATAATAATTACAAGGAATTATATACGATTAAACTTTTCAGAAGCAGCAAGTATAGAAAAACACATTGTCCATTGCCCTATTGTATAGTATGGATAGCTTAATAACCACATTCCAATTAATGCACAGATGTCTGCTCATAGACTTCAAGGCAAAACAAATATAGGTTATGCGAATTATAGAGTGCGTGTATTAAGTCTTATATGTTTATGTAATTGATTTTTGCTCATCTTCTTTATCAATCTTTTTAACGCGCGCGTTCCCTACCTCCCTCCATAGGAAATGGAAATCCGCTTAAGAGGTTGACCTCATGTCGCAATCCGGAAATACCGACTAGAAAATTCCACATTACAGAATCCATAGATCAAAAGTGTTCGCTCTCTCGCAAGCTGAAAAATAAACCGATTATGATTAAATTTGGTACAAAAATACTTTGTCTATTTTCAAAGGTCAAGTTCGTTAACCAGCAGAATCCGCCAAACGGAACACCGTTTAATGAGCGAAATTCAACGGAACAAAACCGTTATGCTTATGGATTTTAATGATGTTTATAAGTAATGTATTTATATAAATAGTAACGTGCACTTATATATAACGCAGATTTCTGGTGTTATCAACAGCTTACAGCCCGTTTCAAGCGAGCATCGGGCTAAGGCTTTCCGAAAGAAATGTTTTCGAATGAAAAGTAATAACCCGTAGTGGGAATCGAACCGTGGCAATGCTTAGGCGTGGCACCGACTGACGACACAAGAAGAAATCCATTAAAACGTCAAAAACGCAGTCAAGCAGAAGAAACACACAACTTGTAAAAGAAAAACAAAATTCAATCAGTCTTGCTCTGGCAGTCATCAGGAGAGGATCTACCTGCTCTAGGCTCCTGCGGATTAAGGCTTCTGATAAGTACACCTTATCGCACTCCCTTATTTACTTGTAGCATCTATTCTATTTTATTATTTTTCTTCCATTTTCTATTTGTTTTCTATTTTATTTTTAAGTTGAGTGTGTGTAGTTTTCCAGGCTTGGGGATGGAAAAATCCCCAAGCCCGAAACGACGGAAGAAACTCTTTCCGCTGCAGCGGGATGAACAAAACTATACTTATGTTGCACAAACAGTGAAATTTGTTCAAATTAAAAAAGAAGGCGAAGGTACCCTCAGCAATGTGTCCCCCTTTTTAATAGGAAAAGTGATTCACAGTCAAGCAGGCAAAGTTAAAGCTGTAAGGAAATTACGCGACGGGTCTGTACTTGTCGAGGTGTTTAATGATACGCAAGCAAACAAATTATTAAAAATTAGGTCATTAAATGAACAAATACCCGTAACTGCTGAACCACATATTTCGCTAAATAAAAGCAAAGGGGTAATTAGAAGTATGGAGTTAATGTGTGTACCACCCCCAGAAATACTTTCTAATTTAAATAATCAAAACGTTATAGAGGTAAAACAGATAATTTCAAAGAAAGATAACAACCCTGTGCCTACACCTTCCTACATATTAACCTTCTCTACCCCCACCACCCCTAAAGAAATCAAAGCAGGTTATCTAACATTACCTGTTCGTAAATATATCCCTGCCCCTTTACGATGTTTTTCATGTCTTCGTTTCGGCCACCCGACCACGGGTTGTAAGGTGAAAGTCTGTAAGAGGTGCAGTTCCAAAGAACATGAAAATTGCAATAATGATCCCTTCTGTGCTAATTGTAAACAGAACCATTCCCCACTTTCTCGCGACTGTCCCACTTGGTTGAAAGAGAAAGAAATCAAAGCTATTCAAATAAACGAAGATAAAAGTCCAGCTGAAGCGAGGAAAATTTATAACGCGAGAAAAGCGCCAACATTTTCTAAATCGTATGCTATGGTAGCAAATAATAATCAAAACTTAGCAACTACGTCATTAGCCAGCCACAGTAGTGGTGTTGAAAAAAAATCTATTTCTATCCAAACGGATACATTTATTTCGGGGTCTACTATAACCCCCCACGTACTCCACACCCCCCACCCAACAGAGCAGTGCCCTTCCCTCCCCCCTCCCCTCGCCCCTTCCCCTCTACCTGATCCAACCCCCCCTCCCACTTCCTTTTTACCTGACCCGTCCCCCAATCCCCTCCCTCCCTCCTCTCTACCCGATCCTTCCCCCCCTCCCCCCCTTGCATCCCAACCCGACCCCCCCTACAACATCACCCCCACTCCCACCCCCCCTGCAGTCAGGGGTTGACCCCCCTCCCCCCACTATAAATTCGCCCCACCCCACCACGTCTGATGACAGGTGGACAGATACTTTAAACAGGCGAAGGAAACAGCCTGATAAGAGTAAGCCAGCTAAAACACGAAGCCGATCATCCTCTCATAATAGAGATAAGAACAATGCCTAGCTTGATAAGCACCTATTGCTATCTCTTATACTACAAGAGGCTTAGGCTAGTCTCTCACATAGCTATAGATATCTACAGCTGGATATTAAAAATATATCTCAATCAAATAAAGTATTTTAATAAATACGAAGCAATTCTAACTCCGATTTATATTTACGATTGTTACACATATATACATATTTTCAATTATAAATATTGTATATATGAAATCTATCTTTTAATATCAATAATATATTTTCAGCAATTAAAAATATTTTTTTCAATTAAAATTATTAGTATGTATAATACTGGCTACAATTGTAATAATGAAAATTATTGCTGTTGTTATTACTGTGGTAGCTGTTACATATCACACTCAAATTATTTTTCTCCGCATGCTACAATATTCTTATCACCTTTTTCAATATATATCACTCATAAAATTTTAATATTTTTTATTAACTTCATTTATATGTTACACATGATATTCAACCTCTCCTATTATTTTAAAAGGCGTTTTAATTACTTTTACACAAATGTATGACTATTTTACAATGGAATTGCAATGGTATAAGATCTAGATTTAACGACTTAAAGCTCCTTATACAAGAGTATGATCCTATCTGTCTGGCTCTACAGGAGACCCGTCTGCGCAATAGTGACAATTTCTCCTTAAGAGGATTTGATATTTACCGCCGAGACGGATCTGAGGGTGCTCGCGGGCATGGTGGGGTTATGAACGCGATTAGTTCGTCGGTTCTTTCCGATCCTATACCACTCCAGACAAATTTACAGGCAATAGCAACCAGAATCCACTCAAAAATCCCTTTCTCTCTCCTTAATATTTATCTTCCCCCAGATTTACAATTAAACCTCAATGACTTGAATAGTATTATTAGGCAGACTCCAGCACCTATTTTGCTTGTGGCCGACGCAAATGCTTACAATATAATCTGGGGTTCTGATACCACCAACTCGAAAGGTAATATTATAGAAGAAGCCCTCGACCTTAACCATCTAGTGCTTCTAAACTCAGGAGAAGCAACCTACTTAAGCTCTTCATATGGGACTTACTCAGCCATTGATATTGCTGCTATATCTCCACCCCTTTTCACTCAGACTGAATGGCTGCCTCTAGAAGAACTCCATGGAAGTGATCATTTCCCTATAAAAATATCTATTACAAGAAGCTTTAAAATGAACAAAAAGAAGAAAACTTGGATCATAAATAAAGCAGATTGGTGCAAGTTTACAGAGCTAGCCAAACCGCCACAACAATCACCCGAAAACATAAATGTAAACAGCGCAAACTCCCTCATTACAGACGTAATCATGAATGCGGCTCATGAGAGCATACCCATGAGCTCAGATGTACCTAGACGGCCCCCTGTCCCATGGTTCAATGAGGAATGCAAATTAGCTAGAAAGAACCGCAGGAGAGCTCTTAGAAACTTTATGAATAATATGACTCCGGATAATCTAACCGAATTTAGACGGCAGCGTGCAATGTGCCGTAGAATTTTCAATCAAGCAAGGATCGAGTCTTGGCGAAATTTTACAGCCTCCTTGAATAAAGACACACCAGCTAGAAAAGTCTGGAGCGCTATAAAAAATATTGAAGGAAAAAATAAATCGCACCCCTACACACTCCTCTGTGACAACCAGCTCTTAAGTGATCCAGTAAGAGTGGCCGACGGATTTGGGTCCCACTACTCAAATCTATTTAATGCAGAGTATGATGAAGAATTTTCAAGGCATATACAGGAACGAGAAATGCATCCCATAAATTTCACAAGTGACAATTCCGAAATGTACAATACTCCTTTCTCAGACTGGGAGCTCACTAATATCCTTAAAAATCTCAAGGGCTCATCTCCAGGACCAGACATGGTCCACTACTTAATGATAAAAAATTTGCCACACGAAACACGCCGCTGGCTTTTAAAACTGTACAACGTTTGTTGGAAACGGGGACAGTTCCCAGACTCTTGGAGACTTGCAGAACTTATTCCATTACCAAAGGCTGGAAAAGACAACCGGAAAGCAGGAAACTATAGACCAATTTCCCTAACTAGTTGCCTCTGTAAAGTTCTTGAAAGGATGGTCAATAAAAGGTTAATGTGGGTACTAGAAAATAATAATATGATTCCTAAAATCCAAAGTGGCTTTCGCAAAGGAAGATCCACAATTGATCACCTCGTCCAACTTGAAGCTGAACTCCAATATACATTCCTAAATAAAGAAGAAGGCATCGGAGTGTTCTTTGACGCAGAGTCAGCCTATGACCGAGTTTGGAGGTATGGAATATTACAAAAGCTGCAAAAAATGGGCTTCAAAGGCTCCCTCCCGACTTTTGTGAAAAACTTTCTAGCAGATCGAAAATTCCAGGTCCGCATTGGGAACGTGACATCCCGAATTTATGAACAGTTCAATGGAGTGCCACAAGGTTGCGTCTTGAGCACTACACTATTTACTCTCGCTACAACAGGGTTTGCCCAGAGCCTACCAAGGAACGTTAAAATATTTCAGTATGTAGACGACCTTGCCATATTTTGTCGAGATAAGGATATCAGGCAAATAAAGCAAAAAATTCAGGAGGCTATCCAAAGAATTTCAAGAACGGCCAAATCAACAGGGATGAAATTCTCGCCCGAAAAAACGAAATGTGTTCATTTCTCCAGGAAACGAAACTCCCAAGATTCCCCCCCACTCACTCTGAACAATAATATCATACCCTATGCGGAAAGTTGCAGATTTCTGGGACTCGTTTTTGATAGGCGACTAACCTGGAAACCCCAGATTGAAAGTCTACGCAAAAAATGCTCGAAAAAACTAAATTTACTAAAGGTTCTTAGCGGAACTAAATGGGGCTCTGATAGAACCACAATGCTTAGAGTCTATAATTCCGTTATTTGTGCAAAAATAGATTATGGGTCTTTTATATATGCCTCTGCCAAAACAACAACTCTTTGCCGCCTCGATGCTCTTCACCATGCTGGAATAAGGACTGCAACAGGCGCCTTCTGTACCAGCCCTGTGTTATCACTCTGTGCCGATGCAGGAATCCCCCCTCTCCTATTTAGACGACAAAAACTAGCAATAGGATATGCGTCTAGAATATACTTCAATCCGGCGAACCCTGCGTATCCATATTTATTTAAACCAAAATACTCCCGAAAATTCGATGAAAACAATTCCGCTACAAAACCAATGTCCTACAGGATATCAGCTGCTTTAGATGCAATTAAACAAACTAAACCAGAAAACAATTCTACACATATACCCCCTTGGAGGAGAGCCAGGCCAAAGTACAACGTCTCACTGTCCAGGCTGAAGAAAGATGAAACACCCGCGTCTTGGTACCAACAAAAATTAGATGAAATAATGCGTGATCTGACAGACTACGAACTCATTTATACCGATGGATCTAAGAACGAACATGCAACTGGATACGCTGTAGTCACATCAAATGCCACTTACAAATTTAGACTACACAAATACTCTAATATATATACAGCTGAGTTATGTGCTATTTCTTCCGGTCTGTATAAATGCATGACGACATCCAAAGCTAATATTGTCGTTGTAACGGACTCCCTGAGCGCACTGCAAGGATTGGACGATATTTACTCCAACCACCCTGGGGTTAATTCAGTGCAAGAACGAATAACGATGCTTGAAGAAATAGGAAAGTCTGTCCTGCTGCTCTGGGCCCCAAGCCATGTTGGGATCAGAGGAAACGAGCTAGCTGATGAAGCAGCCAAGTCTGCACTAACACTAGAACTGCCTATACACACAGTTGTTACGCCAAAAGACCTCATGTTACCCTTAAAGGAAACACTGTCTGAAAACTGGTTAAATATGTGGAAGGAAAGCCCACCGAGCAAATTGAAAGTTATAAAAAATACAGTGAAACAATGGCACTCGTCCATAAGACAGAACAGAAGGGAAGAGGTTGTAGTTGCCAGACTCCGTATTGGGCATTGTAGATTTACACATGGCTATCTAATATCAAAAGACGAACAACCAAAATGTCAAAAATGTCAGAAACCACTTACAGTTGCTCACATACTTTTAGATTGCCCTGCACTTCACCGTTTACGCCAGAAATTTAATCTGCCAACAACAATAGACGCATTGCTAGGAAATACGGCCACAAATATAAATAACTTAATTGAATACTTAAAAGAAATCGGATATTACAATAAAATATAATCTTAACTTGCTGCTCATCATTAATGCTATACTTATATAATAATAATGATATCAAACACATGTTATCCTGATGATCTATAGAAGATAATCTAAAATAATAACTTTCAAAGAGTAATGCGCATCCCCGCGTGGGTCCGCCGTGTCCATTGTGGTGCGTCTGGTCAGCGTTGTGGGGACTCGGATGCCGGCCTGGAGGGTGTGGATGGCCTGGTCCAACCATGCACACCCTCAGCCCCAGGCCTGGCCGCCAGATCTTCGTGGACCGTCAGAGGTACAGATGGCAAACCTTGTCCCTGCAGCGCGGCTGGTGGTGCCGCGGTGGGCTCGGGGTCTGGCGTGGGGGCACACTTGCTCCTTCCCTCCCTCTATCTAATACCAGATTTCTTATCTTGTTTCCAATTAATTTAAAAAAAAAATAATAAATAACTAAACAAATCCAGGCGCTGGTAACCTAGACGTTAAGCGCCTATAAAAAGAAAAAAAAAAAAAAAAAAAAAAAACAAAATTCAATGCGATATAATGAGGAAGGAATAAATAAGTCTATTAACTTGATTAGGCTTCCATGCTGAAGTTCTGTTTTACAAGAGAATAGTCTCGTAGGATAATTGTATTGTTTTTTAATTGTGTTTTGCCTTTGGCGTCCTTAGCAACAACATTGTCATTGTATTTTCCGAAACAATTAGGATCCATTTATACAATTTGTTATGTAAATTTATAGTGGCAAATTTCGGGGGCGGGGCTCAGAGCATTTCAGGGGTATGGAATACTAACAATCTAGAACTTATAGTAGGAATAGTTAGGAAACTAAAACGCTATTACACACAAAAAAAACTTATTTTTTATAAACAAAGTGATCTTATTTATTTTTCTTAAGGTATTTATGACACATTTTTACCAATTAAATTTCGGTGGGAGGGGGAGCAGCAGCCCCCTCAGCTCCTTATATACGCCGATGGCATAGTCTGCACTTAAGTATCTAAAAGGCATAATGATATGAGAAGACAGCATTTCTTGCAAAGAGAGATGGTCACCCATCTCTGGGCCCGCAATGGTTGGCCCATCTAGTGTTACTTTAACGTATGTATAAAAAAACAAAAAACAAAAAAAAAAAAAAAAAAAAAAAAAGAAAAAAAAAGCTGTAATAATCGCGAACACCTAAGAAATCATTAGCTAATTTTTGTTGACGCCTCAAGAAACCAGAACTAACTAACACATGTTAGCCGCCCTTACAGAACAAATATCCTTACCTATTAGACTGAGAGCCAGCAACGCACTTTTCATGAAGTGTTTTATGCACCCTGAAATTTGGCTATAGTGTACCTCTTGGGTAGATAAGAATGTAAATATGTGTTTCCTGGACATACCTTGGAACACCAGGTACTGCGCAAGGGGGTCTTCAATAAACATATTTGAAAATAATTGCAAAAGCGCAAACACTTTTGTGGGGTTTAATTATCAGGAAACATGAAAATAAATGTTGCCTATGATAGACTGCAATACGCTGCGCGTAACCGTAAGGGTGCATGACACGACCGCGTAGTGTTGGTTGTTCCCTGCGCTCTCATAGGTTCTTGCTCACATGATCTTGTACAGCTGTTCCGGTTTTAATGGCACCGCGAATAAAACTCTCATTTAATATTAGAATAAAAACCATAATTTTTATTTACGTGTTATACCCCTTAAAAGTGTCTGCCATATGTATTATTCATTGAAAAATTGTCTTAATTTTACATTAAAGATAGTTGGCTTCTGAATAAAACTCTATTTTTGGGAAATATTTTTTTGTACCCTTCCCCTATGCGCAGTACCTGGTGTTCCAAGGTATGTCCAGGAAACACATATATACCTTCTTATATACCCAAGATGTACATTATAGCAAAATTTCAAGATGCATAAAACACTTCATGAAAAGTGCGTTGCTGGCTCTCGGACTATATACAGAAACGGCCAACTCGTAGTAACTGGGTCATCTTAGCGCGTGTCATTAGGGATGCTTGGAATGAGTGTACTTAGTATTTGGTAATAGTTTACTACCTACTCTTATAAAACATTGAAGAGAATTTAGGCGACATTATGTACTGAAAACATTACGTAGCGAAAATTCCTTAGGCCTCTCGTCCACTAGAACCGAAAAGCTGCGAACTGCGAAGCAACGAATTCGGGCGAACTCCAATCGTCCGAAATCGAGCGAATGCCCCTCGTCCATTGCTTCAGGATTCGTCCGAATTCGCAGTAGACGTGATGGCTGTTTGGAAAGGTTTTTCTCATGATTTTGATGAAGAATGTTTCGCTTTGGAATTATCACCTTTGATTCATCGATGGCTCAGACGATATCGACAAAGACGAGAAAGGTGGGTGAATCACATTAACGCCAAAAGAAACGAGTTCGGTGAATTTTCTCATTTGTGAATCGATCTTCAAATAGACCCTGACCACCATATTTCATATTTTCCAATGAGAAAGGAAACATTTCGATATATTATTGACAAAATTACTCTAAAATATTTTGTTTCCCGTTGGTCCCACAGATATTTCCTTTCAAAAGCTAAATCATGGAGCCTCGTGTTTGGATTGTTCGTGCGTCTTCAAGCGAATTCTGACGAATTCATTTCGCAGCTTTTCGGTTCCAGTAGACGAGAGGCCTTACTCGGGCTCTTGGACTTTTCTTCAGAAAGCTCTATTTCAAAGAACTAAGTATTCGTTCCTATTTAAAGAAACTTGTTTAACTAGCAAATTCACTTCAATACTAAAACCAATCAAAAATACAGCAAGCAATAAAACACAAAAACAAACAAACGTAAAGAATCGTAGAAAGCAAAAGAAATACTTTCGTGGTTTGAAAAACTTAATTTTACGCCTGGGATCGTCCAATCGAAAATGACATATTTTGTAGAAAATTTAGTAGGCCTTCTGATTTCCCAAAGGTTTTCAAGATAAACAAGAAAATATACGAAAATCCAAAAAATGCTCAGATATATTTTTTCTAAAACTTTCATAACGCCAAACGTAACCAAAATAAATATCATTGTTTGTATGAATGTTAAACATCAAGAAAAAGTTGTAAATGAATCCATCGTTTTTAAGCACTTGAACCGAAAGTTAGTTAAGGAATCTAGAAGTATTCACTATTCTCAAAAACGGTTGCAATATATCGTTAAAAAATGATTTGATTTGTTTCCTGCGTTAAATACCCAACAGAAGTTGTACCTACAAACCTATGAATACACAAAATGTAACCGTTTTAAATTCTTTAGCGCGAATTTTTCAAAATGCAGCAATATACCGGTGGCGGATTCTGCTGGTCACCCAATTTGACTTCTAAAATCACACCAAGTATTGTTGTTCTGAATTTTATTAAAATTGGAACCACCGTTATTTCCATGGTCAACGAAGAAACGCGCTAAGAGGTTGAGTGCCACAGCACAAGAAGCAAGGGTAAATGGCATCCAGGGCGAATGCAATTAATTTGAGATTTAAAATTAAATTTGAAGTAGAAAGAGTTGTATTTTCCAAGTAAAGGATTGTTTTTATGGTTTAGATAAAAGTTATTTCTTGCTTGACAAGTTGCCCGGAGCATCCGTCTCGATTCTAAGTTAATTACAAATTAACCGTAAAGTTTAGTCAGTTCTTTAATTTTCTTCCCCCTTGTCATCTTCTTTAAGGTAAGTCTTTATTCTCAATAAGCCCGTGTAAACTTACATAACCAATTTTATTTAAAATTTTGAGTTCAGCTAATTATTACAATTATTATATATATATATATATATATATATATATATATATATATATATACATATATTTATATATATATGGCAAATAGTACAAATTTGAACGGCTGGATTTTGGGTGTCCTATGGCTTATGAAACACTGATATTTCTTTTTAGTACTACCGAATTGCATCGACAGGTCGACTTCATGAGCGGATTGTTCTCGCTATAGGGAAAAGAGGAAAGAAAATTAAAATTTGTTGCATTTTTAAGGGAGAAAATTGACTTAGGGAAGGCAAGTTATCTTGACAAACAAAAATATTTTAAAAATTTAATAATTATTGAAATAAAAAAAATATAAAATTATTATTGAATAAATTCACATCATGTGTAGGCAGAAGGTCACTTTAAAAATAAATAAAAAAATCAGTCTCGTAACAGGCCACAAGGGCCCAGAGGGGCAGATACTGTAAAGGTATCTGATTCTTGACCATACGGCACGCTAGGGAGATAGTGTGGTCAACACTATGCTCCGGCCGCCTGATTTTCCCCTTGGCTGCTTCGACTGCTAGAGTCATTAGCACCCAAGGTACCCATTATTAATTAAATTAATTAAAGGCTGGGTGAGCCTAGGGACGATCTGGGAACCCATATCCAACCCTCGAACGGCAGCACAAGAAGAAAAAATCTTTAGTGCGCACTCGGGTTTTGAACCTGGTACTCCAGTTCATTAGTCGAGTGCTCTATCACTGAGCTTACCTCGTCCCCCGAAGGTCACTTTAAAAAAGTCAAAATTCAGACAGGCGCCGATAGAGGAAGGCGCCATGTGTTAGCATAAGTATTAAACTATTTCAGGAAATAAATTTAGAGGAAGTTATTACAAAAAACGATTGTCTAATGAATATAAATCTTGTTGTAAAATGATATTAGGTACTCACATGTTTTAGAGCATTGATAACTCACTCCCTAATTTATTTATGAATTTTTAAAATTACGATTTTTTAAAATTTATGTATGTTTTGAGGTTGTATATCTCAGATGGGACTGGATAAAAATCCATGATTTTTACACATCATGTAAAAATCATGGCCCAGATCATGTGATAGCCAAATTGAGTAAATATTTCAACAATTATATTTGACTCAGAACCAATTTATGAGTTTTTGGAAATTCGCGAGTAATGCTCAACCTAAACACATATTTGAAAAATCGAAATCTTAAAAATTAATAATCAATTAAGGAGAGAGTTGTCAATTCTGATACTCTATAACATGTGAGTACCCAATGATGATGCAGGATGATAGAAGGGAACAAGTACATCTTTCTATTCTAGACTTATCTCTTAAATTTGAGGCTATCGTACGCGCACGCCATTATGTCACTTACTTTTAAAGTCAACGTTGAGCTTTTACTAACACAGTTATCTAAAAATAACCCATCATTTTATCAGGCCTACTCAAATTAGAGAAGAGTGGCAAACTTCTATATGTTTGCATGTTATTAGATTAAATGTGAAAGCAATCGCATTTCTCGCGACTTTTTTAAAAATCATAACTTGGTTCAGAGTCAAATATCAATTTCGAAATTTTTACTCTACTTTGCTATCACATAGGACTACATAATGTGGAAAAAACATGGATTTTTATCCTGTCCCACCAGAGATATACAACCTCAAACTGTACAATTTACAAAAATCGAAATTTTTAAAATTCATAAATCATTCAGGAGTGAAATGCTGATACTCTATAACATGTGAGTACCCAATGGTATCTCACTACAAAAAAAATATTAGCACTAATAAATGTCTCCTTTCATTTTTTTTTTTTTTTAATTTCTAAATAGCGGAATTCCTCAATTTTCGACCTCCAAATTTGGAGACCATTTAGACTGGCACGATTTGCATAGAAAATTATCGCTATGAAACAATATTGTCGGGGAGAGAGTACTGAAAAAAATTATGCCAGTTCCAAATTCATAGCATGATGCTGTCCAGAGGTAATCAATTTAACGCGAACGTCTTCAAAGCAGAAAACCACTGTGTAATTCAAAACAAAAATGGCCGCCACACTTGAACTCCGTAAGATAAAATGTAAAAAATATCTGTTTTGAACTTCCCGTTTGTATAGTAAAAAGTCCGACTCGCAGGAACTGCATCATCTTAGCGCGGTTCCTTTCTTATCCCTAGTCTAATTTGGAAAGATTAAAATATTTATTTATTGATAAGGCTTCGCAACTTTGGCGAATCGCCTTAAGATTAAAATAGAAGCATTTATTATTTTGGTTCCACCAGTCTTGAAAGGTCTTGATTTACGATCTTACCTGGAAGTGTCGGTCAACACTTGAAAGGGTCCCGCTAGTTACAAGGTCTTGGAATCTAGGAAATCTATATTTCTAACAATAAATTCTTTTGTTATTTTACTTACCTAGTTTTATTGTAAAATACATTATCCAACTATAAGCAATTAAGAAATAACAAGGAATAAAAACAGACAAAAAAACGTTCGAATAAACGAAATCAATTACTTTGGTTTAAGCACTTATTTCTCCGATTGACATCGCCTAATTAAAACTTTCGTCAGAACAGGTAACCTTTCGCTTCCCAAGATTTTCAACCGTTTTCGAGATATTAAGAAATTATACGAAGTTCCCAAAACTTTTCATTATTTCTAGCAATAGAAAATTGGTCTCCTTTTAACTATCCTGTTTTACACACAAATACATTTTCTTAACATAAGAAATTACAAAAATAAAAATCAATAAAAAACTAAGGGAAAGAGACAAAAATTACAAAAAGAACGACAAACACCCGTTCATAAGAACTAAACAGACGTATTTGAAGTTTTAAGCACTTATTTCTTCGACTGACATCACCTAATCAAAACTTGTTTCAGAATCTTTTCTGTAGAGAATTTAGAAAGCTTTCAAATAGTTTCTATCCACTTATGAAAATTTCCCAACCGTGGTCGAGATATTAATGAAAATATACGAAGTTCCCAAAACTTTTCATGTCTGTTCATAAAATATTTTATTCTAACCCTTCCTTAACTCCAAACGTAACACAAAGTTTAATATATTAGTTTTGATAAAATTTGAACATGCAAAAAATGTTTCAACTGAATCCCATGATTTTATGTACCAAAACCAAAAACGTTATTCAGCAACTATGTTCCCAATTTTCTCGAAAACGGTTAAAGCTAGCGCCTTAAAAACGGTTTCATTCGTTTTCCTAGGCCAAGAAGCCTACAAAACGAGTACTTACAAGCATATGAACTCAAAAATGTAAGCGTTGCGATTTTATTTGCGCGAATTTCGCCCCAAACGCCATCTTCCAGTGGGCGGATTTTGCTGGTTAACGAACTTGACCTTTCAAATAACAGACAAATATATATATATATATATATATATATATATATATATATATATATATATATATACAAGGGGTCTCCCGTGGTCTAATGGCTAGCGCCTTGGATTCATAAGCGGGAGATGGTGGGTTCGATTCCCAACCTCCGGCAGGAATTTTATCATCCCACGGCTCGCTGGTAAAATTCCTCGCTGCACCCTGGATGTCGGCGCTAATGACCTAGATGTAGATGCGCCGTAAAAAAAAAAAAAAAAAAAAAAAAAAAAAAAAAAAAAAAAAAAAAAAAAAAAAAAAAAAAAAAAAAAATATATATATATATACAAATTTGAACCACTGTTATTTTCGGTCTCTAGGGGTTCTGAAACGCGAAATTTTCTAGTCGGCTCTTCCGGATTGTTTCATGAGATCAATTTTATAAGCGGGGTTCCTCCCTATGAAGGGAGGGAGGAACCGTGCTAACAATATAAACATATCTAAGGTGTTACACGGGAGCTGGTGAAAGAAAGAATGAGGTCTCGTATTGTAATTTTCTGTATGCAGGGTCTGATTCCAGGTAAAGTCATATACTTTTACTGCCCTTTACCGTTACTCAGAAGGCTCTTTGTGCTTACAAACAAAGGACTCGGTATAGACCACCCGTATTAACCTAAAAGGTATTATATCAAGCTTGATAAACTTCCCCAATTAAATTAAGGAATTTAAGAGTGCTTAAATTAAGTTCTTGATCTAGTCAAAAAATTCAAGGAGAATTAGATCATGAATAGAAAATCTCGGGGAAACAGAAGGAAAATTACAATAACAAGGATAGTCAAACTTCGTTTTCAAAGATTGTTAGTTGTAACACAAAAACGGTCACTCATGATTCTAATAAATTAACTGTGAAGGGTGATTACACAAATATTCCTGTTGAGGCTTTAAAGCCTCAATTTAAAAAACATATTAACCCAAAGGAATTATAGATTGGCCTAAAAACAAAAAACGATATAGAGGTTACATCAACAGAGTTTTTAAATATATGCAAAGACCTGTTGATCAATAAAATAAAAATAAAAAATAGAGTTCTCTGTAAAAGGTTTAATGAGTTCTATTAAATACATATTTTCCAATTTAGTTATAATTTTAACTATTGGAATTATTATCCAAAGATTCATATAATTACTCAACAATAAATTCTAATTTGAAGCACAGCTTTTTTCGATATCTACCTGTTCGAATTGTTTTTCTTATTTTAATTAATCTATTTTATTGTCAAATACATTATCCAACTATAAGCAATGAAAAAATAGGAATAAAAACAGACAAAAAACCGTTCGAATAAACGAAATCAATTACTTTAATGGTTTAAGCACTTATTTCTCCGATTGACATCGCCTAATTAAAACTTTCGTCAGATCATTTTTTGTAGACCATTTAGTAAGCTTTCGAATGGTAACCTTTCGCTTCCCAAGATTTTCAACCGTTTTCGAGATATTAATGAAAGTATACGAAGTTCCCAAAATTTTCATTATTTCTAGCAACAGAAAATTGGTCTCATTCTTCCTATCCTGTTTTACAAACAAATACATTTTCCTAACATAATAAATTACATAAATAAAAAAAGTCCGACTCGCAGGAACTGCGTCATCTTAGCGCGGTTCCATTCATATCCCTAGTGTTATTTTGTAGACTTAGAATAGAAACAGTTATTACTTAGTTTGCATCATTCCTAATGTAAACAAATATGAAAAAAAACAAAAAAAAAAAAAAAAAACATGACTTTCGGCTAGGGATGAAACTATCCTAAGCAGAAATTACTCTTTCTGCCGTCCCAAGTTTCGGTCTATGAAGACTCTTCTACGAATATATTTCTAATTTACTTAACTTGCAGTGCAAACATATCCATTTTACTTTTAAATGCAATTAAACAAAATAAAATTGTACATGAAAATGAGAAAGTAGTGTTATTTTTTATTGAACTACGGCCACATTCAACCACAAAATATAATTATATTTCTAGTACAGAATTTGGCTGCATGACTTCCTACAGGTAAAGGTAACTGTCAGCTGTCCTAGAATGCTTGATGAGAACAATGAATCTTGATTTATGAAGTGCAATACCAGCCTACCTGAACCGGCCTACTACCTCGACCCGGACTGACTCTACACAGAGAATATTTACGTTTTCAGTTCTGTCACAGGTTCAAAGAATTTGTATTTATTCCCCTGTTTTATTGAGAAATACATCCTCCTCCTAGAAGCAATAACAAAATAACAAGAAATAAAAACAGACAAAAAGAACCGTATAAATTACCGAAATCAATTATCGTTTATCAAACTTCTAAGTTATATGTACTTATTTCTCCGTTTGACATCCCCTAATCAAAACTTTCTTCAGAACCTGTTTTCTAGAGCATTTAGTAAGCTTTCGAATGGAAACCATCCGTTTACCAAGATTCTCAACGGTTTTCGAGATACTAACGAAAGTATAAAAGGTTACCAAAACTTTTCTTGTCTGTTAATAAAATATTTTATTCTAACCCTTCCTTTACTCCAAACGTAACTAAAATTTCAACATATTAGCGTTGATACAATTCGAACATGCAGAAAATGTTTCAACTGAATCCCATAATTCTAAGTACCAAAATCAAAGACAAAAAGAACAGTTCGAATAAGCGGAATCAATTACTTTAAAGTTTTAAGCACTTATTTCTCCGATTGACATCGCCTAATCAAAACTTTCATCAGAACCATTTTTGAAGAGCATTAAGTGAGCTTTCTAATGGTCATCTTCCGTTTCCAATGATTCGCAACCATTTTCGAGATATTAAGGAAAGTATACAAAGTTACCAAAACGTTTTATGTCTGTTAATAAAATATTTTATTCTAACCCTTCCTAAACTCCAAACGTAACAAAAATTTCAACATATTAGTTTTAATGAAAGTAGAACATGCAGAAAATGTTTCAACTGAATCCCATGATTCTAAGTACCCAAACCAAAAACGGTATTCAAAAACTATTTTTCCAATTTTCTCGAAAACGGTTAAAGCTATCGCCTTGAAAATGGTTTCATTCGTTTTCCTAGCCCAAGAAGCCTATAAAACGAGTACTTACAAGCTTTTGAACTCAAAAACGTAAGCGTTACGATTTTTTTTGCGCGAATTTCGCCCCAAACGCCATCTTCCAGTGGGCGGATTCTGCTGGCTAACGAACTTGACCTTTCAAATTAGACGACGGATTTTTGTACCAAATTTCATCACAATCGGACCATTCGTCTTCTATTTAGAGAGCGAACAGACAAATATATATATATATATATATATATATATATATATATATATATATATATATAAATAAATATATACATATATATATATATATATATATATATATATATATATATATATATATATATATATACAAATTTGAACCACCGTTATTTTCGGTTTCTAGGGGTTCTGAAACGCAAAATTTTCTAGTCGGCACTTCCGGATTGTTTCATTGTATCAACCTTATAAGCGGGGTTCCTCCCTATGGGGGAGGGAGGAACCGCGCTAAAAGCAGTAAAAAACCAAGGGAAAGAGACAAAAATTACAAAAAGAACGACAAAAACCCGTTCATAAGACATTAGGTTGACATAAACTCATGAAAAATAGTTTTAGAATCATTTTTGTAGAGAATTTAGTAAGCTTTCAAATAGTTTCTATCCACTTACCACGATTTCCCAACCGTGTTCGGGATATTAATGAAAGTATACGAAGTTCCCAAAACTTTTCATGTCTGTTCATAAAATATTTTATTCTAACCCTTCCTTAACTCCAAACGTAACATAACTTTCAACATATTAGTTTTAATGAAAGTAGAACACGCAGATAATGTTTCAACTGAATCCCGTGATTCTAAGTACCCAAACCAAAAACGGTATTCAAAAACTATTTTTCCAATTTTCTCAAAAACAGTTAAAGCTATCGCCTTGAAAATGGTTTCATTCGTTTTCCTAGCCCAAGAAGCCTATAAAAAGAGTACTTACAAGCTTATGAACTCAAAAACGTAAGCGTAACGATTTTTTCTGCGCGAATTTCGCCCCAACCACTATCTTCCAGTGGGCGGATTTTGCTGGTTAACGAACTTGACCTTTCAAATTGGACGACGGATTTTTGTACCAAATTTCATCAAAATCGGACCATCAGGGAAGCCAGAAATGAGCGAACAGACAAATATATATATATATATATATATATATATATATATATATATAAATATATACATATACATATATATATATATATATATATATATATATATATATATACAAATTTGAACCACCGTTATTTTCGGTCTCTAGGGGTTCTGAAACGCGAAATTTTCTTGTCGGCACGTCCGGATTGTTTCATTGTATCAACCTTATAAGCGGGGTTCCTCCCTATGGGGGAGGGAGGAACCGCGCTAAAACATAAAAAAAAATAATGAAAATTAACAATGGTCAAGAGACCTACCTACCTTGGACCACTTCATATGGATTAACCCTAAATAAACCGACCGCTGGAAAAGTCTATGTCAACTAAAATAATTCTCCCCAGCGAAGAGACCTCAAAAAGAATAAGATTAATATAATTGTTATTTAGTTTTGAGCTTCAACACATTTTTACTTTTCATCCGGAATCCAACCGGGAAGTAGAGAAAGTAGAAGATTGACTATTCGGTCCTTTGTTTAGAAGGCTGTTGAATGAATCCGAGAGAAATATCTAGCCGTGAAAAGCGGGTCTTGGGGAGGAAAATAATAAGTTAGTTAATTTCCCCCGATGCCGGTCCATTGTTGGCCAAGAAAGGGCTCAAGAGGTTCGTTAGTATTAAACCCCTTATTTAACGCTCCGAGGGTTACTTTGTTATCAACAGGAGCACTTTCAACAGCCAATCTCTTATATTTAGTACTATTTCACAGAAGAAGATTTTTTTTGTTGATATTTTGAAACAATTTGTATGTTTATACTAATTTTGTATTTTAATTATTTTAAGGTTCGTTGTAAGCCTCTCTTTCAGATGGACAATTTAGTTAATGTTTACAATACATTTCTCTGTTTAGAAGCCCACGACGCCTCGCGTCGCATAGTGGTGCAGAGAGAGAAAAAACCTCCAAAACCGAAGGTGTTCAATCGCGTTTGAACTAACATTTTTAGCACTTTCCTCCGAAGGAAAGTAGCTATTGAGGTTGGACTCATGACGGAATTTTTGAAAAATTTCTTCAAATCTTTATCGATCCTACCTAGTAGACACCGAAAATGACCCCCGTTAAAATTATATATATATATATATATATATATATATATATATATATATATATATATATATATATATATATATATGTCTGTTAACACGATAGCGGCCAGAGTTTTTGTTTTTTCGTCACGAAACTTGGTATATAGCATTCAATTAGCAAACGATTGAACGAGTTCGTTAACCACCAAAGACGGTCCACCGGAAGGGGGTTTACCCCGAACCCAAAACACTAATTTGACTATGTCAGCCGTAATATTTCTTATATTTCAACGAAACTTGGTATTCGTAGTGGTAATATAGAGAGAAAAGTGAGATATAAAAATGAACTAAATCGGTTCATTAGAAGGGGGGGGTTTACTCCGGACCCACAATACCAATTCGCCACTACCAGCCGTGATTTTTGGTATATTTTGACGAAACTCGGTATTCGTAGTGGTAATCTACAGGTAAATATGTGTTGTAAAAGTAAACTAAATCGGTTCCTTAGAAGGGGGGGGTTTACTCCGGACCCAAATTCCTAATTTACTCATACCGGTCGTAATTTCTGCTGTATTGTAACGAAACGCGGTATACGTCGTGGGTAACTCATGAAAAAGAAGTGTTGTAAAAATGAGCTGAATCGGTCAATCGGAAAGCGGGGGTTTAATTTGTAATATATTTCAATAGAAAAGCCCGCCAGACGTAAGACGTAGGTTCACAAAGCCGCCGCAAGGAGCGCTTTCTACCACTAGAGTGACTGTATCCTGTTCCTGCGTTAGATTAAAATACGATAATATGAGGTTTTTTGTATTTATTACGTAGTGTAATAGGTACCATGTGTAAACATAACTCTGGAAGCAAATTAATAATTGAGCAGTTACTCATTACAAATTTAAAAGAGAACTATTCATGTTTTTATTTTATTTTTGTAGGAAATTTTAAGCAAATTGTTCTGGAAAGCAGTCTACACTACCCAAATTCTGAGGAAAGTGCTTAGTTATGCAGCTCCTGCGCGACGGACTTTTTTATACCAAATTAGTTGTAGAATACTGCTGAAATATTGCTTTTCCATTTTATTAATAGGTATGATCACAAAAAATTATTTTGTTGACTGTTTCCTCACTGAGTAAGAATCTCACAGTTTTTAGTGAAAAGTAAAACAATATTTTATACCACTAATTTTCTTCCTGAAAAATTGATATTACCCAGGAAGTCTCATGAGTATATGTAGCTTTTAAGCGAATTTTCTTTTTTCCCAAAATGTATCATGAACTTGGTGCATTTAGGTTGTGAAGATATCTGCAATGGAACTCAATTATCCTTAGTTTATTTGGTGTAGAAAAAAAAAAGGTACTTAGCTGAGCTCTCCGCGCATAGTGTTACCTAATAGTACATGTTTTGAAGTTTCTTTCATATAAATTTCATTGCCGGACACGGCCGTATGTGTGCACAGTCTAATAAAATGAAGCGATGCGATTATTTTACGAAAAATGAGTTTACCGTTACTATTTTCTGCAGAGAGTTGTTGAATACTTTGTGATAGCAAGTAACTGAACTTTTACAATGAGATATGCCTAATATCTCGTGTAAAAATGTCAAAATGTATTCGTTATAAGCGAAAATTTTAATAAAGAGAAATACGTCGAGACCAAAATTAACTGTATTACATTATTTGTTAATTTATTAAACTCAGCACTCAAAAATACATTTGGAAGGATACATATCTCTACCAATTGAGTAAAATGTGCCTTTTTAACATCGTATCTTTGCTGTTTTTCACGGTTTTCGTACTATAAACCCCGTTTATCTTCCGAAATAATAATTCTATCGAATTGGCAGTGGCCTCACTCGACCTACAGGTTTTTTCCCAAAACCGGGCGTTTGGCACCACTGTGCGACGTTTACCTAGTTTCGTTGTAATATAACACAAATCTGAGCCAGTATGGACAAATTGGTAATTTAGGTCTGGAGTAAGCCTCGCCCACCCTCACGGAGTGGTGGATCGCTATTTGTGGTTAACGAACTCGTTCAAACGTTTGCTAGGGGAATGCTATATACCAAAAATTCTGGTATCTTATTACCAGACACCGACTCCCACATACACACTCATATCTCTCTCTCTCTCTCTATATATATATATATATATATATACATATGTGGAGGGAGAGCGAACAGAGAAATGTATATATATATATAAATATATATATATATATAAACTTATGGTATCCTGTACATTTCCCGTCACAAAAGTCTGAGTTATGCAAAAATGAAAGCTAAAATTCAATAAATCATAAAAGTACTTTTCGAAATCAAAATTAATGTAAACTGATTAACGAAATGTAATTGAAATTCGTGTTTTATTGAGAGCATTGTTCAGTCGTACAATAAAAAGGCGATTCTTTGTAACCAGTGCTCAGAGGTTGATTGGGATTTTCCTCTGACTTCCTTTACGAAAAATACAAAGGAAATATTAACTCACGATTTTTTTTTTAATCAATTCAATCTTGAAATGAAACATTTCCAGTAGAAGAGCGTTCACAATGACAACTCTATATATCAATGAAAATATTATTTTTGGAAGCCACTTAAGTTTTACAGTTTACTATACAAGTAGTTTTAATTCAAGAGCGCGTTTACTTATTACTCAGATAGGATAATTATTTTTTTTAATAAATAAATGAAAATAAGAGAAAAAAATGAACAATTAACTAATGTGGCAGACATTTGTGTGTTTGTATATACTTTTACATACACATTATACATTTAAATGTGTAGTATACATGTAACAGAAACATAAGAACAAAAAGTGAAAAAATAGGAATAAATAAATAAAAAAATAGACTCTTTTTTTATTTATCAAAATATTAATAAATTTATTTATAATTACATAAAGTTTCGAGCATATAATTAATGAAATTGAACTTATAATCATTTATTCATTTTTTTATCTTACAAGTAATTTCATAATCTTTAAAATTTCGGAAAAATAACATTTAAGAGAATTCATAAAAATATCCTCTAGTTATTGCAAACAAACAACTCCATAACAACACGATATCGCATATTCTAAATGAACTGAATGCCTAAGCAAGGAATAAATTACAATACATTTCCCAGGCTTCCTTTTATTGTAACCACGCTATGATATAAAAAAAAAAATCCTTTATGTAAATCTCAATATTGAGAAAAAGTTTTTTTTTTTTTTTATACATATTTAGTATAAAACGATTTTAAATAGTGTACCGAATTTGAAGTTATAATATAATTGAAACAAGATTCAGTCTCATAACAGATAAAAGCTTAATTTAATCTTATGTAAACATTATGCTACTTTTTTTTCTTTTTTTTTTTTACTTTTTTTAATCTCTTCAACAATGGCCATAACCCCTGTTTGAGCATTTAATTAAATTAAAAGGCAGGACTATAAAATAAATTAGATAAACTTGTTTTACTTCGCCACTTTTTAGAGTTCTACTAGTTTCATATCATCCACAATGCCTTTCTCATCTTCGTAACATAACTTTAACTATTAATCATATACTACAAGAATAATTGTACTTAAAGCTATATCTAAATTGATTTCCCGGTATAAACAGCAATGTTTTTGCACCGAAATTATGTATAGTCCGCCCGCAAACAAAAGGAGCAGAAGGGGCGTGGCTGAAAGGGAGGTAGGCCTAAGAAAACATGAAATTACGTCAAGCATTTACTTTTACGACTAACTTTCAATGATTCCTTTTACCTCGTTTCCCACCTTCTTTTAGTTAGCGGTTAGGAACCCTGCTTATGAGGTTGACCACAAAAACGATATCCGGAAGTACAATTTTTATGAAATTTGCTATAAAAATACTTTGACTAGTTTTCATGATCAAGTTCATTAACTATCAGAATCCGCCTACCGAAACACTCGAAATTCGAGATAAAAAAGAAGCTCTTAAGGCTTTTCATTTGTAGGCTTCCAAATACACATTTTATTCATTATCTAACGTAGAAAACAAATAAAACCATTTTCCAGGCGATTGATATCTGTAACCGTTTTCGAGAGAAATATATAAAACTATTTTTTCTATCTATTTTTTTATTTCTGTTGGGTTCAGGTTAAATATTTTCTATTTCTATATTTGGGCTATATTTAGAGTTAATAAAGTATTATTAACAGACCTGATCAGTTTTAGGAGATTTCTATGTTTTCTTTATTTCTCGAACACGGTTGAGAAATCTTGGTAAAAGGACAGAATGTTCTTTAAAAAAACAGTTCTGACTTTAGATGGGGGGGGGGATTAGATTCGGAGATATCGGGGCTTAAATCTTCGATATTATTGTTTTCGGCCCTTAAACTGTTCTGCTATTCATTTTTCCTTTCCATTTTTATTTATTAATTTTTTTTTTTTTTTTTTTTTTTACATTTAACAGCAATATTATATTCCAGTGAAACAAATACCTAGGTCCCCATTCATTTTTGTTGTGCCTTATAAGCGTTTCCTTAAGAATGAGGAAGAAGGCGGATTGAGTAGTTTCCGCTGCTATGTGACGCCTAATATATCCCTTTTCTTCGAGCTATTGTTCGAGTAGGTGTTGAAATTTTTGACCAAACATGAAAAAGAAATTGAGCTATATTCTAAGCTTTCCAAATGTAACTAGGAATATTTACGGAGCCACGCTAAGATGACGCAGCTCCAGCGAATCTGCCATTTTTTGTACGATTTTGTTTCAAACAAGCCATCTGTCGGCAATTGATACAATTTTTTATTTATTTATTTATTTTAAGAGCTTCGCAACGAAGGTGACTTGCTCTTTTTCGATTACAAAACAAAATATACAATACACAAAAGTAGAAATTTATCTAAATATTACAAAAGTGTTAAGAACAAGAAATAGGAGCTAACATTATTTACAGTATTGCTTATTACTATATAGATATTATATTTACATACATATGACTTATATATACATACGTATGACTAAACTACTAACATTAATTAATGGTTCCAAAAAAAAAAAAAAAAAAAAAAAAAAAAAAAAAAAAAAAAAAAAAAAAATTTAATTGAAATCAGATTATTATTATACCCTCGAGATATTATCTAAATTTTTTCCCTGGAATCAAATTTTTGTGTGTAGGTTGTGTTGTTTTAAAAATGTAAATATATCGTTGATGAAGGGGCTACCCTCTGTCAGTAGTTCCTGTAAGTTGTAAGGTAGTTTTAGTTGTTCTAGTATTCTGCATTCCGTTAGTAAGTGTTTTATTGTCATTGGAACGTTACACTGTCTGCAAATGGGTTGTTCTTTATTTGTCATTAAATAAGAGTGAGTAAGTAAAGTGTGTCCTATGCGTAGTCTACATAGTATAACCTCTTCTCGTCTATTTCTTCGGCTACTAGAGCTCCATTCGTATATAGTATTTTTGATTTCTCTGAGTTTGTTGTTTTGTATGTTTGTCCAGTATTCTTGCCAAGTTTCTTGTATAGTATCAACTAGTTCTTTTTTTATGTCTTGTATAGTTACGTTTTCTATGTCAATATTCTGTTTTCTTGTTGCCAATTTTGCTTGAATGTCGACTGTCGTACTTTCTGTGATATTTGTATGTCCAGGTAGCCAGATCATTGTGATGGATATGTTTTGTTCTTGTAGTCTGTAGAGTTGAATGTATATTTGTTTGACAATGGCATGTGTGCTGTACATATTGTTAAAAGAGAGCAATGAACTGAGTGAGTCTGAAAATAATTGGATCTTTGAGCAATTTATTGTATCAACGTTTGATAAAGCTAATAGGATTGCTTGCAATTCTGCCGTATAAATGCTTGCAGTGTTTGGGAGCTTTTGTTTAAATATTTGCGAACCTATTACTGCAGCAGATCCGGTACCAGATTTTGTTTTGGACCCGTCGGTGAATATGTTTAAATTGTCAATTGATACAAACGTTCGTTTGAACTTTGTTTGTTAAGTCAACAGTGGACCGACGTCTTCCTGTGAGGATCGTACTTGGTTCCTGTTATTGAGTTGTTCCTTTCGAATTACTCATCTGAATTCGATAATAAGAGCAAAGGAAATCATGGATGCAGGACGGGGCTCGTCAACTAGTCTCACCCTTCGCTAATGAG
Source organism: Gonocerus acuteangulatus (assembly GCA_946811695.1). NCBI lineage: Eukaryota > Metazoa > Arthropoda > Insecta > Hemiptera > Coreidae > Gonocerus > Gonocerus acuteangulatus. Next base: position 57,141,596 of record OX328126.1, read on the forward strand.
TCACCGTCTTCAAAGGTGACACCGCGAATTGAGTTAGGGACGCGCGGTCTCCTTCTAACTCCGTTACTCCAAGGCTGCCTTCTAGGCGACAAAGCAACTCCCTCCCTATAGGCGTACTTGCTGAGATCTCACAAGAGATGTAATTAGGCCCAATATTGTCTATTGTAATTTATGAAGATATTTTTAAGTTTTTTTTAATTAACACAATAGTTGGAGGTGGTTTTTCTTTCCTCATTTATGTATGACATTACCGCAAATGATCAACCGAGGATGTCAACCGGAACCTGGAGGGATTTATCCACTAAGCCATACGCGATCAACATTATGGAAGCTCATATGAATTTTTAAAAGAATTTATATGTACACTAGAAGTGAGTTTTTTTTTATTATTACTCCTTACTGTACACTTTATATATTTTTATTTGCTCCCTTCTCCACATATTTCACACCTTTGATGAGCCTTTTTAGGGGAAATGTTATAAACAAAATATCATACAACCATAACTTGGTCTTCCACCAGTCAGTAGCTGCCGGAAGTCAAAACATTCAGGTGAAACGTTCTCCTTTTCCATTTGAGGCTATAAACAATTTTATGTATAACCTAATCCCCTCCAGACTGAAACAGAGATGTGAATCATACTTGATTGTGTAGGATTAATATACTTATAGTGTGTAGGGAAGTATTATTGACCTTATAAGCCTATTTTGGACATATCTATAATATTCTTGAAAATTTCACAACTTGAACATAATAAGGCAGAATGTTGAAAACAAATTAAAAACATGCATTAGCCGCTCATTCTTAGCAAGTTTCTTTTTGATCATTCTTTCTCATTGCCTGTACATTCCAGATGTACTTTCCGTGCTCAGTTCCGGCCCAATTTCTACTGATTGCCAGGTTAAATCCTCTTCTTACTTCCAGCGATGGTCTATAGCGCCCGGGGAGATGTCTGACAGTATTATTCCATACCCTCCAATAAAACGGGGGTCCTGGAAAAATATTGAAAAATCACACCTCTAATTCCGCGTTTTACCTATGCTAAGTTGAGGCTTTAATTTTTGAATGACTTTTCTAAATAATTCCTCCAAAACAGTGGTTTCTATTATTACCTATTCATGCCCTAATTCTTTATTTATTTATTTTTTAAGGGCGAGCGGCAAGTTTTGCAGAGGCACACTGTTCTCTATTTTATTGTCCAACTACTGCCGGCGAGACAAAAGAGTCCTGTGTGACGGGAGGGGGGTCGTAAGAGCGCCTTGCTTTAAGCGCCCAAGCTGTCCCCAATCATTATAAAGAAACCATTCCACCATTCTTCGTTACATGGAGAAAGCGTTGATTGATAACATAGAGTATTCTTTTTTTAATTTTTATTCAAACTTAACACCGAATGTTTTAACAATCTCGCATTTTACAGTCATTCAAATAATTATGCGATTTTTTTTTTAGGCTCAGGCGCCCAGGGCGACCGCCGGGCTCCTCCTGCTTCCAGGATATTAACAAGATGCAAGAGGACAGCCAGGCGCACAGGTTGTGGAGAAAATAGTCGTTGGAATAAGACAAGCATGCGGTCAGAACTGAAATAAAGAGACAGAAACCAAAATTGACCGAAATGAAAACCCAGATGTTTATCGGCAGTCGACAAGAAGTTCGCCTGACGTAAGCGCGCTAACTTTCGCATGACTTTCTCATGCAGTTATGTTATGACTAGAGCCCTGAAGTTAGGCATTTATTTTTGGGTGAAATAGGCAGGCAAAAAGGCACTTGAAATACTGAAAATAGACAGTACTGTAATTAAAATAGGCATTCATTAGGAGTGAAGGCAAAGAGGAACCTTACTCATTAATGATAAAAATATGTATTTTAAATACTAATTTATTTCTTTATTACCAACTAGCTGTTACCCGGCGTGCCATGCTACGCCTACGTTCTGCTTCCATAAAATCAAAAATAAATTAGGAACCCCGTTCATTGTTTCGAACCCGTGACCTCCGAACTATGAGTCGTAAACGATTTTAACATAGCCTATGGCTCTCCCCGAATCAAGACCTACATGTGTGCCAAGTTTGATCGAAATCCGTCGAATGTGTGGATTTGTATAAGGAACAAACATACAGACAGACAGCTGGTAGACCTAGCCTATGAATTAGTGTACTTACTCTCAAGGGAATTACTTCCCTTGTTACAAGCAACAACAAGATGCTTTTTCAAAGTATCAACTGTTATAGACCTTCTCAGAAAAAATGTTTTTAGTCATGGCAAAACTTCCTCTGCATTATCTTATAATTTCGAAATCCGGAATACCAGGTAATTACGCATTGTCACAGCAAAAGGGCTGTGAGGAAGGAACTATGACTGATTTCCCTCACCCTCTCTCTTTCCTGCTATTCATTATGCTTGTTCATTCCTTCTACTAAGGAAGGTTCTGTTATTTACAGAGGTTAAATCCATGGGTTGGGAAAATAAGCTTTTGAATAGATATTTGTGACGGCAATTTGTAATTTGAGCAACCTTTTTTGTCTTCGATGAACGGAAATTCAATATGTGCTTTTTGAAATGTTTAAATCGCAGAAAAAATTGCATAACAAGCAAAAAAGGCAAAAATAGGCAACGGAACCCAAAATAGGCAAAAAAGGGAAAATAAAAATCTCTACACTTCCTAAATGCACGAAAACATATTTATTTCTATCTGATTCTTCAATATATCCATTCAAATAAAAAAGGCATTTTGCCTAACTTCCGGGCTCTTGTTATGACTGAAGCATGTCCTAAGCTAATATTGCAGCCCATACATCCTCTGAACCTACGCTCATGATTAAACTAATCTGCAAAATAATGAGATGTACCATTTCCTTCTAAAATCTTATATATCCTGGCGCATTAAATACCGCTGTAAAGAAAATATACTGTATACATACGCTGGACGATCTCCTAGAAAAGGGTTTAGTATTATTTTATTCTCGCGAGTGTATCTCGCTAAGTCCGGATCTAGGGCATTTTTCATAGATCCAGGAGTCGTAAATCTAGAGGGAACGTCCTCAGGGACTTTATTTAGCCTCGGCTTTTTATTACAGCAATTTGAAGGAATTGCTGCCTCCAATTCTTTGAGATTTTTTTAAACCCCATATAATCTCATCTATTTAAGTATTGGTACACCGCGGCGCTGGGATAAATATTTTCAAAGTCAGTGTTTTCGCTGTAAAATCTGACATTTCAGAATATTCCGCAAACTCACAAATAATGCAAACTGCTAGGAAAGGATATCGTCTAAATAAATAGAATCATTTTCATATTTTATTGGTATTTTAATGGTATTAATCTACTTAACATGTAGATTATTATATTATACTAGTATGCGTACATATTAAAGATATATATTATTATTTATTATTATTTTCGAAATCATTGCGTAACATTTTAGTGTATTAAATATTAATTAACAAGGAAGAAAATAAAAATACTAATGAAATAATGTACGTAATAAATACAAATAATTACAAAAGAAACTATTATAAGAGCCATAAGGTTTAGATTAATGCTTATTATTAATTAAACATGTTGATTCCGATGCATTTTTGTTGTTGTTTTGTATTAAGGGAAATATCAACCACACTGGGTCATGGTCAGCCTGTGAAAATAAGACCCAAGAGGGTACTTAACGTATTAAAGTTGTCATTTTAATAGAAAGAACTAGTTATTCATGTTATTGTTTGTTGCAATATGGAGACATTTACAATTACTATAAATTGATATTAGAAGAAAAAGTAAATAAAGAAACAAATAATGAAAATCTAAAAAAAAATAAATAAATAAAAAATAAAAATAACGAAATATTAAATAATTATAAAAAAAAATAAAAATATGAAAAAAAAAATAAATAAAAGATTTTATAAAGAGTGACAGGTTAAAATAAAAATAGCTGTTGAGAATAACATTGATTTCTAGATGCGGTTACATTAGTAGTATCGAAACACAAGAATGCCTATATTATTTTGTTAACTTTATTTTGTTAGAATATTGTGTATGAGCACTTATGCATTTTTGTATTGCCCTACAAAGCGGATTGAGTCATTTTCGCTTTTGGGTAAGTAGGCTACTATCAGTTTCCTGTGCTTTGTGACGCCTAAAATATTCCTTTTCTTCCAAGTATTTTCAAGAAGGTGTTAACATTTTTGAGGAATTATATATAAAATATAGAACTGTATATATTTATTTCTATTCCTAGCATTCCAAATATCACTATAAATAAATACGTAAACGCCTTAAGATGTTGCAGTTCCTGCGGGCGTTATATTTTATAATAACCTGTAGTTATAGTGATGAATATATATAGATAGATTTGTTTGTCTTTGGTTGTGTCGCCCTAAAATCTGCGTTATTACAATTAGTTACAAGCACGTGGACATATTAACAACATTTTGTTCATTAAATAATATAAATAGTCTAACTGTGACATGGACACAAGGAATTTAAAAAACAGACAACTAGGAGATAAAATGGCAGATCCCTTAATGAAATGTCTGTATATAATTATATTCAGCAAATACAGACATTTCGGTTTATTTTTCCTATGATGTATAATACTAAGTCAAACTAATGAAGTAAGCTATAATTAACATGGGTGATAATTATCCCACTACTTGTTAATACTTCAGTGCATATAATACGTCACACCGTACTGGGTCGACAAGGGGATATGCAGTAAAAAGCTAGAGGGCTGTCAGACAGCTGGTAAGCAGGACAATCCTAGGATTAGGCAACCCTCTGCCCCCAATTATTCAATCACACCTCTCTCTCTACCTGCTATTGGTGAATATCTGCTAATTAGTGACTATCCACAGCTGTGCTCTCTCTACTCTTGTCATCGGCAGCTACAATAAAAAGATGTCAATGTTTTTTATTCGTCTATTCACATCCATCCTTCACTTCTATAACGAATGGTAGATTTTTTTTTGATTTTTTTTTATGCCATTGAAAAATATTGCATCAAGTGCTCATTCAATAGAGTTATGACTAATAATTATATAAGATTTATTTATTTGTATTTGTTGTTTTTTTTTGTTTATTTTTTAAGGTTATTTAACCACTTTGGTCAATATTAAAACAAGAAAAATGTAAAAGGAGAAGCTATTATTAACAGTTATTACATTAAACCTTACTATATTATTACTATAGGCTAAAATATTCTCCAAAATCTATACCTACCCTAGAATTAAAATAATTGCCAATACGCAATTACAATAACAAATTTGTGAAATATTTCAATGGTGAAAATCGTCATTAGGACAAGGAGGTTCAATTGTGATAGCTATTTGAAACTGCAATAATTAAACAATATTTAAAAAAAAATATTAAAGTATCATCCTTAGGTTAAAACAATATTTATAGTAATTCGTAATGACCAACTAGCATATACAATATTATATAGTCTTAGTTATATAATAGCTACATAGAACAGTTTAATTTAACATATGGGGCAACCAAATAAATACAAATCACTACACACAGCTCAAAAAAACTCATAGGCGCCTCAAAATCTAATCAAATAAGTAAAAATAGGTCAAAGAAGAATGCTAGTAAGTAGAAAAAAAAATCGTTATAATAAAAGACAGAACCTAGTAGTCATAACCTTTTGTAACCGATATACTAGAAGGCGCAAATAACCTAGGAATTGAGCACCAAATCCTACATTCTAATCCTAATCCACTTGGGTCATTGTTTATTTAGGTGGGATTCTAAATCCATTAATCTAAAAGTGTAGAAGAATGTAGCAATTGAATCAAAATATTTAATCAAATCAATTTGTTTGTATTAAGTAACTTTTAAATAAAATAATAAATATCAATAAATAAAATTACTTAAAAATGAATTGTAAACGCACACACTCTCAGTAGTACACACGCATATATGTATATATATGTATATATATATATATATATATATATATATATATATATATATATATATATATATATGTTACTAATTTTAATAAAAATATATATAAACATGTCATCAAATAGTTTGAGACAGCTGAACACCTCTTGCCGTGTTTTAGGCACTTCACGATTGCGTGTGGACAATATTGCCCAGAAATTAGTTTATATCGTCAGTCATGAAGAGGAAATTATTATACTATGTTACGGCAATTAGAGTCTCATGAAATGTTTGTTGCGTTTCACTCAAATATCAAGAGTCACGAACTAAATAGACTGGCGTCGCCCACCTTTGATAAGTTGTGTTTATTGTTCAAATGTTGAAAATACGTTATCCTGAGGTTGGAAGACATTATAAAAGTAATGAGAATGGTTTATATATATTTCAATATGTAGTACAAATTTAAGGTTATGGTTGTAAAAGTTTTTAGTTCTATCTACTATATTTTTGTGAAATACCACTTGGCAGAAAAATTTGAAATTTTGCATTGACACTCCCTTTAGATGTCGCTAAGGAAGGGTGTTTTTATATTAAATTTTGTAAGTATTTTTAGAGAGATTTGGATTTTTAGTTGGTTTTAAAGAGAGTAGGCATGCCTAGGCAGCATGCGTTGCTAGGACGATAACAGGTGGAATGGCTCGAAAGTTTGTTTATTTGTTACAAGTTTGGCGTGTCGGTCAGCAGTTTTTTTTTGTGTTTTTTTTTTTAAATTAAAAATGGGAATATAATTCAATAAATGAGAATTTATAGTAAAATTAAGTAATTATTTAATGTATGCATTGCTTGTGTTTGTATTTAATGAATGAGTGCGTTTAAGGGTGTATAAATATGTAAATAATATTCTATAAACTGATTGAGAATGGTTTTAGTGGCCATGGCAATGGAAGCACCTAAAATAAATAAATATTCAGAAGGTATTTATATTATAATATAGTTTTTTTTTTTTTCTTTATCAAGGAGGTCCTGTGGCCATGAGAGCTGAGGGGTGTGAGCTCGTGGGTTTGATTCCCACTAGGGTTAATGGCTTTTCTTTCGAATAAGGAAAAAACATCAGCATTATCCCGGCTCAAAATGATGGTCACCTGTAGGATAAACGTTTCCTACAGGTGACCATAATTTTAATGAATAAATAAATGTTTTTATCATAATAGGTTATACTATTTCTTTTTTTTTTTTTACATTTTTTAAGGTTTCATAAAAATTTTACATTGCTACGAGTTTGAGCATCATTTAGATAAAGCTTAGATAATAGCAGAATAATTCTTGAAGTTTAATGAGGGCATTTCGTTTTATTCTCTCGTAATTATACTCCAGTAGTCACAATCCCGCGGTGACAAAGATAAGAAAAGCCTACAACCCCACGCAGGTAGTTTTATGCTTAGCTGGGGTGTGTAAGGTGTTTGTGGCTGATATTGTAAAAAATTCCTAACTCCTTCGCCTCCTACAGTCCTGGGGGAGATATCACACGACCTACCACACTAGTTTTTCTACAATTGGGATTTTCTAGAAGGATGCGGATATTTCCTCTCCAATTTCCTTTTTTCTTTTTCCTATACTTTAATCTGAATATTTTTCAAATGCAAAAAATAATTTTATTTTACCAAGTTAGGTGTTCAAAATAATGGCAAATTATAATTTTTTTTTCTTATTTTATTACTGTTTATTTTATATGTAAGTGACGTTTTCTGAAGCAGAATAGAATTGAAAAGTGAATTTACAAACTTGATTAAAGTGCACTTCTTCATTAATGTGAGACATAAACTAAATAAGTTGAAATAAGTAATTTGAATTTTAATATTGTTTTTTGTGCCAAATTATTTACAGATAATCTGATGACAATTATCATCCTCATCTAAGAAGAATAAAATTAATTTCTTTCATTTTTGCTGAAAAAAAATCTACTACATGATATCTGTGCTAGAGTATGGGAATCGTAGCTACCCAAGGTACGGAGCAATCAAAATGGAAATGAAAATTAGGATTACAAAGTCACTGTGAGCATACTGCAGTCTAAGTGCAAATTTTATAAAGCATCAGTCTCATTATTTTCTTCTCCTCCAACCTATTTGAGGATTAAACATAGGATTAGATTACATTAAGGTCTCTCGTCCCTTTTCCAGCTCCGGTACTTCCTACTGCTGCTCGTTGAGGAGTGGGGTACGTCTGTCCCTAGTCATCTCACTTACTCCAGGAGACAAGGGGGCAGCTGGTGCAGATGCTCGTCCTACTTATCTTGTCAATGTAAGCACATCAAAAAATGTAATTATTTTTATACAGGGTGACCCGTAAATGTCTAGTCATATTGTGAGGGGAGATAGAGGACCCTTAGGGGAACAAAAAATGTTCTAGGACGATTTCCCGAATTCTCGCCCATAAGGGAGAAAACGTCGTTTTATCGTTTTTTTAAGACAAACGTGATTTTTAGAAGAATAATCGTTGTAGCTCCGGCCCAGGTGGTTCTACTGAAAAGAAAGTGAAACCAATCGAAAGCTGAGTAAAATTACTATAAGAGTAGTTAGGAGTAAACGTACAAAATAAATTAATTTAAGTATGTCAATCTAACCAGAAGAAAGCTATTCTAAGTTTCCTGACTTTTTCTTCATATTTCTTAACAGCGTTGCTCTTCAACGGGCTGGATCTGAGATTTCCGGCTTTCAGGAAAACTTTTTCATTTAATCAGCTTTCCATTCTTGTATCACAACCCTGTGTTATTGAATTATTTGGACGACTTAAGAACAAAAGTTTAAAAAAAAAAAACATGGATCTGTGAAAAGAAAATTAAATTTTTTTCCTTTAGTTTATTCAAATAGCTTAAAAGAAATATGTATTTTTATAAACATTAACTTTAATATTAAGTAAATATTTACTTAAAAAAATTAATTTCACAAAAAAAAAACATATTTATTTTAATTTTTTAAATTATTGTAACTGCTCAAAATGAGCTCCTCCTTCTACCCTACAGAGTCTACTTTTTCTAAGAACTGCATCTCCTGCTCTCTGCCACAGCTTGCCTCCTTCTTTCAGGGTCAAAGAGGGGGGGGGGGGTAATGTTTGATCAGATGAGATTTAATATAAATATTATTGTTAAGTTAATGCAAATACCCTGTCGTGGCAAGGTACCATTAATTGGTCCGAGCACCTATCGGATATCCCCATTTACATAGCCTCGACCTCTCGACCGTAGTGAAGGCAATTTACCCGGCATTCATCAGGACGGAAGTACCATCCCCCTATCACGCGCTATCAATTACAAGGATAAGGATTACATTAGCTACAGATTCGCTTATCAAACTTAACGAATTTATTTATTGTCTCATTTATATCATTTAGTCCCTTCTAAGAGGCTATATATCTCCAGAGCGGTCACAGCCTTAGAGTGTCTCCTGACTAATGCTCGCTACTCACGTGACAAGTAGACATAAGCTCTTTAAGAATATTCGTATATTTTATTTCCTTCCCCATGACTTTCTTTTATTCTATTGTATTCATCGAAAACATTAACATAACATGTTAAATAGGCAGGCAAACCGATAACCAGTGATAAACTGGTGAGTCATGGTAAATCCACTTATACGTTTTCATAATACAACGGTGTTATAATTAAAAAACTTTTGGTTATAAAAGACGTCTTCGGAGAACAGCCTCGTTCAACAAAAACGAAAAACCTAAGATAAACGATGAAACCGACATTTTTTCTCTCTAGCAATCCAATATTTAGGTAGTACTAGTAGTCTAGTTTGTCGGGTCTATGTATATGTTCCTGGGGTAAAATAATTTTTAAATCCCTATTAAGGTCGAGCAGGACCACATCTACTTCAATGTCCATAGAATACAATATATAGGAATTTTCCCAGAGGTTCGAACATAAAACTGTCTTTAGGGTAATTCTATTTCTTGTTCTGATGTATATGTAAGATCACGTAAATGTGCATGCGTATATTACGTCATATATATAGGTGTAAAGCTATTTGTGATTTGTATATTATAATTCCAACGGCATATTTGTGTTTATGAAAGGATGTATTTGTAAAAATTATATAGAGCTAATCGCTTTCGAAGCGGATGCTCATCAATAAATAAATAGTCAAACTAAAAACCAAGGTCCGTGTTGCAGTTTATTAGAATCTCAATCAAAGGTATCATTACCAAGCGAATCGCCACTTTTTTGGATGACGAAACCACAAAAATATTCATTGGAGGGTTGGTTTTGTAATCCCTTAGTTACGTATTATCCAACTTGTAGTTTTGACGGCTGATGTTCTGTTGATTCCTTTTCGTTTTAGAAGACCGCTTCAAGTACAAAAAGTCCGTCCGGAGCTGAAAAACTAAGCACATTCTTAAGAAAACGGATAATACGCAATGCTTTCCTGAATAATTTGCCTCACGAAAAAGAAAAAAAAACGAAAGAAAATAATTTTTTTCTTTATATTTGTAATGAACAGCTGAATCAATTACACATTTTTTTAATTAATTAATTTTATTTTCGTCCAGAGCGTTGTTTAAGGGGGGAATTACACTACTTTATTTTAGCACTTTCCTCCGAAGGAAAGTTGCTATTGAGGTTGCACTCATGACGGAAATTTTGAAAAATGTCTTCGAATCTTTATCGATCCTACCTAGTAGACACCAAAAATGACCCCAGTTAAAATTTATATATATATATATATATATATATATATATATATATATATATATATATATATAAATATATATAGTTATATATGTGTCCGTTAACACGATACAGACCAGAGTTTTTGTTTTTTTCGCCACAAAACTTGGTATATGTTATTCCTCCATCAAACGATTGATCGAGTTCGTTAACCAACAAAATCGGTCCACCTGGAGGGGGGGGGGCTTACTCCGGAGCCAAAGTAGTTATTTGCCAATAACAGTCGTAATTTTTGTTATATTTCAACGAAACTCGGTATTCGTTATGGTCAACTGAAGAGAAAAATGTGTTGTAAAAATAAACTAAATTGGTTCATTAGGAGATGGGGTTTACTCTGGAGCCAAAGTAGTTATTTGCCAATACCAGTTGTAAATTTTATTATATTTTATTCATTAAGATCAGTAGAAGAAAATGTGAAGCTTTATGTATTTATTACGTAGTGTAGTACCCCACATGCACAAAACTCTGGAAGGAAATTAATTACAAAAGTAATAATTGAAACAGGTGCTCATAATAAATGAAAAAGAGCAGAACTATTTATGTTTTCATTTTATTTATCTATATTATTATTATTATTAACCCACATATAATAGCACTACAGGAAACACACTTGAAACATGGTAGAGATGTTAACGTTCATGGCTTTAACCTATACAGGAACGATTATGTTTGGGGAGATAAGGCATCCGGCGGAGTTGCTATATTTGTTACTGGCAGTATGTATTCTGAGCCCATTCGATTATACACTAGCATACAAGCAGTAGCGGTCTCAGTACGCCTACCTTTTTGAGTTACTGTATTATATATGTTCTGTATATCTTCCACCAGGCGAACCCATTGACGTACACATGATGGAGGATCTGATCATCCAACTCCCATGTCCTGTCATGATATTGGCTGATGTCAATGGGCAAAGTTATACTTGGGGCTCGACTACCACAAATACAAGAGGACACCTAATTGAAAACATACTTGGATACTTAGACTTGATCCCTTTAAACACGCACTTACCAACACACCTTTGCCCCCGTAGAGGTACACTATCCAACATCGACGTGGCTGCTTGCTCAGCTTCCATCTTCACTCGATTCACGTGGGATGTCTGCGAGGATAGTCATGGGAGTGACCATTTCCCTATAGTCATCACCATTAATTCCGATATTCCAACCTTTAGTTCGAATCCAAGATTTAATACAAATAAAGCAGACTGGAAGGTATATCAGGATTACATCGAAGACAAACTGAAGATAACAAACATAACCACTATCGATGCTTTCCATACTCTGATAATCGAGGCAGCTGAGCAAAGCATTCCAAAAACTCCAAGCCACTACAGAAGACCTCCGGTACCCTGGTGGAACGATGAGTGCAGAACAGCTGTAAGCGATCGAAAGAAAGCTCTCCGGCTTTTTAGTAGGAATCCATCGCAAGCGTTTCTTGAGGATTATAAAAAGAAGAAAGCCAGGGCACAGAGGGTAATAAAAAATATTAAAAGGAAATGTTGGATTGACTTTTTGACAAACATTAACGAAAATACCACGTCACAAAACATCTGGCAAAAAATTAACCAAATCCAGCACAAAAAGTATAATGCACCCATAACTGGACTTAAACACCAAGACAACATAATTACAGACCCTCAGATTATAAGTAATATTCTAGGAAGTCACTTCGGCAGAATATCTAGCACTGCAAACTTTAGTGAAGACTTCCTAGACCACAAAACTTACACTGAGAACATACAAATACCTATACTTACTGACTTAGAACATCCACTGAATGACGAATTCACACTGAACGAGCTAAAATGTGTTCTTTCAGACATACGTCACACTTCACCGGGAACAGACAACATTTCCTATGAGCTAATTAAAAACTTACCCACTAAAGGCGTGGCTACTCATCTCATGCTTTATAACAAGATCTTCCAGACAGGTACTTATCCTAGACTCTGGAACGAATCTATTGTTATCCCAGTTATTAAGTCAAGGAAGGACAAGTATTGCCCGTCGAGTTATAGACCGATATCGCTGCTCTGCTGTACTTCAAAGGTCATGGAAAGACTCGTCAATAAAAGGTTGGTATGGTATTTAGAAAATAATCACCTTCTTTCAAAGTTCCAGTGCGGGTTCAGACCAAATCACAGTACGCAACACCACATTGCTGATTTAGAGAGTGACATACTCAATAGTTTCCTGTTGAAGGAGACTCTAATCGCAGTGTCACTTGACTTGGAGAAAGCATATGATCGGCTTTGGCGGCGGCTAATCTTGTCTCAAATGAATGACTCGGGGATACAAGGAAATATATTTAGATATATCTCCCTATTTCTATCAAACAGACGCTTCAGGGTCAGGATAGGTAATACGCTTTCCGATGAATTCTTACTTGAAAACGGAGTGCCTCAAGGAGGCGTCCTGAGCACCACTTTATTTAATATAGCAATTAAATCCGTTGGATGCTTTATCCCACCAAGCGTATCGTACTGTCAATACGCCGACGACATTCTTCTATATATTTCTTCTAAAAACTTCGAAACTGCAGAAGAAATAATCCAAGATACCATACACGCCCTCGAATATTGGTCTTCAAGGAGTGGCTTCCAATTCTCAGAAGAAAAATCACAGTGCACAGTTTTTTCTAAAAGACACAACCTCCCGGCAACAAATTTAAAATTAAATAACACCCAAATTAGACACAGTGACACATTAAAATTTCTTGGAATAATATTCGACAAAAAACTGACATGGGGACCCCATATAAAAAGTATTCTCAATAAATGCAACAAATCGTTGAATTTATTGAGAATTCTTAGCAATACTAAATGGGGAGCTGACAGATGTACCATGCTAAAACTTTATAGAGCTTTCACCAGGCCTCTGGTGGATTACGGTTCAATAGCATATTCATCTGCCAGTTCGACAACACTCAAAGCATTAGACACTATACACAACACAGGTATAAGACTTGCAACAGGAGCTTTCAGGTCGAGTCCAATAAGTAGCCTTTATTCCGAATATGGAGAACCTTCGTTGGATTAGCGCCGCCAGATGATTTGTCTTAAATTTATTGTAAGATCAAAAACTTTGAACACCCCATGTGTTCTTGAACAACCCTTATATAAACAAATACGTACTCAAAAAAACGAAACAAAGACCCCTCCTAATCCGTTTCCTCGAAAATACAGATAATATTACATTTATAAATTCTGCTACATACCTTTATCAACACCTTACATACCCACCTTGGAGAGTAAACAACCTAAGAATCGACTTGACAATGACTAAATTTAAAAAATCTGACGTCTCATCTCAAAATTATTACAGAAGTACATTTAACAAATTGACAGGAAATAACAAAAATAAACCAATAATATACACAGATGGGTCCAAAACAGAGAGCGGGGTAGGTGCCGCAGCTCTTTTAGGAGAAAAGGTTTATCAGATCAGCCTACCGTTAGACACAAGTATATAAACAGCAGAGCTGCAAGGCATACTTTTGGGCCTATCTATCGTACAGACTACAATAACACACATAATACTATGTACAGATTCATTAAGTTGTTTACTCTCCCTATGCAAAATCTACAACACCAACCCGATCGTCATAAAAATTGTACAAGAACTACTGAGACTAAAGGACCAACACACGATGGTAACAATGGTATGGGTTCCTGGTCATGAGAACATCGGACAGTCACCATTAGCGGATGAACATACAAAACTCGCTACTAGAAGCCAACCGAACGACCAGTACATACTTACAGTTCAAGACCTACAAATAACAATAACAGAAGCTGTCCTGAATAGGTGGCATGCCACTTGGTATAGCACTCAAGACAGAGATGGGCATAATTTTATTTATAAATAAAAATACGAATTTATTCATACTTTATACATTTGTGAATACGAATATAAATAAATTCGTACTTCATATATTTGTGAATACGAATATAAATAAATTCGTATTCATAAGTGTGAATACGAATTTATTTTTATTCACATATATTAAATATAAAAATACAAATAAAATTTTATTCGCAAATTTTTCTGCGAATAAATTTTCTTTTTTTTTTTTTGATGGAGCTACAGACGACAAACTGTGTCCCTGCAGCATGGCTGGTGGTCCCGCGGCGGACTCGGGGTAAACAAAAAATCTAGGCGCTAATAACCTAGACGTTGAATGCTAAAAAAAAAAAAAAATCACTTGATATTTTGTAAATATTCACATTTTTTGTGATTATTTACAATTTTTTCTGTGAATTTATTTGTATTCGCAGAAAAATTTACGAATAAAATTTTATTTGTATTTTTATATTTAATATCTGTGAATAAAAATAAATTCGTATTCACACTTATGAATACGAATTTATTTATATTCGTATTCACAAATATATGAAGTACGAATTTATTTCTATTCGTATTTACAAATATATGAAGTACGAATAAATTCGTATTTTTATTTATAAATAAAATTATGCCCATCTCTGGCTCAAGATAACCAAGGGAAATACGACCATTTACGCCAAGCAAGCAGAGAACAAGACGTGGCGAAGTTGTACTAACAAGACTGAGAATCGGACATACACGCCTCACTCACTCACACCTATTTACTGAACAAGACAAGCCTAGGTGCGAAGCATGCAACGTTCCTTTGACTGTGAAACACCTACTAACAGACTGCATGAAAAGAGACAACCTACAGGCACCGCATGACCTTAGCGAGCTGTTAGCAGAAAAGAGCCCATATATTGATGCCATACTCACATACTTAATGACCACGAATAGGTACAATAAAATATAGTAATATACAAATGACCCACGATCTTAATTCCATCAAAATTTCTGATCTTACAATAATTGCCAACATATTCATATACATATATATATATATATATATATATATATATATATATATATATATATATATATTTATTATTTTTTTTTTTAATTTACGTTCCTTATTCCTGTATATATTTTATTTTTTATTTATTATTATTAATATTATTATTATTTTGATTTTTTATTTATATTATTCTTTTTTTTTTTGTTTATTTTATTTTATATTTTATTTTATTTTTTTATATTTTTTTTTTCGGTTGGCCATCATATTATTAGACCAATTATTATACTAATCAAAGCCCTATGTTATCACCTATCATCGGATTATATTTAATTTTCAGATTATGACCAATTACTTTATTGTATTTCTTATTATTATTTATCTTCAACTTTTTTTTTATTGTTTTTATTTTTTGTTATTCAATAGAGCAGATCACCCTTGTTGCAAAGCTCTCGGAACGAATAAATAAATAAATAAATAAATATTTTAAGCAAATTATTCGGGAATGCACTCGACACTACCCAATTCTGAAGAAAGTGCTTAGTTATGCAGCTCCTGCGTGTCGGACTTGATTTTTTGATCTTGATAAATAATAAAAGCGACAATACGTAACAAGGAGAGAATCCCACAAACATAACAACGGAGGAACCGGATAGAGCGCCCGTGTTCAGCGCCCCTAGTGGTAAAAGAAACAATCAATACTCGAGCCGGTTTAAACAGAATTCGGAGTCAATCCTCCTTCCAGATTGACCGACTTAGCTTATAATTACAAGATTTTTATCTCTTTAGAAACCCACGAAATATACCGAAATTCATTCCAATATAAAAAAAAAAAAATACTCCCTGTATGGCCAATTAGTAGCTTAGGGAGAAAGATAACTTCCTCAAGGCGGACCGAATTTGTTATTAAACAAACTCGTTCAATCGAAGTATTTTTCAAAAATTCCTGGACGAGGGCAACCTCAATAGCTACAGTCCTTCAAAAAGTGCTAATACAATCGAACAAGTTAAAGTTAGTAAATGGTCTTTTTATTATTTATGTATGGAAACATTGAGAAATTCGCAGTATTCAATAAAATATAAAAAGAATGTAACCAATAGAGCAAGAAACTATTCGAAGGTAAAGTTCTACTAGTTTGGAAGTATTTACTAATCCCTCCTTAAAGGGAACAAAAGTAAAGAATAGCGTCAGCGAATAATTTTATTTCAACTCCTTAAAAGAGTTAGCAGACTCGAAGGTAAGTTGGAGAATAGCGTTAGTTGTTCCAGTTCTTCTGAGCTTTCCTCCCTTTTTTCTCACCCTCACTTCCCTTTGAGGCCAGGCTTCAAAGGGAACGGGAAAGGGCAAAGGTTCAAACTTTTATTTTGTATTAGTCCTTTACAACGGCTCGAGTAATTGTGCAATATTTTTTGTGTACAATTGACAATAATTCAGACCATTGACTATTTTTAAAATTGTTCAATAATGTTTCCATTGTTTTAAAGAATCACATGTTTTAACCTACTGCCGGGCGCGCCATTCTGTTTCGCCAGATCGGGCGCCCTGCACATTGCTTGCGGAGCATCAGTACTCGTAAATCGTTAAAATATTTGTTATTTGTAATTCGGAGATAAGCAAGAATTTCCCGCCTAATTTACGAATCTCTGTTTATCCATTTACCATCTATCAGGCTGCACCGTATGAAATGTCAGTTTTGTTTACTTTGCCATTTAATCCTTTTCCTTTTTTATTTCATTATTTACAAACATCATTGTTATACATATAGAATTAAAGCTCTTTTATTCCTATTATTTAATCAGTAACTTGCGTACTGTGTTGTGAGAACGATCCTCTGAGAAAAAAATAAAACTTAAGTTATGACTTCAACGGAAATCCGTATTATTTTTCGTTAAGAATTAGCGGTTATTTAGCGCTGCTGAGGCGTGTATGAACATTAACACGGCGTTCGGGGAGGGAACGGTGAATGACGAACTGTTTACCGGTGGTTTTGCAGGTTTCGAAGTGGAAATTTTGACCTTGACAACGAGGAGCTTGACAATGACCACCTGAAAGGAAGGGTTGAAGCTTGTCCCTCAAAAAGCACTAGGGAATATGCCAAAGAACTCGGAGTAGGAGCCACGACAGTTTCAAGGCATTTGAAGGAAATCGGCAAGTCCAAAACTTACATTTCATACGGTACAGTCTGATATTAAACATTTTATTAAGAGGAAAAATATAGAAACAAAATTAGTATTAACAAAAAAGATACCGGTAAAAATAATCATACTTGCCACTTTATAATAGATAATAACAATTATCTACTATATTACACAGGTAAGTGCGATGTAATTTATTAACACAGGTAAGTGAAATGTTATGTTATGAATTAACGTAACAAATAAATAAACTTCTGTGTAGAATAAAAACAAAAAGAGAACATTCTAATACAGGAGTCAAATTTCAATTCTGTAAATACTTTCGTGGAACAGAATGATGTTTGCAAACGTTTTTGAAACATTTTTTGCACTTAGCAGTAGTGTAGTTTATGTGTTCCACAAACTGACAGGTTCCAATTCCTCTGTCTCCTGTCGGATGAACACAACCGGGCACGTACTTCACTACGTACGGCAGGCTTTTTCCCTTTGTCTAATCAGGATTTGAATGCTTAATTTCAATGATATCATTGCGGATATTAAGTTAGATGGAAAATAAAATATTATTTTATGTTAACTTGTAAAAGTTCGACGATTATTTACACGTAATTTGATAAACAAGGGAATGAAAAAAAAACTAAAATCTGGTTAGACAGAGTTGTTTTGAATTTCATTGGCTTTCATTTTTAAAAGAATGCATTGAAATTGGTTAAGATTTGGAAGCTGCAGCCTTTTTTGAAACACAAAATATCGTTTGGCCCTACTGTGCGGATATTGCCAGATTAATCATTCGTAGATGGGCCAAAGCCGAACGCAGGAGGAAGTGATGACAAGGTACCACCCAGTGACAGACTAGAAGAAAACGGAGACTCAACTCTCTGCAGAAGTAAGGTAAAACCTATTGACACCCCTCATAAAGCAGGCTACACACGATTCCGGCAGGCCTTAAAGTCACGCCTGAACAGTCCGCCTGAACGTGTATATATTCCGGCCTGTCTGTCAGTTAAGACTGTTCAGGCGGCCGGTATACATACACGTTCAGGTGATCGGCTTTCAGGCGATCAGCTTTACAGGCGATCGGCTTTCAGGTGATCGGCTTTACAGGGCACTGTAGATCACAGGCGCCGACATCTTTACTCATTCATAAGTCAGAACTTGCGGATTGCTTCATGAGGTCATTTCGTCATCTCTCCATGACGAAATTGACATTATGAGGAAAAGTACGAACAACCAATACTGGTTATGACCAGCATCGGTAACACAATCGAATTTCTTTGCCAAATCTCAACGCCGTAGTATTGAACTAGATATATATGTAACTAGGTGACCATCCCGTGGAATCAACAGGAAGCAGGCAAACCGATGATGAGTTATACCCGGGAGTGATAGGACCATCGGATCGTCAGGACAGATTTACGATTGTGCCCTAACGAGGGTGTCATTAAGCCGGATCTCCCCTCTAAATACTCCGCTACCATCACGTTATCATTGATTTTACAATTTGCCTTTTCTCTCTCTTCAGCTACAATGTCTCTTCAAGCGCTCTTTGTTTCCTTTCACAATCACTATCAGTTTTCCTTTCAATTCCTCTTCAAAAGGCAAACATTTCTTGTTTTTTTTTTTTTTTTTTTTTTTTTCTTTTCATTCTTCCTTACTCATCCGAAGTAAAAGAAAACAGCCTTTGTTATACCTTAAGTTTATAACAAAATTATAAAAATCATACGATTACAATTTTCTAAGAAAAAAGAAATACTGACTTAGGCGATAAGAAAAGCTCACATTTTTTAAACAAAAATTACTCATAGCCTACTTTCTGTAGGAACCTTCCAAATTCAGAAAGAACGACTAAGTCTACACATAGTGCAATCATCTACCAGGGGTGTATATAGGGAATAATTCCGGGGGAGGGGGGCTGCGAGCATTTGAGAGGGGGCTCGAAGCATTTCGGGGGGAGGGGGGATTGGAGCATTTGGAGGGTATGGAATACTAACAATCTATAACATGGAATAGTTAGCCAACTAAAACGCTATTACATACAAAAAAAAAATATTTTTTTTCTTAACTATGTGAACTTATTTAATTTATTTTTAAGATTTTTATGACCCATTTTTACCGATTAAATCAACATTTCAGGGAGGCTGCAGCCCTTCAGCCCCCCACCTATATACGCCCATGACAGCTACATAAATACATACATAAAGCCTATATATATCCTCTTCTTTTCGTAAAGTCCTTATTGAAGAAATCATTATTTTAAACCATTTTTTTTTTTTTGTCGTTTCTGAAATTTGGCATCTCCCTAAAAGACACTTTTCTGAAATTATTTTCTACCTAAGTAAGTTAAGTAGTAATAGTCTTCGAAATGAACAACTCAACAACCAACGAAAATAAAAGTTTTTAAAATCTTTAACAATCTTCTCCAGCCATGGCTAAATATGTAAATAGAAATGCTACAAATAATGCTCGAGGGAAGTACTCAGATTATGAAACATACTACACTGATGACTGCAAGAAAATTAAATCCTTAGATATCCACTAGTCAACTACTAGTTGTAAGAACCACAAAGACATATAAATCACCTCCATAATGATCCTTATTCTCAGCCGAACTAAGAGCAATAGTAAAATATTCTCACTACTGATGGCTGCATTATACTGAGCCATCAGTAGTGAGAATAAAAGCATCCTTATCTGTTCTGACTCCAAAGCCACATTGAGAAAAACTATACATTCTTTCTCGACCCCTACACACTGAGGTATAGCCCGGAATGAGCCACTAGAGACAACCCCCCAAAGAAGCTGCAAGAAAAGAAGATGGACGAAGTGGTAGAAATATTAAAGCTTACCAACCTATATGATAAAATATAATGCGTAAAATAAAACTAAGAAGAACCAGAACAGTTCACAGACGTATAGTTGAAGGCAATGACAGAATATATAAATAAATAAATAAAATTAAGGATCAGCGCAATTCTCGATAAAACCATCATATTCAGTAAATACAGCGCATAAATATTCGAAAGTTTTTGTTTTCTATGAGTTCTTATTTTATAAGCTATAAGCTTTTAAAATCACACGTTTTATATGGAAAAATGCTACGATGACGCTCTATCTTGCAAGAGACAACAATTTGCTTCAACCAACTTTATATATTTTAAGTTAATAACTATTCTGTACATTTGTTAGGAATTATGAAATCTACATCGCATTTATTTTGATAAATGAGGTTAAATAATAGATTGGTTATCTTCATGAAAAAGAGAAGCTATATTAATAAACTAATATAACTCTCTTTTCAACCTTTCGATTTAAAATTAACACAAGTAAATCTAAGGCTCTGACAAAGCTTAATTTATTATGAGAGCTTTTTAGCCCTACATAACTTTATTTTTATTTCTTATCGCTAAAATTTCGATTGACCGAATCGCCTTGCGAATATGACAAACCAATTTGCCATATTCATATTATAAATACTTTAAATATAAAACATTGGAATATTTAGAGCAACAGTGCAAAACACTACTCATCAAATAAGGGGAAACTATGCAAAATAGAATTTTTAGAGCAGCAGAGATGAATTTTTAACACTATTTACATATATATGACAACAAGCAAGGGCTTTAGAACATATTTTCTCTTCTCCATTTATTTAAATAAATATTTTAAAAGTGTTGAAGGAACAAATGAGACAGATTTTGAAATGCCTTGTGGAAGAAAACCGCTTAACCCCTTAGGGAATCTTTATAGGTCACAAAAATACCGAATTTATATAATACATAAGTGCATATATAAACGTATATATGTCGGCTCACCCCATTTATCAGCCTACAAGATGGTAAAATATGGCAGCCAGCAAAATTCACCCACACCGGTACAAATTTTTTTTTGGTGTGTCACTCGAAAATCTTCTATATGCTTCCAGCTAACAGAAATCGAAAGACCGTCTTTCAAATCAATATCTTTGGATAAAATACATACATAAGAGCGGAAGTCAAGTAGGAGGGGGGGGGGGTCATTTTACTGTGAATTGTGGACATTTAGGGTCTATAATTTCGCTTTTCGAGGAATTTCATTGGAATAGATATATAACGTAATTTAACAATAAAATTACTTTATCAATGAAATATTCTGATTAAAATACTAAGATGTTTGAAAAAAGGACAATTCCCATTTTAATCTTTCAAAATCTCGCCTGGCATATGGAAACTATTTATTTTTTTATAATTAATAATCAATAAACTGACCTTTCAATAAATTAGGTACTTCCTTGATTTTATTTAAATGTTCCCTTTTTTATTGCGATAATAATGTTTTTCGCCATTTTAAATACTTCAACCTTCCTTTAACTTGAAATATTAAGCACTTTCCATTACAAAAGAGAAACTCTATGAGCAATACCGAACATTGCAGTTAAGGAAAAATATTGTGTACTAGATCTCAAAATTAATTACGATTACGCATGAAAAGCAGATAATACTTTGAAGATTAATGATATAATATGTATGTATTATTAGTTGAAATAATTAAGATTAACCCTTATTTTCTATGAAACTTCCGGACAACCCCATATTATTAAAAACAACTTGAGCTGGAAAAAGGAGACCAATCTATGACAAAGCTTATCGAAATCAGCATACGTAATAACCATCAACCGCGGGTGGACAAGACGCGCGCGCAACCAACAAAAAAAATGGTAAATGGTAACATTATTAGTAAGCAGTGCTCGGAGACGCATTAAGTTGCGGGAGAGAGTGACGTTAAGCGATGGATTCGGAAAGAATGTTTCATCCACGACTCCATAAATCTGGCCTCGACCGCCGTGAACACAATGGAGAGGAGGACAGCTGGGGAGGCATACATATCTCGACACTGTAGCTGTGCGGCAATAGTATCGGTCTCAGCTGACAGCATTGATTTCTGCTCTGTCACGGTAGGCAAATCTACTACCTCGCCACGAGTGCAGATTTCTTATCAATTCACAATAATAATATCGTCCACTATATTGATTTATGCAAACACAGCTTATGTTTGGTACAGATTTTCCTTACCGTTTGTTTAGGGTTAAACAACTTTAATAACATATGCAGAGACGAAGGAAATTTTTAAAGTAACACTTAAATATTTATTTATTGTGTCCCGCTTCAATGGCAGTAACACAAAGAACAGTATCCTCTGAGCTTAGCTATTCCAGGAAATCAGCATGGTTATTGGTGTTGGAAATGTGTGTGGTTATGTAATTTTTTAGACGTAGGGTTCACCTATAAATAGTGTTTAGTATCGATGGAAATATAATATCTTATAAGCTAACATTGCAGACGTTCATCGAATAAGGTAGTAGAGTCCTGTATTCTTGAGGTAAGTCAGTATAGTGTTGATGTACTGGCTATCATTGCCCAGGAGTTCTAGCATATCATACGGTATTTTGTAATTGCTTCTTCTTTGGCAGTCTGTCAGTAAATGTTTAATACACTTAAATATAAAAAACACTTAAATATAAAAACTTAAATTAACTCTTAAATATAAAAACTTGCCTATTAAATATAAAAATAACGATATTTGTATGTAAATCAAGCTGACTTAAAAGATAATAAATGATTCGTGATATAAAGATAAAAAAAGAAGACACTAAATGTAATGTTTATCAAATTGATTGCCAGAACTGTAAAAACTCATTTATAGGTAAATCAAGGCAATTGCAGAAGAAAAGGTTAAAACTATATGCTAAAAATAAAGATCAAGACGACAATAATTGAGCTTGTGTAAAACGTACCACAAATTCAATTTTTAACAATATTAACATACTTCACAAAGAAAAGAAGACGCCCAAACGCAAACTAAAAGAAAAATATATATTGAAAAAAATAAGAAAACAATCGTTGCTAAAAATATGGACACAAAATATTTAGATGATATACCTGTTAATTTATTGGTTGCGGGAAAAAATATGAACTTAAATAAAAATAAAGAATATAGTAGCACCAATATTGCATTAAGGGACTACAAATATTCTGAAAATGGACATTCGAAGAATTAAAACTCTTTCTTTCTTTTTTTTTATTACTTTAACATCTCATATAAATCTTGGAGAAATGGGCTGTTTTGATTTTGATCAAAGAAGGTAGTATAACCCTTAACACTCACGCGGCCAGCTAAATACAATGGAATAGCCAAACACTGATTTGATTAGTTTTATTGGCCGAAAAACAATATACGCTGACTATTGTATAAGACTATATTCAGCCATTACGGGTCTCTGAGGTAATAGAGGATGGGAGTCACGTACTCTAGTGTGTATGTAGGGGAAGGGGGTACTGTAATCACCAAATACTCAGCACATTCACCTTTATTCCAGCTCAATCCACAGGTGCAAAAGTAATATTTGACAAAGAATGAGGAGTTAATCAAAAAATAAGGCAACCACCTGATCAAATATAAAAAATTAATTAATTACGTCACCTCATTATTTGTAAATTACAAAGACATTTAGGAATAATAAAGACAAAGAGTTAGACCATATGTACACGACTCGTTCAGTAACAATAACATGTTTATTTTACGTTTCACACTAACCTACATTACATTCAACACTCTACCTAATAATTGATGCATTCTCCCTCCATATCAGATAGAATGGAGCTCAGCTAGGCAATGTGGAGCATATATTTTCACACCGGCCTAAGGCCTCTCGTCCACTGGGACCGAAAAGCTCCCAAACTGCGAAGGAACGAATTAAGGCGAACGCCGATCGTACGAAATCGTGCGAATGCCCCTCGTCCATTGCTTCCGGATTCGTCCGAATTCGCAGTAAACTTGATGGGTCATCGAAAAGGTTTTTCTCATGATTCTGATGAAAAATGTTTCGCTTTGGAATGATCACCTTTGATTAATCGACGGCTCAGACGACATAAAAAAAGACGGGGAATGTGGGTAAATCACATTAATGTCAAAAGAAACGAGTTCGGAGAATTTTCTTATTGAATGGAATATTTAATGAGAAAATATTTGAAGATATTTCCACAAATTTATGTGAACCACTTTTCCTATATTCGAATAAGAAAGGATACATTTCGATACATTATTGACAACATGTATTCTAAAATATTTTGTTTCTCGTTGGTCCCACAGATATTTCCTGTCAAAAGCAAAATTAACATCTCACAGTTCATTTTTCACCATGACTTTTCGCACTCGTTCGCAACTAAATCCCAGCAGAATGGGATTGTTTTGCACTTCGCACAAGTTCGGACGAAAACGGACGAACGATACGGACCCAGTGGACGCGGTCCATGATGGAGCCTCGTGTTTGGATTTTCGTGCGAATTCAGACGAATTGATTTCGCAGCTCTTCGGTTCCAGAAAGCTGCGACGAGAGCAGTTCTTAAACATGTTTAAAAAATTATAAACATTTAAGGAGAAAGATGTATTGTAAATATAACCTAAATTGACCAATCTGAAAAGGAGTTAAACTCCGTACCCAAATTACTAATTTGCTCATATGGGTGGTAATTGTTGCTCTATTATAACGAAACTTCGTGGATACCTAAAGAAAATGATCAAGGTGTTGAATCCAACACCAAACTGGCATTGGTTGATCCTTATAGAGGTGCTGAATAAGGGCGATGTGTCCGGTTTCTTCATGGTTATGATTGTGTAATGTTCTCATTTTAGATAGGAACGTTTTTTTTATTCATCAAGATCAATAGACGAAAATGTTAAGTTTTTTTTTTTTTTTTTTTGTTTTTAAGGGGGGGGGCGATTTATTAAATAGTGTAATACATTGCATATCTATATGCATATCTATACTTTCTATAGAAAGCTCTGAGAGAAAATTAATTTTAAAAAAATAATTATGTCAACTTTTCATTACAAATATAACACAGCAAATTTTTTTTTTTTATTCTTTCTTTCTTTTTTTTTCAGTTTTATAGGTTATTTTATGCAAAGTATTCAGGAATACGATGTACACTACCCACCTTCGGAGGAATGTGCTTAGTTATGCAACGCCTGCGTGACGGCCGTTTTTACATCCAATCCCTTCTTGGACTTGAGAAAGCCGCGAAGGCCCAGAGGGGGATACTATAGAGGTATCTGATTCTCAACGACTAAGAATAGTCGAGTGCTCTACGAGTGAGCACAACTCGCCCCCATTAAATGAATTTGTGTTTGTTTGAACACTCTCACGAGAAACGTTACTTTACAAGTGTTTTTTTCTTTAATAATTTTTCTTCTACTATTATTTATACTCTTTAGAGCAATGCTATATTAACCATGAGATATTGATAATCCTGACGTTCAAAGTGGGGTTTTTTTTCAACCTCTTTTTTTCCTGCCATCCGTTACCTCTTCTTTAATAGATACACTCCTCCCTAAAAAGCCGACTTCTCTCTGAATTATTGAACGGGGAAGTGACTAAGATTTCAGCTCTAACACGAGCCTCCTGTCGGTCATTAAGGATTCATAAGAGCGTTAGGCCGGTTCCCCTAGTTTGTTTTCTTATACTCTTTAAGAATGAACGATCCGCACTCTCCACTTTAAGCAATGGGGATAATTGCTATTCTCAGCTTGAATTATTTAGTCATCCCATAACTCCAGAAATAACGTTCCTTTAAAAAATATCTTTGCTCAAAATGTATAACATTTTTTTGTCTTTCTGCTATAGAATATAAATTTTAAAGGAAGTTGGTAACAGCTTGTTAAGTCTTCAATAGTTTTGTATTTTATATTCCATTGTTGTCGTGGAAACGTTTCGTCTATAAGCCATTTTCAATCCAATTGTCTGTATGATTTTGTATTATTTTTTTATATATACATTATAATCTTCAGACTATGTGCTTGTAAATTTGATATTATTTAATTTGAGGAGGAAATTTCAATTTTTTTTTATATAAAATTGTATGGTTCATGTCTCAATTACATATTATTTTATATATTTGTGTCTGCTTCTGTAACGGAGGACTAGATGTGCAAGACTAATTTAATTCAATAAATTTTAAATTTTAACGTTAATTAATTTAGAGATGTGGGTATTAAACGGAAAAGACCCAGAGTCTATTCTCTGATCAAAGAGCGAGTCAACTGTGATTCCAGTAGTGAAACCCCAAAACGGTAAGACCGAACTAGAGGGCTACCAACCCATCCCTTTGACCAGTTTTTTGTTTGTTTTTTATTTTTTTCGTAAGTCCTAAAGCATAAACACTTATCTGATTCATGAGAGAGATAAGCGATAATAAAAACGTAACCATTTTTAAATGTTTCATTGACTAAATTATTTAAAAAACATCTTCCAGGAATCTATCTACTTTAACACGTCCGATTTTGCAGGATTTATAGACTTTCTTCCCAGCTAGTTTTGTATGTTGTTTACCTCTTTTTTTAGGAACACAGAAAGTGGTCCCGATTCGGAATGTATATTTTACTTGTTACTATATTTTTGGAGCAAGGAATTATTATAGTTTAGGTCTGTTAAATTCACACAGCTTAAAGAGCAAGTTTGCTTCTTGTAATAATTCATGATTATCACTAACACATATCGTGCAAACGCCAACAAAAATGTATAATTTGTGTTTTACTCCATCCTTTTTATGATCTGAATAGCATAAGTCAATATACAATAACATAACGTGTGAAGACGAATTAGGTTCCAGTTTCTCTTACCGCCAGGGTGCACTGCAAGAGATTAGTAATCTATTAGAAGAAATCCTACGTTCCTGAAGTTGTTCAGAAATATACTTTTATAACACAGATACCAAAGACAGATGACAAGGTTACTCTGCCACTACCTGGACCTTGAAAAATGGCCCACGTCCCCTTAATCCCTCTTATAAAAAAGGTACGTAAGTAAGATATTTATTAAATATACAAAGTATTTGTTAAGTATACAAAGTGATGAAATAAAAATAATAAAAATTACAACAACAAAAAAAAATTGGCTGAAGTTGTCACACTTTAAACGGCCCACAAGCGTTCCCTAAAGGCTGGGTGTGACTGCTGTTAGGCGGTATCGTGGCGTGGAGAGAATATTTTTTTCTCCAAAGCCAAGCGGTACAAGGGATTGCTCCGGCACTAATATCTCAAAATACGTGTTAATTTGTATTGTTATACAGTGAGCGCTAGGAGTGGGATTAACTACAACTATATATAAATTAATAATTTTTTCTTACCCCCTTAATAATAATTTTGTCTTAATGTCCTAAATATTAATTTCGACTATGAGAAACGAAAATCAGTATTTCGAGCGCAAATAATGAGAGGAACTTAACTCTAAATAAGCCACATCAAACTTATTTTTTTATTTATTTATTTTTTTGCACACAATATTAGTGTGTCATACAAAACAAATGTGAAATAGGTAAAGTAAAAAAAGATAACAGTAAATTAGAAATGGTGTTTACGTAAAATGAAATTATTAATATCTCCAAGCATTAAATTTTGGTGTTTTGTTATGAATGTCGGCATGCATCATCCAAGACTGAGTGAAGTGCTTAAATGAAAAATCTATACAATACGAGAATGGGTGTACCTAAGGCTCACATCTATGTCAAGTTTATGTAAGATGTAAATGTGCACCCAGCCATGTGCCTAGGTGTGATGTCTTTACGAAAAAAGGAGAGGTATCAGCCTTATCTTGACTCGAAATTGGTAGTAACCTATAGATAGTCCGTCCTAAAATTTTTTGCTATATTAAGTGGATAATACAATTTATAAACACAAAAGTATAGTTATATTATAAACTATTTTCCATCTGAATGTTATCCTCACATATTCCAAAATAAACCTCTATTTTCTCTTAAAGTACTATCAGTCTAATGGAGTATTGATCATGTTTCCATTCTTATATCGCCATTAATTAATTTTCTTAATAATTACTCTGCTATCTCCAGAATAGTCGACTCCTTATCTCCGCTAGAACCATCAGTATTATCTGCCACGTCGTTACTCTTTGACAACACTTCATTTGATCATTCGACACAATTAATTAGGTTTTTCTTTGGCCAGCGCTTAATTATATTTTCATTTTTAATTCCCACGATGCCCTAATAGTCAAACGCATATCGACAGACATTACTCTATGACAACACTTCACTTTTGATCATTTGACACAATTAATTGTGTTTTTCTCGGGCCATCACATAATTATATTTTAATGTTTAGTCCCCATGATGCCCTAACAATCAAACAAATATTTACAGAAGGCAAAGACAAGAATAAATTGAACATTCACACCTCATATGAGTGTGACAAATACATATAAATGATACGAGTCACACCGATGGGATGTGTGTGTACAATTTACTTTTTCATGTCGTCAATTTGCAAAAAAATAACACAAAAGTAATTTCACCTCTTCAAATGTTTGTAAATTATTGTTGGCATTAAATCCTGGGAATCAGATATCCCGGAAAAATCTCAATCGAAGAACTATGGAAAATCGCATCAATCCCCTATTCACAAGGAAATAAGGAAAAATAAATAGATGAGGGAAGGACCATAACATTACAGTGACACCTCCAGAAAAACTTTCCGACATTTGGAAAGCTTAAAATAGAAATAATTTTTTTTTTTAAATACATATTTCCCAAAAATTTCAACACATTCGCGAACAATATCTCAAAGAAAAGGGATATAGTCACAAAGTTCTGGAAACTGACGGTAGCCAACTTATACAAAAGCGTACTCAGTACACGGACAAGAATTTCAAGTTTTTATTCAAATGGTTAATGAAGTTTAGAGCCTTATTCCTCAATGAATATTGAAGTGCGCTTTGCAATATCTGATTTGTAATTTTAAGCTCTTTAATATAATAAGTGTAAAAAGGGATCGAAATTTAAAAATGTTTAAAAAAAAACAATTGTCTTAATTGGAACACATGCCTTGTGCACACATTGTTTTAAATCTGCTTTTGTTCTATTACAAATATCAACTTGTTGTTCAACTTAGTATTAAAGAAATATAAAACCAAATTGCCAAAGCTACCAATAATATTAAATTTCTAGTTTCCTCTAGATAAACAATAATAATAAATAGAGTCCGGATTTTAGGCATTTATTTTTGGGTAAAATAGGCAGGCAAAAAGGCACTTGAAATAGTGAAAATAGGCAGTACTGTAATTAAAATAGGCATTTATTATGAGTGAAGACAAAGAGAAATCTCACTCATTTTAATGAAAATATGTATTTTAAATACTCATTCCAATTTATCACACAATTAGTTTACTTACTCTAACTTTTTTCTTTTTTTTTTTTTTTGCTTTTTAATGGCATGCCAACCCTTTAAGGTCAACTCTAACTTTCCCTTGTTACAAGCAACAACAAAATACTTTTTCAAAGTATCAGCTGTCATAGACCTCAGAAACAATGTTTTTTATCATGGAAAAACTTCCTCTCCATTATCTTATAAGAAGGAGACGTACTTCTCTCATCCTCTCTCTTTCCTGCTATTCATTATGCTTGTGCATTCCTTCTACTAAGGAAGGTTTTCTTATTTACAGAGCTTAAACCCATGGGTTGGGAAAATAGGCTTTCGAATAGATATTTGTGACAGCAATATGTAATTTAATTTGTGCAATCTTTTTTGTCTTCGATGAACGGAAATTCATTATGTGCTTTTTAAAATGTTTAAATCACAGAACCAAATTGTATAACGAGCAAAAAAGGCAAAATTGGCTTTAAATCTTAAAATAGGCAACTGAAGCCAAGATAGGCAAAAAAGGCAAAATAAAAATCGCCTCTAAACTTCCTAACATATTTATGCACGAATTTATTAAATGCACGAAAACATATTTATTTCTATCTGATTCTTCAATATATCTATTCAGATAAAATAGACATTTTGCCTAACTTCCGGGCTCTAATAATAAGGTATGTCTGATTTACATCCAAAATATTTCTAAAAATAATATTATAAATAATTATAATTAAAAGAAAAAATCTAAAAGTTCTGTAAATATTAAGTTATCTCGGATTACGGAGAATCCAATAAAGAATGTTTGTACTGAGAGATAGCACTTTCTCTTTAAAGTGGTTCAATTGAAACAGCTGACACAGACCCTGACTAGGAGACCTCCTACCCCCCCCCTTCTGATTGGACAGGTCAGCACAACTTTAGTCACGTCTAGATCCTATTGTAAACAGGTTGATTTATACATCGCGCCAATGGGGGCTTTGAAGAATTTTAGCTTTCCATAAAAGAAAAAAAAATAATTTAAGTTTTTAAGGTCTACTGGATGTAATATCATTGAATGAATAAATAAATTATTAAAAAAAAAAAATAAAAAAAAAAATAAGGTCTACTGGATAAAACATGGTTAATTGGGTGATAACTAGGGACCGGATTCTTAGGTTTTCACCTTTTACCCCCCTTTCCTCTAAACACAATAATGATCGGTTTTTTATATGATTCGCGTCTTGTAGTATTATTCATGCTAATTTGGAAGAACCTAAAAAGACCTATTCATGATGATATCACCTAAAATCGCCTAAATAACGATGGAAAGACCCAGACATGCCTAATCCTTAAAACAAAATACAATTCAATGAAATCATTTCCTGTATTAAACAAATTTTCATAAAAGCAACTTACCGGGCCGGGGAAATTTTATTAGACGTGTCGCTTCCACAATACCCCATTTTAAAACGCTTTGGAACCTGGCTATGTGCAGCGCTTTACTAAGCCGAGGTCTTGGAAAAAATAAAAACAGTTTCTATGGCAACTATACGAAAAGTCCAAAGTATCAAAAATAAAAACATTAATTATTTTGTTGTTATTATTATGATCGGGGTGGGTTTCCTCCGTTTCCGGGTAATTGAATTTACTACAGGGGATTAGTATCCAACCGAAATATATATTTCCGTTTTATTTTTATTTCCTAATCTTTTTATTCCTTCTCAATATACTATTCTTTAAAATAATGTTATTTGTTTTGATGTCACTGTATATATAAATATTAATTTATCAATGATAAATTAATCAAAATTATTAATGAAAAATTATAATAGGTTGAACCTATTGAATCATTTTTTATCACCTTAAAAAACCTAAAATGTATTTTTAAATAAAAACCTAAAAATACCTATTTAATTTAATCTTTTTTATCGCCTAAAAAAACCTAAAATGGATTTTTAAATAAAAACCTAAACAGAACGAATTGGGTGCTTATTTTATCCTAAAAATCCAGTCCCTAGTGATAACAGACGTTTAGCGAGAGATTCATCCCGGTTATTCTACCGGACAGCTTTTCAACGAAACGCGGCGCACATCGTTCTTATCTCAACACAACGATTTGTTGTAAAAATAAACTAAATATTTTTTTAAGGATCCTATTTATATCTGGTCGCTGACTGTTGGTAGGTAGATAAGTTTATATGTTTTAACGATCAACTCCAGGGTTTTACCGTCTTTCAGTGGTTTAATTTTTAAATATAAATCTGTGCAACTGTTCTTGATCCTCCACTACTTTATTTAATTTATTTTTGTTTTCAAATATAATATTAAATGGGATCACAAATCAAACCCACGAACAAAGGCACTAAAAGATAAAATATTTATCGGTGTCGAGTTTTGAACTCAGGTCCTCCAGCATATTAGTCGAGTTCTCTGCCACTGAGCTAACATCGCCCCCTCAATAATTTCGTACTAAATTTAATCTGAAGAACGTGACCTTTAAAATACAGCCGAGCAGCTATAATTAGAATAATTTGCAATATTATTTCCTTCAGATTGACTGATATGAAGAGTGGCCGTTATATTCAAACGCTTTACTTTCGTGAAGTGAAATAATTATTTTCACTAATTATAATTAGACGGGGGCATCCAAATTGACTCTCGCCTCAGGCCTCTTCAGTCTTAAATCCCGACTGTCTAAATATAATTTTTAACTAAATCCTTGCTAACACAGTCGTTTAGTATCTGTCTCATGTAATCTTTAATCCATAATAAAAACTTTCGAGAGACTTTTTTATGAGTTAAAACAAATATAATTAATCAGGAAAATAATTATTGAAACATATTCATTTATATACATATATATATGTATAATATTTATGACTTTCATGTCTAGTAGTTGAGTTTTGATGATAAGAAGATAACGACTAGATATGAACGTATCAGAAAAAAAAGACACCCCAGCGAAGAACCCTTAAGCAGACTATATATATGGTATAGCGAATTCTCAATTTTTAATTTTATAATTGTTTTTACTTCGCGACATCCAAGTTGCAGCTGGGAATTTTCTCAGAGACCCTGACATAAGAAAAATCCGTGTTACCGATGGGATTCGAACCCACCATCTCCCACTAGAGAATCCAAGGCGTTAACTACTAGACCACAGGGAGGCCCATGCGAATTGTTAGTCGGCGAATCATTTGAGTGAATATTAAAAGAAACATGAAACTCTCACTTTTGTGAACATAATTTTTAGCATCTATTTAGTATGACCGTTAAAGATTTGAAGAAGTTTAGAAAAACGCTTCCATTGGTGAAATTAAAGCACTCTTTAAAGATTCGGTAAAATTAAAACAAAGTTTTGGTCTAGAGCTGCAGTAAGTAGCAGGAGTCAGCACTAATCCTGCTGTTTGTAAAATAATGCTGTTCCGTAGCGTGATAACGGCTGCAAATAAAGTGTAACAGTTATTAGGGCTAATTTAAAAGGGAGCGGTGGAGTCGGAGATAAGGGAATTAAATTTCTACCATTATGATAAGATCTGCAATTATTGCATTGTAATAGCCCATGTGCACAT
Organism: Gonocerus acuteangulatus; assembly: GCA_946811695.1. Lineage (NCBI taxonomy): Eukaryota > Metazoa > Arthropoda > Insecta > Hemiptera > Coreidae > Gonocerus > Gonocerus acuteangulatus. Next base: position 57,174,906 of record OX328126.1, read on the forward strand.
ACTCCGGAGCGGGGGTATAAGATATCAGATATATCCGCTCCATTTAGGGGTGTCATCAGAAGAAGTTAAAGTTTAATTTAATTTTGGAAGAACTAATCTTCACTTGATGAACGTATTCACTTCGTGAACGTTTATAACAGAGTAATATTTTCCCTTATCAACCCTAATAAATGTTTGGTTGAAACTACCATTACAACTAATAATGTTTACGAGAGGTAGCTGAAGTTAGAAACGTTTATATGTAAGTACGTCATGTCATTCATAAAAAACAAATGGACATGGGAACAATTGAAGTTTCTATAAATGTTATGGACATAAGATGATCTTATTTACATCCTAGTTTCCTTCATTCGTTTCTACATATTCTTAATAAAAACAAACTTACATCGTTTATTAATTATGTTACACATGCACGGAAAGCATCCTCGAGCATCACAAAATGAAGGGGTCACTTTTATCTGTTTCCGAAGGCTGACACACGAATAAATCATTACAAAAGTTGAATCTCTTCAATTACAGGAGTTTAAATCTCCCAAATATAGTACCATTATCATTATATTACTTATTGAACATGATTCTATGAATTGTCTTAATCTTATTCTTATTACTTATTGAACATAATTCAAAGAATAATGAAAAATTATTAATGAATTTATAATTTATAAAATATATTTAACAAAATAACAAAACAATCATAAAAAAAAATTAAAAAAAATAACAGAAAGTCTTCATTTTCGTACGTGGCCTCCGCGCATGCGCGCACGCCAGAGGACACTTTTTTGTAACGTTTTCTTTTCCAGTTTGGTCACCGCTATGATAATAGAACCAATAGTCTATGAGTTCTTAAAACAAAGATAATGCTCAAAACGTAAAGGGTATTCCCAATTCCCCTTGAATTTCGAATGGTTTCGATGACTCTGCAGTCTGTGACAATGTTTTTAATAGACCACCATAGCATTCAGGCTTGGATTCCTATTTAAGAAAGTTAGGATAATTGAGATTAGTAAATTAAATTCATAATAACGACGACACCACCTCATCTTGCCTAGTCATTAAAAATTACATAATAAGTTGTTCGGTAATATATAGGTCAACCTTTTCCAAAAGGAGCCTTTCCAAGAGAGTTAATTGTTGGGGAAACGAGAATAACTCTTTTACGATGTAATTTTTGATTCCTTTTTTTTTTTTTTGAGGGGGGGGGAGTTTTAATTTTATGACACATATTGCTTTAATCGACTGGATTTCTAAAAGTTGCGCCCTGTCACTACAATAGTTGTTAAGAAAAAGTAAATAACAGTTTGGACATGGGTCCTTTTGGAACTGTATGTTGGACAAGGGTCATTTTGGAATTGTATGAAAAGGACAAGATGCATTTTCATTTTGTAGAATGGTTAATTAATTGTTATAATTATAATTCCAGTTACAACAGAAGATTAGTAAAAGTTATTAAAAAATATGGATTTAGTATATGAGCCGCCGAAGCAGGTTCGAAAACATTATAGGAAGATTTAGGGGGCTACGAACAGACAATCAAAGAACTGCTCACTTAAATTGAAAAAAAAACCCCGACAACTAAAAATAAATATAAAAGGCCGCACTTCCAATGTCACAGTAGGATCGAAGCAGGATAATTAAAAGAAAAGAAATCTAGATTTTGGTGCTATGAGAGAAAGTTGTAAGTTACATTACGTATCTCTTGCATGGTTAATTCTGAACAATGAAGACCGTTTGAATGGTTGCAATTGGGAAGTCTTGGTTGGCGGGTGATACATATTTAGTTTTCCTAACAATATTTGTTTTCATGTAGGTGGAGCATTTACGTTTTCACGCTCTTTCCCATTCGCGCATGGAGCAACAGATACAGACAGTCTTTTCAGTTTTCTTGCTCTTTACCCGTCATGCTTGATATTATAAGGTATTAAAATAACTTTCAAATTACTTTTGAAATGATTATAATAATTTAATTTATAATTATAAATTATTAGTGAGCATAAAATACAGCGAACTTTGGTTTGGCACACAATCACTCGCAGCAGAATTCAATAATACAATAAATACAACGTAATGAGCCGTCGAAATCATCTGCCGTTCGTTTATTTTTGTCATGCATCATTGCAAATGTAAAACACTCCAACAACATGTAGACTAGTAGAATTGGTTTTTATAATACAGGGAAAATAACATTTTAGAAGTGGACGACGGTTGGAATTGTATTGTGTTTCTAAGGTGCTTACAACATTGGACAAGAAGCCCTTTCTTTCTGTTTAAACATACCAAGCAACGGTCGGCCATGTTATAATTCACCTGAAGGACATGGAGCTTTTTGATTCCTCAATATTTCAAATGTGTTTGTCATAAGGTAATAGTCTTTTTAAAGCATTAATATGTTATTCACTGGAAAGAACGCGAGAAGTTTAATCCAAAGGTCCCAAAATCTAATTTTCGAAACTTTGTGGTCATGGGTCCTTTTGGAAAAGGGTGACTCACATAATGACATATTTTAGAGCATACCACTTAGTAGGTGTTACATGTTACAAATGTATATTTGTATGCAGTGTTTATTGATACAAATTTAAATATTGTAAGTCAGTACGTTTTCTCCGAATTAATTATAAACCACTCAAATATTCTGACAACAAATGTATATCAACAACCATTTATTTCGTGTTAGTTCACAAAGGATGACTAAAATCTCTCTCGAAGTACAATTCCTTGTCAATGTTATATATTATGTTAGGATCAGACAAACATGTTTTCGGCCTTCTATAGTACAGAACAATGCAATGGCTGAATAATTCATGAGCTGCCATTTTGATAGAATCTATTTTGAGAGAATCCAGAATCCTTGGGAAAACCATAAAAACAGATAATTGTAAGAGGCTATAGACGATTTATGCGTTCCAATTTCACCTGTAATAGATTTACTTTTAGCGACGCGCTCGTTGTAAGAGATCAGAACTTCACCAGGAATATTTTGGTAGGCTCCCAATTAGTGGACACAGCGGATAGTAAAATCTAAATTTAGCGAGTATATTGTGACAATGTTTTAGTAACAAACAAAGCAGTTTTGAGATTTTTGTATATTTTATAAAATAACTCAAAAACGAATCTTTACTAAATTTACTACAATGCGATTTTCCGATGCAATTTTTGACAAAGTAATCTGATTCGGAGAAATCAGATCATAAGAAATCGGTTTTGTTCCTCTGTCTTAAACTCGTTGTTGTTTTTTGAATCGCTATTACCGGAAAATATTATTTTTCAATAAAACACAATAAGTAAATGGGAAACGTGTTTGATTGTCAATTTTTAATAGAGTTTACCTTTAGCAGAATTCGAGGTTAACTTTAGGAGAATTTAAAGAGGAGGGGGGGGGAGTAATTTAGTTCCTCCTAGAGTTGGCTACTGTCAGTATCATGTATGTTTTGGTTCCTAAAATTTCACTTTTCTTGGAGATGAAACGGGTGTCTACATCTATATATATAAAAAAATCAGCTGTTTGTCTGCCTGCTTATCCCTTATACAAATCCACGCCGTTTGACCTTTTTGACGAAAAACAGGTAGGTCTTGATACGGGGAGTGTTATAGGCTATGTCAAAACCGTCTGGAACTTACAGTTTGGATGTCACGGGTTCGAAACCCGAACAGTTACAGATTTGCGTTATTAGATTTTAAAATTATTATATATCACTAAACAAATATATCACAAAATGTAACGAACTCATTAAAATGTTTACTCTGTCATTTCTGTATAACTTCCTTATTTTTATTTTTTTTTATTTTGGCTTTTAAGTGTATTTGCTACTTTTTCTGAAATTAAATTTATTTCCTTTGTGTTATGATTATCTATTATAATTTATTTATTAATATTATCATTTTATTCAAAGCTGACGTTTCCATATAGACTTAATAATTTACTAGTCGCCTCCGTTGCGATCCTGCAATAAATAAATAAAATATATAAATAATATTACTATTTTTGCATTTCTTGATGCAGAAAGTACGTGTAGCATGGTAGGCCCGGTAAAAGTTAGTTTTTCATACAATAGTTAATCAAAATATTAACTATATTTATTCCGAGCTTTCTGAATTAAAATAGTTATAAAGACTTTAAGGAAACGCGCTAAGATGACGAAGTTCCTAAGACAATGAACTTCCTTCAAAAACCCTGGATCTAACTTTTGTTTAATTCTGCCTTACTGGTTTGGTTTAGCAGAGTAGCGGCGTTCGGATTTATATGGCTTTTGGTTTCATACGCCTATTAATCTCGATCAATGATTAAAATAATTTTAAAAATAATTTGGGGAGGTAGAAATTGTCAGACCTCGGTCTTTGTGTCTTAATAAAACTACAGCCCTGACAATTTCTACCTCCGTATCACCAACGGTAAACGATTCCTCTCAATTAAAAAAAAAAAAATGATTTTTATCATGACTATGCACAAGGCTATGCTTTTTTAGGCATTAGCGTGCCTGGATACTTCGTATATATATATATATATATATATATATATATATATATATATATATAATATATATATATATACCAATAAGCAATTACTTGAATATATTTACATAGGACAAAAACTTAATTCTTGTTGCAGTTGTTGTTTTCTTTTTTTTTCTTTTGATTAATTTATTTTATTTGAATATAGTTTTTGATATTTTTTGATTCGACTGAGAACACTTGCTCCATTGTGAGCTAATCGCTAAAGTTCCGAAGTTCAAAAGAAAATAAATAATCTCAATCAACACTCTCAGACAAAAATTCCAAAGTTTTAAAGAGCGTATTCCTTCATCTCGTTGGGGGTGCCCATGACCTAACGCGGTTGAATGCACCCTTTAAATCAATACAAAAAAAAAGAAATGTTCGGAATTTACTGGGATATGGTATATTTAATGCAACACTGAAGAACCAAGTAATATTTTAGCGTAAAGATCCTAAACAATCAAGTAATCGCCACCATTGTTTATATGGTTGTTTAAGTCAGTTAAACTTAAGTACTGTGCGTTACTTTTATAGCTTCTTCGCATACCTTATTTAACACATACAAAATCCAGATATTTATGTATTTATGAGTTTTCTTGAAAAAAATCGTTGTCCCACAGTTAAATATTTAATAACCTCATTATGTAACTAGACAAATCAGATAATATTTGTGAACGATGGTAGTATGATGAATCATTAATGGTAATATTCCTTGTAGATTGCTTCCGTAATCCGGAAAAACAGAACTTGTTTTTATTCCTATTGACAGTCCAGATCAGAATATTTATAGCCCATTCCTTTTCTGAGAACTTAGCAAATTTGATCGTTTGATAAAGATTATATAGGTGGGTTTTCAATTCCCCTAAATCGTCCTCGGAAGCACTCTAAATTATAGTCAACGTGTATCATTTGATATATATTTTGTAAAAAATAGCATCCACTTGGCACATTTTGTTCATTTCTGTTCAAACCCATCGGCTGCAAATGGGATTAAGGGGCAGGCCATAGATATTAATTCATTACTTATGAATGTTACCTCTAAAGAAAGTTAACTTTTTTTTTTTTTTTTTTTTTTTTTTTTTTTTTTTTTTTTTTTTTTTTTTTTTTTACGGCGCATCGACAAATCTTGGCCATTAGCGCCGGGCCTCCAGGGTGCAACCAGGAATTTTCTCAGCGAGCCCTGAGATGAGAAAATTCCTGTCGCCGGTGGGGATCGAACCCACCATCTCCCGCTTATGAATCCAGCGCGCTAGCCACTAGACCACGGGAGACCCCAAGAAAGTTAATGTTTTTAAACTGAAGAAGGAACATTAAATACCTAAAGGTTTAGTGCGTATGTACATTTAAATTTATTTATCCCTTTAAACATTAACATTTACCACGATAAACCGAAACGACAATATTTAAGACACTTTTCTTTTTTTTTCCATGATTCGTTATAGTGAATTTCGACTCTTCCTGGAGAGGGATTTGAATTTTTTTTGTAATGATATTTTTTCTATTTTATTTTGCCATTCGCTTCAATAATATATTTACCTGGTATTTTATTAAGCAGTCATATTTACGTATAATAACCACGGGGCGCTAATAGCCAAATAGTTGATGCGCCGTTAAATAAAAAAAAAAAATAAATAACCACGGGTCGAAAATAATTTTTAACTTTTATTTTTAAAAAGTATTAATTATACTTTTATTTTCATTTTGAAAAAGTGAAAGTTACAAATAAACTTTTTTTAAAAACATAAAAAATAAAAGTTTTATTGTAATTGTTATTAAAAAACTTAATAGGAAAGAGTTTAAAGGAATAAATTAAAGCTACTAATGTTTATTTTTTGTTTAGTATCAACAAATATATTGCAGTAAATAAACAAAAATAATGGCATTTTTTAACAAAGAACATTTCACTTATTTTTATCCTATTCAACCTGTAACATTCTTGCTTAAAATACTTTAAACATTTATTTCAGATTGAAAAAAATAAAAGTATTACTTTACCTTTTATTTTCAAGTAACTGCTTTTAGAAGTTCCCAAATAACTTTAACTATTAAAGTTTTTAAATGAGAGTTTTTTTTTAAATGTTATTTTTAGCACTTTCCTCCGAAGGAAAGTAGCTATTGAGGTTGGACTCATGACGGAATTTTTGAAAAAATTTTTCAAATCTTTATCGATCCTATCTAGTAGACACCGAAAATGACCCCCGTTAAAATTTATATATATATGTATATATATATATATATATATATATATATATATATATATATATATATATATATCATGTTTCATTATATTTTAGTCGTGTTTGGGTAAAAATCCAAATTATATTTCTCTACATTTATACCTTTTTGTACCAGTGGGAGTTTTAGTACTTCCCTATTTTTTTCTCTACAGGATGATCAAAAGTTCAGTTCGTATTTATAAAATATAAATTATTATTTAATTACTGATTTGTGGAAAGTTTAATAAGAAAAAAAAAAGCACAATAATATTGAATGATCATAACAGGGAAAATAGTGAAACAAGGTAAAAAAATAAATATGGTATCTCTAAAATTCAAGTCTTAGCGTGAATAATAACAGATTCATGTAAATTTAAAATATATAAGAAAAAAAATTAATGACCCCGACGTGATTTGAACACGCAACCTTCTGATCTGGAGTCAGACGCGCTACCGTTGCGCCACGAGGTCTTGATGTTGGCGCTTTTGGTAAATAGTAATTAGCAAGTATCAACGCACTGCAATTACTAAAAGCAGTTTTAGAAATGAATACGAAAACCAGTAAAATAAACTTATGGATAGAAAGGTTGGTATCCTGTGGACAATTCTTCTCGAATTACGTCAGAATTACCTATGAGTTAACGTTGGAAATCAAATAAATAATAAATAAATGCGTAACTTAATATTTTTAGTTTTCATGTGGCAAATATTTAGGAGTAGAATTTATACATAAAATATTATCATCATAATCACCCCTGTTGGCCAGAATAAAGTTATAAATATTACCCCACTCAAAAATTTCCAGATTACATTAGTTACTCAAGTGCAGTTCACTTTTTTTTTGGCCTGGAGGTTCGGTTTCGTACGTTATTTTCACTATATTTATATTGTTTGCTGGAGTCATTCTTCATCTATCCAAAAATAATCTCTGTGGTACAGATAATGTATAATTTCTAAAATCATAATAATGATAAAGGTTATAAAATCAGTCAGTAAATTTACATAGAGGCTCAACGACATAACTCAAACGTAACACAAATGGTGAAAACTAGAATATTTTTTATAAAATATGCAGAATGTGTTCTTTTATAATTATTTATCTCCTTTAAAAAAAAAAAAAAAGTTTCGATATATTAAAGTTGTCACTAAATGATACAACTTCCGAAATTACTGCATGTTTTAAATTCACAATCCAATATTTATTATATTTTATGTCCAAAAGTTGATTGGTCCTCGGAGGTAAAATTTTTGTAATTTGTTTTAATAATTCGTACTTTTATATTATAAAAGCATATTATAAGTGTGCAAGTATATTATGCTTGCACACTAGTTGAATAAATACGTGTTGAATAAATACGTATATCAAAAAGTACGGAAAATCGTAAACACGTTCAGCTCTGTAATTTGATTCTCCTAAATTTTCTTACATTTTATTCATTATCTTTAAATTTTCCTGGTAACTCATAATTCCTACAAAATTCAACATTCAATAGTTTATACTTAAAAATAGATAGATATAATGTCAAAAAGAATTCTTTGAATTAAAAAACTCAACAATTTTATATAAATTGATGCTCTATTTTCTTACAATAAATTTTGGAAGTGTGTGACATTTTTTATAATTCTTTAAAAATGTAGTGTGCTTCATGAGACGTTCATTTATCTCGTCTGTTTTATAAAAAATATTAACAATTTGGGGTCATTTTGGAGAATCGCTATAATAGGTTCGCTTCGACTTTTAAAAAAAAAAGAAGAAGTTCTTTTATATAGTTATTCTAATGGTGTATTATTACAGAAGGAACGGGGGTGACCTTTAGATAAACCCTCCAAAAATCCTTAGTTAATTATAACGGACATAAATATTTAAATAATTAAATAAATATTACAGAGGGTGGCTCATAAGTAAATACGGTAGAAAAATATACATATATCCAAGAATGTAAATAGTTCATATAATGAACTCTTTGAGCACATCGCCGTCGCTGCGGAGCTCGTAAAATAAATTTAAAAAAAACTAATGCACTTCTATTTGTAAATTATGTATTTTTTTTTTATTTTTTAATATCATATCCTCTTTAAATTTAGCTGTTAAATTTTACTCCTGTTAGTTTATTAGTTATTTTTTATTGACAAAAATTCTAGACCCTTCTGCCGACTAAAGAGTTTCTAACCCGCATAATTTCTGGGAAATTGAGTACTTTTATTTTTGTGGATATATTCTATTTATTTATTTATTTTATTAATGCATAACAGGAATATCCTCATTGCATGAGGAAGGACTTATATAATATGGATTAGTCTAATATTATTAAGATTAAATATTTTTAAGCAATGCTTTATCTATGTGGCATAGATCATTAAATTACTACTTCATTATTTGTGTGAACTATATACTACATACTATATGTAAATGCTTATAATAGGGCGGCGTAAATGTTGTATAATGAAAATATTGTTATCAAGTGTAAAAATAGCCTCGGTCGATTTTGGTCATTTATAAAACTATTCTGTAATATAAAAATGACTATTTATTTCCATTATTTCGGCATGAATTTCAAGCTTTCGTCGGTTCTTTCTCTTTTGGTAGGTCTGAAATTCAATCCGAAAAGTTGGTTATAAAGACTCATTTTTATTTTAATATGTAAGTGTATTAACATTAAAGGCTGGATTACGACTAATTCTGCACGACAAACGATCTCATTTGAACATATATTTCTTATGATTATGAACTAACAAATGAAGATGATTCGCCATTTTGTTATTTAATTCCTAGAAAAAGAGTTTTATTCTTACTACAAATCTGAGGTAATGATAAGAACTGGTATGTTACAGAGACAATAGCTAAGACATAGCTGTTAAAGGTGATGATAAGGGAAGGCGGGAATAAAAGATGATGACCAGAGAACAGCTGGCCATAGAGGTAAAGGTGGTATCACCCAGGCCAGTAATAACACTGAAAGTGTTGCCAGTAGAGTATTGTAGGTTTGCGGTTGCCGTTGTCCTATTGTCCAGACGGGTCCTTGGACAAAAGCCCTGCAGGCTATAAAGTTACTAATAAGCCTAGGGCCCCTCTGGTGGGTTTTTTGTGGGGCTGCAAGGGGCCTCCCGGGGGCCATGATAATTGCCCCCCTGGTAGCCTGAGGCCTTACTTGGTGATGAATGTGAATTAAAATGAGGGAGTCCCCCTCGGTAACCACCTTCAACCCTTTATATTCAATGTAACGTATGTTGCAATGATCCTCGGCTGGTTTTGTTAATATTGGTTCATAATTTATTTTTATATATATATTTTTTCATTTATTCAATACATGTAAGAAGAGGGTGAAGTAAGCAAGTCAAGTAGCATTTTTTTAGAAGGAAGGATTACGATTAGGATCAGTCGTGGTACGTGGTTCAGAAATAATAGTTGAATGAAACAACATTTTTAAATTAAAAATGATTTTATATTTGTGGCACTTTCTCCTTGATTTTCAAGGTCTTCATTATGACTAATAGGAAGTGCCTAAAGTAGGGGACGAAGGTTGGATGTGAAAATCCAAACGGATCAGTCCTTCCAATGATAATACATGAAATATACAGAAATATGTAAATAAAAGCTCGGATAACAAAGAGAAAAAAACTGGTAGATATATTTTTACTAGTAACTAACTTCAATGTTTCACTGTTTGTTTGTTTGTATGTTTGTTTACGTGCATCTGCTACTGAGGCCATTAGCAAGTGTTTCACTGTTATTTTAATTATACTCTTTTTAATCTTAATTTAATTAAGAGTCAAAAGGCGAGACAATTCACTCATCCCATAAGCCTAATAAACATTATTCACTGACATCTAAAGTATATTACAGTATTTAATGAAGAATAATTTGTACAAGAAAATCCAGCCAAGTTTCCTTCTGCTTTTTGTGCTTTCAATTTTGACTCTTTATTTTAATAATTTGATGTTATTAGGCTGATGTTCACATATGTACACTCTTCCTTTTCGTACATGGCCATCCTGCCAGCGGACACTTTTATGTAACACGTTTTTGTAAAGGTTTTTTTTTTGGTGGTTTAGTCATCGCTAAAGCATATTTATGTTAATAATTTTACATGATATTGGCATTGATAGGTAATTCTATGTATTGATCATGGTCAAACAAAACCAAGCCCTCCAAATCGTGTCTAATGCAAACCGACATTATTTTAATTTTCACTGTCTTATCTTCGTTATTTATGGGAACAGGACCAAGTGCCCTGCACCATTATATGGATAAAAAAATGCACATTAAGAACATGTTCTTAAGTCAATTTAATAAAAAAATAGACATGAAGTCCTTTATCCCCGGGGTACAGACTTATAATAATTATAGAAAACATTGGTAATAGTATGCCATAATTTATTAAATTTTATAAAGACCTGTGCCTTTTAAAAAGAAAATCTGCAAATTTTAAATGCTTCCTTTAATCCTTCTGTTAAGTCATTTAAATATTTATCAAAATATATGCATATTTTAATTATATTATCTCGCAATGCTGTTTGACATCGATAATGATTTCCTACAGTTCGAGGCCAAAAATTTCTTTTTTAAGAAATAAGTTTCCATTTCTTATAAACCTGGATTCATTCTTAATGAGTGTTTTTATGAGGTTTTATAAATATTCCATGATGCCTCAACTGACATTTCCTCAGAGTGTTTATGTAAAACCAGTTATTATCTGTAGGTTCCCCCAACAAATCGTTTTTATAAAAAAGCATACTTGCTTTTATCGGAATAATGTGTCTGTAATGGATACCTCTCAAGAATTCCATTATTCCAGGTTATTGTATAGTTCTGAATAAATGATAAAAGCATATTGACGTCATTCATGACAGGCCTCCAAAAATAACAAAACCCTGCTTATATTGATATTCTCTCAGTTATGTATTCTAAAATCTCTGTATTATCCATGTATTTCGTTTTGTGTACTGGAGTATATTCTTAATCTTCCACCGAAAAATAAAACGTTACGCATTTATTGTTATCTTGATAACAAAGGCTTCAAATTTTCAATTTAATTATTTCCTATCATTTTTTATGACAAGTTGTATTAGCAAACTCATTTTATTTTTAGAGTAATTAAATAGCTGCTGCAGTCAAATCTTTATGTAAACCGTTCTGCTGTGTGACAATACCTAATTCTAGAAGAAAACTAACAGTACTCAATGAAATTTGCTGTATATATGAAGCCGATTAGTGAATAAATGAGAATCGTGTTATGAACATTGAAAAGACTCGTCAATTTTGTTTGCTTACTAGACAATAGTATTGTTCTGCTGAGAGAAGGATGCATTCAGAACTTGGAAATAACCTGTGATAAGAGGCAAAGTGAGAGCGTGTCAACACGGGCGACACATTTTCGTGTCAGTAGCCGACAATTGTCAACTTGTCGGCCAATGGGAATCGTGAAAATGCCACCTCTCGGTCGAGACAGTTAAACTTTTGTTAAAAGGGTAATCAAAAAATACTATTATTAATAATGGAATTCTTCGTCCATATTAAAATAATCAAGTGCCGTGGGTGTATTTGAAAATAATTTAAAACGAGATAAAATGATACTCACTTTTATAGTTCCCAGTTGGGAAATAGTTGGGATTCATTCACGATAGTTGTTAAAACTACATTCTAAAAACAATTTTTTTTTTCTTCTTGCATATTCGGCGTAAATTTCAAGCTTGTATCAGGGCTTGAAAGAAAATGAGTAGACTAACTACCAATAAAAACATGTATAAACATAAATATCTTCTATTTGGGGGCATTGTCCAATGGAAATTCGCTCCATGTATATGTATAACTCTACATAGATAGGATATACTTATACTGCCCTTGTTCTGCTAATATAATACATTCATAGTTATTATTTTATCTTATTTTTTTACGCCGCACTGTGTTACCAAACGCCCGATATTGCGAAAACGCCTGTGGGTACTTAAATCTTTCTGGTTATGGTATCATTTTTGAAGTGTTGGTCTGTCCAATGAGACCACTACCAATTCGACAGAACAATCATTTTGGAAGATAAAAGGGTTTTACATTAAGAAAAACAGTAAGTAGGTATTCAATTTAAAAAAGTCATATTTTTGGATATGTATATATCCAATTGTATTTTCGAGAGAAGAGTTGAATAAATTTACAATCATTGTAATACGGTTAACTGTTCTCGACATATTCCTCTTTATTAAAATTTTTGCTTGTAACGAATACATTTTTAAAGTTTAACACGAGATATTAGGAGGATTTTACTGTTAGTGTTGATTTACTCGCAAGCACAAGAGGTTGAACAACTAACTGCAGAAAAAAATAATAGTGAACTCGTTTTTGGTAACATATTTGCATCGTTAATTGAAGGGGTCAGTGGCAAAGGTGACTAACCCACAATTACAAATAACTGAGAAAACTGGAGTTTAAGATAAGCTGAGTCTGAAAAAAATTAGTCTTGGTGTCAAAAATGATTTAAACTGGTCCAATTAAAATCATTTTTGTCACTAACAAAACTATTTTTCGGATTCTTCTTAACTTTAACTCCAATTTTCTCAGTTATTTCTAATTGTGTGTTAGTTGCCTTTGGCACTGAGCCCATCAATTGATACCTTCATTTTATTAGGCTTTGTGCAGAACTTAAAAGCAACAAGTTTATTGTAACATTTTGCCAAAAAAGAAAATCCTTTAAAATGGTTACTTATAAACATAGAATTTCTGGGTAATATAAATTTTTCAGGAATAAAGTATAGTTTACTTTTCACTAAAAACAGTGAGATTTTTACTTGGTGAGAAAACGTAAAACAAAAAGGTGTTTTGTGATCAGAACTATTATTAACATAGTATTAGAGCAGTATTCTACAACTAATTAGGTAAAAAAAAAATGTTGTTTCACATGCGATTAAATACCTTCGCTTTTGAGGGGTTTTCCCCTACCGGCAGAAATTTATACTACTAATGATCAGCTTATAATAAACTTTCATTTTGTAGCTACATTAAGGACATCGATGCTAGTGTGAAAGAAAGGATTATCAGGATTTTAATAATATAAATATTTAGAAATATCTTAATAAATACTCATTACTATGCATCTATTTTGCAAAGGACATGAATAAACAGAGTGTAAATGAATGAATTAAAAAAATGACATAATCATTCCAGGAATGCAAGAGAGGTTTTCTAAAATTAGTTTCAGTTATAAACAAAGTCAGAAAGACGTTTCAAAACATTTCGACAAAAAGTAATTATATTTACAGTAATTATATTTAGCTTTATTCTACATAATGAAAGGGTCTAATTATGTTCACATGATTATTTCACAATCAAGCATAATGATTTTACCTTGTAGTCCTGTATTTTATTAATTTATTTTCTGTTAAACTGTGGGAGAGGGTTTATTATGTCACAGAAACGAAATGGCTATATAACATATAATAAAGAGCACACACATTTGGTATTATTTATTTATTAAGAGTTTCGCAACTTTTGGCGACTCGCTCTTTAACATACATCAAGATATTACAAAATACTTTTTGAACATTGTATATATAACAAGTCAGTACATTTTATGAGTATAGCTAGTACATTAGTGAGCTAATTAATAATAACAATAACATGTTTTATATAATATATTTCACAATAAAAATACGGTAATATAATAGATATTAAACAGAGTGTGAAGAGGGAAAAAAAAGTGGGGGGGGGGGGGGTAGAAGAGGTAAGATTATATTGGAGGTAGGGCTTTATTTTTAAATGTAGGTTAATTAACTTAATTTCTTAAAAATGTAAATAATTTTATAAAGGCCATTTCGTTCATTATTTTAAACTAACTTTAGGAGGTAAATTGGAGATAAAGCTAGATTTTTGAATATAGGTTAATTATCTTTAAGTGAGTTAGTATGGTGTTAATATGTGGACTATTTTCGGCTAGTAAGTCGTGTAAGTCGTGAGGAATTGCTAGGTTGTCTCGTAATCTGCAGTCAGTAAGTATGTGTTTAACTGTTAATGTCTCGTTACAACATGCGCATACAGGTCTGTCTTGTCGTTCCATTAGATAGGAGTGCGTTAGTAAACTGTGTCCTAGGCGAAGTCTCGTAATAATAACTTGGTCTCGTCTTGTTAGGTTTTCTCTTGACCAGGTTTTTATTGTATTTTTTTATGGTTTTTAGAAGCAAATAAATTACTGTCACCCTACCAGTGTGGTTTTAGAAATCAACATTCAACAATGCACCATATCGCCAAAGTAGAAAGCGATATATTAAACGCACACACATTTGAACTCGCAGATTTTCTTCTTTCCTAAAACGAACAACAATTTCTAAACACAGCACATCTATTTATTCATATTATTTACTGAGCTCGATCTGTTATTACAATATCGAATTCGCTCTTTGCGAAATGTTTGCGGTAGAAATCGCTATCAGGTTATGTAATATAGCAGATTAATTAATTTATTTCAACAGTTTACCAAATGGCGAAAAACTAAACTAAAATAATCATTATACTTATTTAGTTTTAGATTTTCTTATTTCATTTTCTTTATTTTTATTATTGCATGGTGATCGATGACGCAATGCATTTCAAAAATGTGCGCACCTTATTAAGCAGCAGTATTTTTTCTGTACTAATAATGCCTCAGCTCTGGCTCAACACGGGGGTTTTGGGAAAAAATCAACAATGGCGGACTTCTTCTAAGGGCGTTTTTTTTTTTTTTGTATATTGTACTAAGAGCATTTTCCACCTCTGAAACATTAATTGCCTTGTTTTCCTCATTTTACCTTCATTATTAATTGAATCTTGAGAAAATCTCCTTAATTCTGAAAGCCTTTTTATTATTAGCGTGACTCCTCCCACACTATAGAGAGGAAATTCCACTTATTACGCCAACCCGATGACGTAATATGAAAATAATAAATGCATGTCTCTATCTGCCAGGCGGAAAATAATTAAAAAGGTCTATTCATTTATTCCATTCAGTTCAAAATTAAAACAGAATACTAGGAGCCTCTTCTGGAGATAACGAGCCAATTTATCCTGTCCAGATAGACGGAGAAGTTCAATTTCGCATTCGCGAAATTTTGAGGTAAATATTCTCTACGGTCCCACCATTTCAAGGAACAACACAATTCGAGAAGAATTATAAAACTGATGATGTCTCGGTTAAGACTAGGGAAGGCTTGAGAGGTCAGAGACAGGAAATATTATCTAATAATTACCTATAGTTAGCCAAAGCTAAGGCTAAGGTGAAAGCTAAGCGGGAAGGTGATAACAGAGACAATTGTTCCCGCCAATTTCTTGCAAGGGAAATATACGTAAAAAATGTATTTGAACAGGCTATAGCTTAAATTGTTTTTTTTTTTTTTGTCTCAGCTTTGGCAAACTAAGTATTGATAAATATTTAACTCTATCTCCCTTGCCTGTTCCCTCAAAGCCTTCCCTGGTCCTAAACGAGACAAAAACAGTTTTTATTGAATTTATGGTAGCATGTTGTTCATAGTAATTAAAATGGAAAACCGTCAAGAATACTTCGCGCATGCGGGATTGGAACTATTTCGTCTAATTTAATGGGCTATTGTACAAAACCGAACGTTCCCCTGCAATGGCCACGTCAAACTTGAAGCCTATTATAATTTGATTTTATTGACTCTCCGCCTTGCATATGATTGATTAACAGTTGAGTCACTATAAAATATGGATAATTATTTAGGAAAAAGCGAAAAAAAGCGAAATATAGAATTTTACTCGTTGAATGCAGTTATTAATTCGTTTAATACATAATAGTTGTAATAATCTAGAAAGCTAAGGATTAAACGATGGTGGAGACATTTATGGATTCATAGATTAAAATAATTATATAAAGGCACACCTTTTTCTGTTAAATGATTCCAAGGAGTCTGACTCGATCTTTGTATTATTTATTCTCACTTTTTTTTTAATATTGTTTTTATTTTTTGTTATTCAATAGAGCAGATCACCCTTGTTGCGAAGCTCTCGAAACGAATGAATAAATAAATCGATCTTTATACAAGTATGAGGCAAATTAACTTTGCAGTTCAAAGCCCCAAACGTTAATAAGTAAGTGTACCTCTTGTTTGCGAACAAACAAACAAAAATATTGTTCAGAATATTGAATATATATATATATGCACGTATATATGATTCATGGCATATATATGTATGAGCATCAGTCATACATAGCATTTATATGTATTTTCACGAAAAATGGGTTCTCTTGAAACTTCAATATTCCTACTTAGCTACCTGCCGATGTCATAAAGAGCTTTAGAGTTAAAGAAGATGTGCGAATAGACATAAAATCTGATAATTGCTTCGACGATTTTTGTTGTAAGCTTTAGTGAGCCTAATGAAGCAGACTAATACAAACTCGGACTGTTTAGTGAAACATCCCTGCCAAAGGATAAATGCTGAAAGACTCTCTCCCTTTAATTTACCGGCTGTTTCACAAACAAATAATTAATTAAACAGGGAGGAATTGGTTCTCTCGACAGCCTTTAAACTAATTAGCCCCTTTATCTTTTGTTAGCGTAATGCCAACTCCGGTTTCATTGGGGTAGGATTACTGCAACGGGTGCTCATTTTCAACAAACACTGGTTATTTTGGAGATGCCTCTAGCATGCGGAAATGTATGTAACTAGAGCGTGTATAAAATGAAATATGGTCTTCTAATTATCGTATTTTAGTATAAAGAAGATATGCTGAGGCCAAAATATAAATAATGTTTTCGACGTGTTTGTTAACCATATGAAAGGCAGCTTTACTCTGGAATAAATTATTCTTATTCCCC
The DNA here is from genome assembly GCA_946811695.1 of Gonocerus acuteangulatus. Lineage (NCBI taxonomy): Eukaryota > Metazoa > Arthropoda > Insecta > Hemiptera > Coreidae > Gonocerus > Gonocerus acuteangulatus. Next base: position 57,192,410 of record OX328126.1, read on the forward strand.
TTAAATAGAAGATAGTTGTTGGTTATATTGCACCAAAATACGGCATACATCGTGCTCATCTAAAGACAAATTTGTGTCTTTTTCCTATTTTCCACTTTGGAGTATCCCTACATCGTGGGAGTCTATTTAAAGTACGTGTGCCATCCATACTTTCTGGATACTGCACGTATTTTAATTACGTACCGTCACAAAAGAAATATGTGTCGTACAAATGAACTAAATAGGCCCTTAAGGGTTTATTCTTGAACGAAATTATTAATTGCACTTTTTTTATTTTTTTGCAACGACAAATGAGAAACGTGTGTTATAAGGAAAACTAAATCAGTCCATAAGCGGTTAAGATTCTTACCAGACCATGCATTAAAAAAAATTAATAATTGGTTAAGCGGCTCAAATACATAAATAAAAAAAGTTATTTTTCTGATTATGCAGGGTATTTTAGGGACTACCATCAGGAGTGCCACTCGATCAATCCATCTTGCTTAGGAAAGTGCAGTGCAGTTATAAAGATACGTGACGTTCTTTATGATTATCCAATTACACAAATGTAAAGAAAATTTGATGAATATTTTTTTTAAAAATTCATAGAACTCCAAGACATTAATATTGACACTTAAATGCACCTATTTCCTGGATCGCAAACATTTATTTTCCTTGTGATCCAATATAAGGATTAACTCCTTTCCTCAGCATTGAGGGAAATTGAATAAAATATGTTAACAGTTCAAATACTCCAACGGAAGCACACACGCTCATAAAAACTTATGAAGAAAGTTAGAGTTAGACATTTATTATTTCGTTGATAGATGCAAGCAAATGCAATACTATTTTGAGAAAACTAAGAGGTCTTTTTAAAACTAAAATGAAATATAGAAGAAAGAGAATAAATAAGGAACATCTAACTAAACATATGAATTATAAGATACCAATCAAAATAAGTATTTTGTCTTCACTACCCAGTCTAAAAAGGTGATTGGCAATGATTGTATTTATTTTACCAATATGCGCATGTCCTTATAAGGCTTAAATGATATCTCTACACAAACGTTCCTCCCGCAAAGATGAGTAACGAGTAGAACACGTAATAAAGTATATTAATTAGGACCTTTAATGCCTAACTGTTTTTTAATATCTGAATTTTTGACCTTCTTAATAATAAATTATGACAAGAAAAATTATGGCAATAGTATTCATAAAATAAAATTCAGAACACTTATTTTAAAAACTTTTACCCCCCCCCCCCCCCAGATAAAAAAAACAATAATAAGAATAATAACAATAATGCACAAATAAATATTAAATAGTTGAATAAAAAATCTAAGAGGCTTCTGAGAATGCATGTGCCTAATGAGTATCAGAGTTTTCCCTTGTGATGGTTGTATATATGGGGCTATCCAGACTAAACCGTTGCATAATCAAAAGTGTTGCCAGAGGTCGTTGATGTTATCATCTACTGTTAGGATGGAACTAGAAATCCGTATCAACGGCCTAAGGCTAATTCCTAACAAGGGCCTTAAAAGCCAGATTATTCACATAGAACAAATCTTGGGTATAGGATCTCTCAATTTAGGGACTAGGGGAGTTCAGTTCAAGCTTGTTGATATGCTTATAGTGGTTGATTTTTTTTTTTTTTTCGGTTATGGCTATCCAGAAAGGAAATCAACTTTTATGTTGATGACATGTGTCTTTTCGCATCTGTCTCTTCAGGGGTACTTCTCGTTTGGAAGTCATCTCGAAACCTTGAATTAAGAATATTACTAATGAGAGGCCTTAAATATAAATATATGAGAACATTTATTCTCTCGGGCAATGGTAACCTTGTAGTTTTTTGCCCAAAAAAACACAAACAAACAAACATTTATTCTCATAAATATATACACTATATTTACCTAATCTGAAATATTTAAACCGACGAAGTTTTCAAAAATAGAAATGTAGTGGCCGAATGAATAAATGTGTTTTCACGGATAATTATGTTATTCAAGTGGGCTGCTACTGCGAAAACCATTTCTTTTCTTTATATTTTCAAATATTAACCAACGACTTCTCATTATGTACGTTCCCAGAATACTTTATAATAATTTGTAAATAAAACATAAAATTCCACTATGAATATTAAAACCTGGTTAAGTCCGTCAGTCGTGGTCAGAGGATCATTGAACGGCAACCAACGCAATAATTTAAATATTGATACATGGTAATAATGTTATGATTACATACGGAGTTTGGATGATGTTACATCATGCATTTAATTAACTCTATGTAATCTAAGCGTATTAATTTTGGATATTGCAATAATATTTAACCCTAAGCAAGATTAGATAATCATCACCAGGGTCAAATGGATTTTAGTATATTGTCTTCCTCTCTGTAGTGAAGAAACTCGCTTATATTATCCACGTTACATTAACGGTCACAGAGAATAAGTTTGTAAGTCGGAAAATGGCCAAATGAGTAAAATGCACTATGATTACTTCCTAAGATAGTGTAAAGAAGTCACTAACTCACAGTCATGATAGTTTCCAACTTAAAATGAAGTGGTATTCTAGGCATCTCTTAAAATAGAGTGTTTTCACTGTTGATTCAACTCGCTGTAATACAGTGAAGCATCGTTTACGAGAACAACGATATAAGTCGAAATAACATAGTGATGAATCTGTGTGGACAATTGCATTGGATAAACTAGCTTGTTCAATTACGAGTTGTGTCATTAAGGGCAAAAATAAGCTATATCAAATTAAGGTATAAATAATGAGAACAATGATTCCTACAAAATGAAAATTGAAATACTTAAGAAGTGACTTAAATATGTGATGGAGATTGGGGGCTGTAAATAATAGGCAGCGTGCAAGTACTGTAGCGTATATTGAAAGGACAATTAGCCTGGACGGGAACAGTGATGAGAGAGTAGAGAGCGGCTAGGATTCTTCCAGCGTATATACAGTCAGATACAAAAGTCTACATACACCAGAACTTAAATTCAATCGGGAATTAGGAAACTTCGGTAAGGGTGCGTTTAAACTAGGATAGTTATTGCAGGATATTTATATCAGAGAGAAATTATGACTAATGTAAACCATGTAGAATTTAAGTCTGGTATATTCGTTTCTATCACGAGCTATGAGTGTTGACACTTCTATATACAAGTGTAAACACTGATTATAAAGAGAAAAATAAATGTCAGGGAGAAATATCTTGGTTGCTAGCTGTATTGTCGACACTTCTAAACCAACAGATGTAAACACTGATTATTTGCTAGTTGCAACAGAACCTTTGATTTATCGCTGGAGTTTCTACTTTTCTCTTGCAGTATGAGGGATAAAAAAGACTGGTTAAAAGTAGAAATTATAGAACTTATCAGTATGTACCAAAGCAAACCGGAGCTGTGGGACGTTAAGCGTATTACTTAAAAAGATAAAATAAAAACAAAAAAATCATGCTTTAACAGAAATGGTCGAAGCATTCAGTACAAATACCGAAGAAATTAAAAATAAAAATAAAAATTAAAGAAACAATGCAATTGTGAAATATATCAAGTTTACAGTTTCAAAACATAGTTCATATTAATAAAATGTCATAATATAAAATAAATATCAAGTAAATTCCTACTCACCAGATGCTAAAGATGGAGCTATTCTGTTACACTAATAATCTTTCTGAATTTTGTATCTTGCTTTGACATAAGAGGAACTATTATACAAGCAAAAAAATCTGCTTGTTTCATTCTTAAAAAGGCCTTCACGCAGGAGCTGCATAACTAAGCACTTTCCTCAGAATTCGGGTAGTGCAGACTGCTTTCCAGAACAATTTGCTTAAAATATCCTACATAAATAAAATAAAAACATGAATAGTTCTCTTTTAATTTTGTAATGAGTAACTGATCAATTATTAATTTGCTTCCAGAGTTATGTTTACACATGGTACCTACGACACTACGTAATAAATACAAAACACCTCATACTATCGTTTTTAGATCTAACGCAGGAACAGGATACAGTCCCTCTAGTGGTAGAAAGCGCTCCTTGCGGCGGCTTTGTGAACCTATGTCTGGCGGGCTTTTCTATTGAAATATATTACAAAGTAAACCCCCCTTTCCGATTGACCGATTCAGCTCATTTTTACAACACTTCTTTCTAATTAGTTACCCACGACGTATACCGCGTTTCGTTACAATACAGCAGAAATTACGACCGGAGTGAGTATATTAGTAATTTGGGTCCGGAGAAAACCCCCCTCCTAATGAACCGATTTAGTTCATTTTTACAACACATATTTACCTGTAGATTAACACTACGAATACCGAGTTTCGTCGAAATATACCAAAAATCACGGCTGGTAGTGGCGAATTGGTATTGCGGGTCCGGAGTAACCCCCCCCCCTCCTAATGAACCGATTTAGATTATTTTTACAACATATATTTACCTGTAGATTACCACTACGAATACCGAGTTTCGTCGAAATATATCAAAAATCACGGCTGGTAGTGTCGAATTGGTATTGTGGGTCCGGAGTCAACCCCCCCCCCCCCCTCCTTATGAACCGATTTAGATTATTTTTACAACACATATTTACCTGTAGATTACCACTACGAATACCGAGTTTCGTCAAAATATACCAAACATCACGGCTGGTAGTGGCGAATTGGTATTGCGGGTCCGGAGTAAACCCCCCCTCCTTATGAACCGATTGAGTTCATTTTTATATCTCGCTTTTCTCTCTATATTACCACTACGAATACCAAGTTGCGTTGAAATATAACAATTATTACGGCTAGATGGTCAAATTAGTGTTTTGGGTTCGGGGTAAACCCCCCCCCCTTCCGGTGGACTGATTTTGGTGGTTAACGAACTCGTTCAATCGTTTACTAATTGAATGCTATATACCAAGTTTCGTGACGAAAAAACAAAAACTCTGGCCGCTATCGTGTTAACAGACACATACGTATATATATGTATATATGTATATATATATATATATATATATATATATATATATACATATATATATATATATATACATATATATATATATATATATATATATATATATATATATATACATATAGATATATTTAAATTTTAACGGGGGTCATTTTCGGTGTCTACTAGGTAGGATCGATAAAGATTTGAAGAAATTTTTCAAAAATTCCGTCGTGAGTGCAACCTCAATAGCTACTTTCCTTCGGAGGAAAGTGCTAAAAATTCGAAAACTGTGCTGGATCCTCCGTACAGAGCTCAGACATTAATTGACTGAAGAAACCTAACTTTTCCCGTCTCAAAATCCTCTCGAACCCATGTAGAACGTTTCTTTTTTTTTTTTTTTTTTTTTTTATTTTAACATTTTTATAATAATTACACAGGCCGCGATTTTACGTTTCGAAACATTCTTCATTGCTAGTTAGCAGAATGGACTACACAGGACATATATGTATGAGTGTAAACGGGCCGTACATTTATCGCAAATCGAGAACTGTCGTACACATATCCATGATATGAATGTCTAGCTATTTCTCTCCGTATGTAAACTTGAAAGAGAATATCTATCCGATACATATATATCCTGACATATATATTCTGCGAGAAGTGTCAAGTGTAAACGCACCCTAAAATATGAAAAAAATAGTAGAATTCAGTCTAAACCCTTATTTTAATTCTATCTGACAATAACAAAACATTTTTTTTCCGGCGCTAATGACCTAGATGTAGATGCGCCGTAAAAAAAAAAAAAAAAAAAAAAAAAAAAAAAAAAAAAAAAAAAAAAAAAAAAACATTTTAGTTTAAAAAAAAAAAATAAAATAAACTGTAATAAATTAATTGTATTAGAAAAACTCAAAAATCGAGAGGAACAAAAGTCAACATACACTAGAAAAAAATGACAAAAACTATCAAATTTTGAAATTTAGTACTTTGTTGCTCCTCCTTAGGGTTGAATGAGACCACTAAGCCTTCGAGGCATAGAATTGAGAGGCAATCCAAGAGACAAGAAGAAAAAAAGCGGTGTTGACCCGGTTAAGAATAGGTCACACAAACCTCACTCACTCCTTCCTCATGTCAAAGAATGCGCCTCCGGTGTGCGGGTCGTGCAATGTGCAACTCACAGTAAAGCATATTTTGACCAATTGCAGGGCTTATGAACATTTAAAAGAACAGCATCAGACCAGACTCTATTGATGAAATATTAGCCGATGACCCCAAACAAATAGCAAGACTTTTTGACTTTTTAGAAGAGGCAGAATTAATCAGCAAAATTTAATCAGTCCGGAGATAACTAAAATCAATATCACCACCGAAGTTAAATGATATGCTGCTCATTGAAGAGAATGGCTCCTGACAAGATTTATTTAAAAATAATTATTGGCATTATCAGACTCATGTAATATTATACTGCTTATTAATGAGAATCTATATGTTTGCGAATAATCTTTGATGATTACAACCATCACGGATTACTCGCTTCTCAAAGAAATGGCGTTAATGACCGAAAAGGTTGACATGCCATAAAAACAATTAAAAAAAAATAGAATTGAGAAGATTTTAGGTAATATTTGGATCTATTTTATTCCATTCTGTCACTATCAAACTTTTCAAGTATTTTTTATTTTCTGCTTTGAAATATTCTTAATTTGACTCCATAAAAGGTAATATTTAGATCTATTTTATTCCTTTCTGTCACTATCAAACTTTTCAAGTATTTTTTATTTTCTGGTTTGAAATATTCTTAATTTGACTCCATAAAAGGTCATATTTAGATCTATTTTATTCCATTCTGTCACTATCAAACTTTTCAATTCACTGGGTTAAACTAGTTTTAACTCCGTGAAAAGTGACCTATTGTTGGATAGGTAATCAAAGTGCGCGTGTGCGAAGTTTAAGACCCAAAAACGTGACATAAGTGGAGAAACTAGTGATTTTTTTCAAATTAGTGTCTTAGTGTTTTTTCCATTACTGCAAGCCCTGTTCGGTGGTGGGGGGGTATACCTGGTACTGGAAGGCGCCTGTCCCTTGCTCTAGAGGCAATAAACAAGACACCCCTGGCTACCGGCAATGACAACAGCTACCTGACACTCACCGAGAAGCCTTTTAAACAAAAGCAAAAGTGAATGCTTGTTGCAGTGGATAATATCTTGGCAATTCAGTTCATATACTTATGATGGAATCCAACCGGAATTCTAAAACGTAAAATGAGGAACAAAAGAGGCGAGCTGAAGGTAGATACCGGCACGAAGTACCTAATAATTTATGCGATTCTAGTACATATGTCCCGCGATACCTATTAGTGAAAATGGCAGACGAAAGTAAATCCTTCAATATGGTAAGCCCGTTTATAATACAAAAATGGCTGAGCAAGTTCTCAAAAAACATTAATGTGAAAAAAGTCAGAAAACGGGAACTCTGCTGTTAGATATAGAACAAAGTGACATATCACGAAAACTATTGGAAGCAAAAACCTTCTTTGAACAGCCTATAAGTGTAAAACCTCACGAACGATTTAATAGCTCAAGAGGTGTCTTTTACTGTCGAGACATTGCTGACCTCCAAGATTTCGACATCCTAGCAGAGATAGCGTATCAAGGAGTAACTCATATAAGAAGACTACCTTGCAGAGGACTCAAGAACTCTCCACTATTTGTATGTACCATGAACACTCCCTCACTTCCGGAGAAACTGTACATAGGATACCTGGCAGTGTCGTTAAGGCCATATATCCCGCAACCATTAGTGTGCTACCGATGCTACTCGCTTAATCACCACGCCAAGAACTGCGAGAAAGAAGAACGGTGTAGAAAATGCAGCGGAAAGAAGCACGACGGAGAATGCAGGGAAACCAAATGTACCTTATGCCAGGGCCCTCATTTCTTCAAAAAATGCGACATTTTTTTTAAAGAAAAAGAAATATTGAAAGAAATGGTCCTGAATAAAATAAGTTACAGGGACGCAAAAATGACATCAAAGACAGCCCGGGTAAACACTTATGCGCACAAAACAAATGGAACAGGTGAACTATTTCACCAAATCCTTGAGGTGATAAAAACTATAGAATCTAGATTATCGTTAATAGAACGTGATCACACAACAGGGAAAAATGTGACTTACAACAATGAGAAATCAGGACAGAAAGACACTTGCTTAGAAACATTAAAATATCAGTCAACTTCAAGTAAAAGTTCCAGCATCAATGAAAAAAAAAAAACACCAAGTAAACTTCATTCTCCTTCGAAAGACATCTGCACCATACCGCAAAGAAAAAACTCAGGCATTTGTGGACGAGAAGAGGTGGTAATATCAGAAAATACTCCACTAAAGGGAATCAAAGGGGCTAAAACGAGTACAACAAAGAAGAAACGTGAGGTATGAATATTTTTGCAATTTTAATGATTACTTGTATTCAATGAATAAACAAAATAATTTATGTCTGTCCTTCAATGGAATATAAACGGCCTTAAAAAGAATGTTGACGATTTAAAGTGCCTAATGCATAAAAATCTTTACGACATCATTGCAATTCAAGAATCACATCTAGCCCCGGGTAAAAGTGTCAGCATACTTGGTTATAAATTGTATAGAAAAGATTATTGTTTGGGAAGGAGAGCTTGTGGTGGGGTTGCTATTCTTGCTAGGGATACCATTCATAGTGAACCTATCAGCTTGTTCACAACATTGCAGGCAGTTGCTGTTTCGATACATAATCCAAATCGACTGACTGTCTGCTCTCTCTACCTTGCACCGAGTGAACCAATTAACAAACACGCTTTAGAAGACTTACTGACTCAACTTCCACCACCTATATTGTTACTGGCCGATGCAAACGCGCAAAGTGTTATGTGGAACTCCATAAGAACAAATAACAGAGGACAACATTTAGAACAAGCCTTCGAAAACTTTGACTTAATAGCGCTGAATACCGACTTACCCACGCACTTATGTTCAAGAACTGGGACACTGACAAACATAGACATCTCTTTATGCTCATCGTCTGTATACACACAGTACAACTGGGAGGTGATCAACGACACATACACAAGTGACCACTTTCCCATTTCCATAACAAATAAAACCAATCCGGCGCCTTTTAATAGTCCAGGCAAATACAACCACAAGAAAGCAAAGTGGGATATGTATCAGACCTACATAACTGACACATTGACGAGACAGGAAGTAATTAACATAGAAGAACTTAATTCAATAATATTACAAGCCGCCGACTATAGTATCCCCAAAACCGCAAATACATACACAAAAGTACCGGTTCCTTGGTGGAATGAAGACTGTAGAGAAGCAATCGCAAATAGGAGAAAGGCTCTTCGTTTGTTCCAAAGGCAACCGACTGACGAAAATCTTCAAAATTACAAACGGACGAAGGCTAAGGCCCAATGGGTAATCAAAAGTAGCAAAAAGCAGTGTTTGACAGAATACGTCACATCAATCAACAGACATACCACTCCGCAACATATATGGGACAACATAAATAAAATAAAACATAAAAAGCACAAACGACCAATAACAGGACTCATGAATAACGACACACTAATTACAGACCCCTTTGATATAAGTAATCTTTTAGGAACTCATTACGCAAAAATCTCAAGCTCAACAAATTATACCAATGAATTCCTTGAATACAAATTATTAAATGAAAATATCGAAATACCAATACTAACAGACTATATACATCCTCTTAACGACCCAATCACATTGAAAGAACTGAAACATACTCTAAACATAACAAAACGTAACTCTTCACCTGGACCAGACATGATATCATATCAAATGTTGAAACACTTACCGCCAATGGGTCTTGACCGCCTCCTTAAGATGTACAATGAAATATACAAAAATGGTCCGTACCCTCAATCTTGGAATCAATCCATAATTATACCCTTGCTAAAACCAGGAAAGGATGAAAAACTAGCAGCAAACTACAGGCCAGTGTCGCTCACAAGTTGCCAGAGCAGAATTCTGGAGAGAATAGTAAATAAAAGGCTCCTCTAGTATCTCGAAAAACAGTCCCTGCTATCAAGATATCAGTGTGCCTTCAGACCTAGGCACAGCACAATGGATCACATTTCCAAACTAGAAAACGACATATTAAACGCCTTTATAACAAAACAGTCGGTTTTAGTAATATCTCTAGACATTGAGAAAGCGTATGACACGGTCTGGAGAAGATTAATAATATCCCAACTACATACTCGGGGGATTCAAGGGTATATTATGGGTTATATTGTTAACTATTTATCAAACAGACGTTTCCGAGTGAGAATCGGCACCATGCTATCAATTCCTTCAGGAGAACGGAGTGCCACAAGGAGGACTACACTCTTCAATGTAGCCATTAACTCACTTAGTTCTTGCATCCCAAGTACAATACATTGTTGCCAGTATGCTGATGACTTACTCATATATAGTTCATTTAGAGATGTACAGACTGCACAAGACAGACTACAAGACACAATAAACAACTTGGAAAACTGGTGTTCAATTACAGGTTTCAAATTCTCCGAAGAAAAATCGAAGTGTATTTTATTCACAAAAAAGAAAAGAATGAGGATCCCTAACATCCAGTTGAAAAACTCTATTTTACCGGTAACAGACACAATTAAATTTCTTGGGCTAATATTTGACTCAAAACTAACATGGCTTCCCCATTTGAAAGAACTCTCTATTAAGTGCAAGAAATCCTTGAACATACTAAAGATTTTGAGTAATACGAAGTGGGGTGCTGACAGATGGTCTATGCTTACAGTGTACATAGCTTATACCAGGTCACTTCTGGACTACGGCTGTATAGCATATTCATCTGCCAGTGCGAGCGCCCTCAAAATGTTGGACTCAATACACTCGACAGGAATCCGACTAGCTACAGGCGCATTTAAATCCAGTCCATGCAACTGCCTGTATGTTGAGGCAGGCGAGCCACCATTGCAACACAGGCGTCAGATATTATGCTTAAAATACTTTGCTAAAATCAGATACCTACACAATAAATGCACACAGTCACTCATCGAAAACCAATATCAAAACACTTACAATCGAAGACGCGCAAGACAAAAACCATTAAACATAAGAATACAAGAAAACACACAAAACACCGGTTTATTATCACAAACCTACACACTCCAACAACTTACATTTCCACCATGGAGGGTTAAGAACTTAGAAAGAAACACTAAATTATCAAAATTTAAGAAAGATGACCCTATCTCTATCCATTTTTACCTAAATGAATATAATAAATTAACATCTTCAAATCCAGATGCTCTCCTTATTTTCACGGATGGGTCAAAAACACTAGAAGGCACTGGATCAGCAGCAGTTATTCATTTAAACTCTTTTCAATTGAGAATTGCTGATAACTCTAGCATTTTCACTGCCGAATTACATGCCATTTTACTAGCTCTTCAAAATGTAATCATCCTTCCAAACCAAAAGATCCTAATTTTTTCGGATTCACAAAGTTCTTTACTTTCCCTAAGTAACATGTATGAAACACATCCAATAATCACACACATTTTTGAACAAGTACACCGACAACAAAGTCATAATGTACACATTGAAATGGTGTGGCTACCTGGACACACAAACTTCCCAGGAAACACTGACGCCGACAAAGAAGCAAAAATTGCAGCAAAAAGGTTAGGAACTGACGAAGACCGAATGACGTTACAAGACACTTACCTGCAGATTACAACACATATTATAAACAAATGGCAAAATACATGGACGTACACTACAGACAATAAATTACGTGAGATAAAAGAGTGCGTATGTGCCTGGCCGTCAAGAAATCGATACACAAGAAGAGAAGAAGTTGTAGTTACCAGGCTCAGTATAGGCCATTCACACTTGACTCATTCTCATCTAATGACTCGACAAGACGAACCACTCTGCAGAATCTGTAATGTGAGACTGACAGTAAAACACATACTGACAGACTGCAGAGAACGGGACTACTTAGACTTACCACACGACATGCGAGAGATATTAACTGAAGGTAGCCCACAAATAGACACCATTATTCAGCATTTAAAAACCAAATACATTTATAATGAAATATAAAGATGAAGTATTATTGAATACATTTATTCATTATCATTGCAAGGTATCATGAACCTCTACCAGCCAGATGAACTAAAAGTGCTCACATAAAGAACATATATTAAACCTCAATGAGAAATATAAGTATGTTTAAGCTAAAATAATTGTAGTAGTATTATTAGTATTAGTATTAGTATTATTAGTTATTAATATTTTAGTGTTAATATTTTAATTATTAATATTATAAGTTAATAGTATTAGTAGCATATTATGTAATATATATCCAAATTGTAATTAATATCATGTGGTATTGTAGGTTAATATTATAGTATTCTTAAGAATATTATCATTAGATATTAGAATTTAGTATAGGTCAATGTGCCTATAATAAAATGTAACAATATAACGAGCAAGTCGCTACTTTGCGGGCTCGTAAATACAATGAATAAATAAATAAATAAATATTTTCTGCTTTGAAATATTCTTAATTTGACTCCATAAAAGGTAATATTTAGATCTATTTTATTCCATTCTGTCACTATCAAACTTTTCAAGTATTTTTTATTTTCTGCTTTGAAATAGTCTTAATTTGACTCCATAAAAGCTGGATTGGGTGATTGAGGAGGAGCTCAACTTAAAAAAAATGTACTTAAATTTACAAATAACTTAAGGGCTTGCAATTTTCATGACTTTCTACTCTTACTGACTAAATGAATCAGACAAAGCTGAATATAATATTATACTAATCCTCATTCAATCCTATCTCTGCAAGTGTATGTAGACTTTTGTCCGAGGGCCAACTAGGTTTAAAATACTCCCAGATAAAAAATAAACATTGTCCACGTATTTGTATATGCAATAGCTTTTCAGAATAAAATAAACTATTTCAGAATAAACTAATATTCTTTTATTGAAAACCTCTATTTGGTTTAAATACTGTAAATTTGTCAAGAGTATGTAGACTTTTGTTTCTAACTGTAGGTAGGTAGGATTAGGGGATCAGAAGAATTTTAGAGCCTCGCAGGGCTTTGTTGATGTTGAGTTCTGCTGACTAGTGGTCTGTTTTATGCAAATTATGTTCACAGCCTTAATTTTCCTATTAAAAAAAAAAACAAAAAAAAAACTCAAATAATGACAATTGTAGAGTTTTGTTCTGACTGTAGACGATTTGGCGGATAACACCTAGGGGTGCTAACAAAATCGCCTTATGAACAGTTAACAACGCCCCCCCCCCAGAGACGGAAGAAGTCATGTTCTATTTTGATACTTATGGGGGCCAGAAACATTATATCGTTGCAATAAGTTCTTTAATGCAGTGCAAAAGTTACAAATTAAGGAGATGTATCTCTAATTTTCCAAAAGAAATTTGTTAAATATTATTAAAACGGTTAAGATAAAGTTGAACGTTGAAGATGACCAGCAGAGCTTTAAACACTTCTTCACGAAATGTTTCGAGTTTAAATGTCGGTATGATCTGCTAAATTGACAAGCTAAATTCTTGGGGCGTATGTCTTACTGATTTTGAGAAACCACTTGATTATAAACGGGACTGAGCAGAGGACGATGCCTGGGAAGTATTCACGGACGGCAGTAAGCAGAAAATGGCGGGAGTGAGTTCGTCGTTTACGAAGAAGGTGTAAAAGGAGTAAGAATGCTCCGGTTAGGTTTGTAATGCAGCAATGATCAAGCTGAGTTCTTCGCTGTTCAACAGTTTGATATAGCAAGAGAATGAAACAGTGTATTCTCGTGGAACTACAGTCGGTACGAATTACTATGAAATTGGATGTTTTAGTTATATTTAAGGCTTTAGTTATTGCTGATTTTTTTCCGTAAGGACGCTATACATTTACGTAATTTAATTTATTGAAAAAGGACATGGAAACAACATTTCCTAAGAATAGAAGAATATATTTCATTTCGGAAGAATAGAGAATGAGAAAGTAGTTAATCAGAATATAGACGCTAGCGGTTCTAATAAACGTATATCAGTATGCCACCTTCAACAGTGAGCGTTTTCATTCACTCTTTTCTGTACTAGAACTTTAATCTCATCTAAGTTTTCCAATGTCTTAAAAAGCTTCGAATGGAAATTGTAAGATAAAGGCAAAAAGTGTAGACATTAAAGGAGTTATGACACGTGAAGAGTAATCATTCACGCCTTATAGAGCCTTTCCCGGCTCTACTCTTCCTAACTATTTCTTCCTAAGTGTGTGGAAGAACTTCTTCTTACACGCCACCAAGAACTTGTAGTCTTGTTACTTCCTTGTTTCCCTCTGTAATTATTTCTTCTCGCAAACCGCAGGCGAAACTTTCTTCCGAGATCCTGTATAGACTGTTGCACTAATTAGCACACGTCTCTCACTTCCCACAATCTCAGGAAGAGGGAGTCAGCTACAGTATTAGGGGGGAAGGCTGGGAATCAACGGAGGAGAATGAGCGAGAGAGAGAGAGCTAGCGTGTAGAGCTGACGGGGGGGGGGAGACGTATAGCCCCAAGGGCCACAGAACTTTCACGACAGAGCAAACCTTATAACATGGAAACTCTCTTCATGACACTTCTCTCTCTGTGTCAAAAGTGGTCACTTCTGTCAAAAAGGCAACTACTCCATTCTCTTATCACATTCAAATAAATTTCATTAAAAATATTAATATAAGATCTTGTATGAGAATAATAATGTACATTTTATGCGTTATATTTACAAAACAGAGACAACATTTTTAAGACATGGTGATAACACCGTCAGCCCAAGTTCGGTGAGTATATATCCAAACTTTTATAATTACTGTATACATTCACGAATTATTTTATTATTATTATTATTATTTAAATTGAAACAATGATAATTCATAAACATGAAACACAACTATTTACTAGTTATATGTACTAAAAAAGAATTTATCTCAATTTCTTCGAAAGAATTTCGTAAGGAAAGGAAAATCTTTATTAGTAGTAAAAAAAGACCGCTGCCCAAATAATTTGAATTCAGAGAGTTCAGTAAGCATTCTAATGGACAAATTTTGCTTTGAGATATTCAGGAAAATAAACGAAGATTCCAAAACTTTTCATGTCTTTTTATTTATTTTTTTTTAATGCTTTCTTACTAACCAAAATTTAAACATATAAGTTTGGAGGAATTTCAAACATGTACCCAAACCAAATTAATCAGTTGTTCTTCATTTTTTCTGGAAAACGGCTACAGATATCCAATAATGGATATAGAAAATCCATTTCTATATGGAAAATATAGAAAATGGTTTCATTCGTTTTCCTACGTTAGATAACCTATTAATGTGTATCTGAAAGCACTCAAACGACGTCGACCTCAAAAGCGAGTTTTATCCCTATGGAGGGATGGAGGAAACGTGCTAATCGTGATAAATTGATCGTACAACTATTAGAAGAATGAATTCTTCTAATAGTTGTACGATCAGAAAATAAACAACAAATATATCGATATACACGGTGTTCGAAAATCGACGCCAACCCCCCTTTTCCCACAGTTTTTGGAATTTCGAAACGAAACTCTCAGGGTCTTAACTGCTTCAAATAAAGTTTCATTTCAGGTTATAGTCAGCTCTCGGGAAGGGTAGGTCGGGAAGGTTATACTTAGGTTAATGCTAAGTTAAATGCTCTGTGTTTAAAACGAGTAAAAATAAAGCACGATAGTGAATATGTGGTGGCAAAGTAGTGTGAAGTGATCAGTTTTCGGATTTTTTCGTTGAAATAAAACTGTTGTCAGAGGAAATGTTTTAGTGTTAGTGTTTTAATGGCATGGTGTACTTACCAATTCTGAGGAACTCAACCCAAATCTCCCATCTTCCGAGAAAATCTGAGATCGGGCAATGATGCTCTGAAAGCTGTTTGCCCTAAAGCCCAATTTACCCCGGCAGAACCCGGCATTTCGAGGATTTTGGAATTTCTTCTGAAGTAAGATCACATATAAACGTAAATCACTAAACCATGTGAGTTCTATATCTTGAACATAATTATACTTTCTTTGTATTAAATTAATTTGATCGGCCATTTGCAACTGTACGTCACACGGTGAGTGAGCGCTTCGTCACAAATACGTCACAAGCTACGTCACAACACGTCACGAGCACGAACAGTTATAAGTTATTAACCTTTAAATGGACCATAACAAACATTATCGTACTCACATAACAAATAAATTACTTTAATTTTGGCTACAAAGAAATTGAAGTTTATAAACAATAACTGCAGATACATTCAGCATATTTTCGAAATGTTTAAACATTAGCAAAATTGATATAAACTAATAAAAAACTGCTATAATCCAAGATGCTCCCCCCGCACTGATTGAGAGCTGACTGATGCTGAGAAAGTTGGACCTGTAATCCCTGTGGTATACTAAACCTCATTACTATCAAACCTTTATCATACCTACTAGAATTACAGTAATACCTTCAAAAATATAAATCAACTGTTTATTTTATATCTATTTAAATTTCTTACAAATCGTGGCTGTGGAAGAGAAGTTAGATGCGATATTAAGGAATTTTGAATGCGTCAGAGGAAATTGCAAAAATATAAAATGACCAAACTCAAATGATGACTTCTTTGAATAACCTAGCATCATATGGGGAAGCTATAAATAAAAATAAAAAAGAAATAGCCTATCTGAGAAAAGAAAATGATAAACTAAAATCAAAAGTAGATAGCCTAGAGAAAACATTAGATATTTCTCAGCAGGACAAACTTTCTAAATCTATTAGTATAACAAATATTCCCTATAATGTTAATGAAAATCTTGAGAACTTATTGGAAAATATCTGGAGAGTCCTTAAATTACCTTTTGTGAAAACAGATTTTGATTGCTTCTACCGACCCATGAAAAAAGATGGCGCCCATTCTAAAACGATAATTGTAAATTTTTTACGGAAGTTAGACAAAGAGGCGTTCTTACAAAATGCTAAAGAAAAGCGATCTCTCCTTAGTTGGAAAGAACTAAGCATAACTTCGGATAAAGAGGGCAATGAAAATGAAAAGACTTTTGTTAATGAAACCATGTCACGGAAATATTATGCCCTTTATCTAAAATGTAAAGAATTACAAAGAAATGGAGCGCTCAGGTATGTATGGTTCAAAGCCGGTAGGTTACTAGTCAAAGAAATAGAAACTTCGAAGGCTATTACAATAAATCATGATGAAGACCTCTTTATGTTTTACCATAAATTAGAAAATAAATACTACACAGATTCCGATGAATTTAATAGGAGTGAAAAGGATATGGAGAAGCAACCAGAGCCGGAAGTAGTGAAGACCCCGAAGAAGAAGAGGAAGAGGAAACCTAGATTGAATACTTCCTGACTGGATGGAGGAAAGTCTGGTTCAATAGGAACATCGGATCAAACTAACGGTTCTTATAAAGATATTAGTCCAAATCAACCTTTCTTATCGTCATCTCCACAACAGGATATTAGCAAACACCATACAGATCGGACAAGAAAAGGAAAGCTGAACAATGAATAACTCAAAATATTATTCTGGAACTCAACTGGGTTTAAGAATTTGCTGGAAGAACTGAACCAGTTTACGGATTACGGACTGGTGTGCTGTTCGGAGAGTTGGCTGACGCTTACTACCCTACCAGCTGACTCCAAGTTCAACATTGCTGCAGCTGCACCAGCTATCAAAGAGAAATCTCGTGGGAGAGCTAGTGGTGGGTTACTAATACTAACTAATCCCAAACTAACTAAACCTCTAGTTATAGATGTAACTAACCATTGGATAGTACTTAAATGTTCTTTTAGGAGAAACATACTCCATTCGATTTTAATATATTTTAGGCCTTCGTTAGACTTACATGTTCTTCTAGATATGCTAAACCAAACAATAACAGATTAAAAACCAGAACCCAGTGCGACTACAATAATAGGTGGTGACTTTAATTGTCGCCCTGGCATCCAGGATCCCCTTCCAGATAATCTTGACTCCTACTATCTCAATTTCTATCACGATTCTTATGATAAAGCTCCTAATACGAGGGGGCGTATTTTAAGCGATTTTATGTCTAATCACGGATTTGTCCTTATCAATGGGAGAACATTAAGTGATACTCCTGCGGAAGTAATTTAATTTTGTAATTCTCAAAATTATTGCACAACTCAGGACTCAAGAAATGTGTATCGTTTGTAGATCGAATGCCTATGAAGATTTGTATCATATTATGTTGCACTGCCCAATTTACTCGCCTATCAGAGAGCAATATATACCATTGAAATACCCAGCAGATAACGCTCAATTTCATGAGATCCTAAACAGAGCCTCAAAAGAGGATTATTTCAAAATATTTCAATATCTTAGGAATTTTTTAAAGCTGAGGGCTTCACTGCTCGGAGAATAATTCTACTTTGTTTTGTTATTGTTCGAATATTCGTATTTTCCCTCCTGTTTATCTATTTTTAAATATATTATATAGTATATAAATATAAATAACTAGGCTATATACAATATTTTTTATGTATTATGATTGCCAAAACAACATTTATTTAAATAAATTTAAATAAGCAATTTTTGTAAATAGTTATAAATATTATTAAGATATTGGTGCATGTTAAATATAAATTAGACTAATGCAAGACCTTAGTAATACTATTGGAAATTCCAAAGTTATGGTAGCTGGAGAAGGTTAGAGAGCCGACTATAACATGAAATGAAACTTTATTTGAAGCAGTAAAGTCGCCGAGAGTTTCGTTTCGAAATTCCAAAAACTATAGATAAAAAGGGGACGGGCGACAAATTCCGAACACCCTATATATATTTAATTATTAATTTTTTGTCATATTATAATCCATAAACACATTACATATAAACCATAATCATATTACAAATAGAACACATTATTGCAAAATAAGTTTTTAATTTAATTTTACATAACATAATAGTCTGCAATCTTTTTTTTTTTCGTCCGAAGTTAACAGGAAAAACTTATAACCCTTAATCCTATGTATTAAATATATTAGGAAGAGCCATATAATAGCAAATGTGGACATGCAACTCCAGCCACAAAAGCTATCGTACAGAAGTGGTAGTCCCTAATATTTAGAATTAGGAATACGCTAATAATCCAATCTCCCTTAACGACCTTAACGACAAAAGAAGAAATACAATTGTGTAAAAAATGGAAACCCCGTCTACATACATATGTTTGAAATTACCATATATTTCAGTTAGTAGAAAAAAAATACTGCAACATAAAATATTAAATACGTATATATAAATTAAAAAAATAAAATATATTTTTGATCTGATCCCTATAGAGTAAAAGACGAACGGAGCGGAATCTCTCTGCAAGATTCGGTGATACTTGCAAAGCTCATTGGTGATTCAGTGGGTGTAACCCGTTCAAACATATCGACTCTCCGGTTCGACTCTATCCTCACTAGTGTCGATAAAGAAATATAACGACTCTACTAACAATTCTTCCAAGTCCTTCCACAGGACTCCACAAGGAGCAAAGGATAGATTTTTTATTGCTTAAGGAGTGGGGGGTCATCTTATTACTATTCAATATGGGTGACTCTTTTCCTCCGATCCGATTCCTTTTCTTAGTAATTTATTTACTTTCTGAAGTTAAAGATAAGCCAACCTGATTTATTCAGCAAGACAATTTAAAATATTTTATCTAACTGTTTTATCAATCTGCTTATTGTTTTTGTATACATTTTTAAAATATTTAACCGTGTATTTTACGAGTAATTTTAAGAAATATATGCTTTCATTTATACTTATTTAACAATGTACTTTCACAAAAACTTTAATAAATATATACATTAGGATTAGAAACTTCTATCAGGATATATGTGGCGTATGTTTTTTAAAATATAGAATTAATTTTTTTTTTTTATACTTTATTTTATAACTGCACTACATGTTCCTCCAAGTGACCTCTTTAGACAAATTCATAGGTAAATGAAAAATCAACAACGTTACCTAATTGATCGGATAAAGCCCGAGAAACAGACTTATTTTATGCATTAAACAGAAGCTGGTGCATTAATCAGAAGTGATCCCTTGATTATTTTTAAATCGAAGCAACCCTAAAAATGTGGGATTTTATTGCTTTACTCTGCGAATCCCTTGCATTTTTGTCCATTTTGTGTGCAACTGTTATAAAACAAATTGGTAAAATAATAAATTTTATCAAGGATCTGCACATAGAGTATAGCTAGAATGTCATAGCTAAATTTTTTCGAGAATGAACAAGAAGATGTCAAAGAAGGAGAGTTCGCAACAAATGAAGATCCAAATGTTCAGAAGATACGATATGTTTCTCACAAAAAATTAAGAAACATTAAATTAACAAATGAACTACGAGGAGTGCCAGCAGAGGCAATGGCCATGAATTGTAGCCAGGAAGAGAATAGGTCACACAAACTTGACCAAAATAATATAACTCTTCCTAAGCCTATGTAAAAGTGTGTCATGTTCCTCTCACTATCCTCCACATCTTAGTTGACTGCTCAACATCGAGTTCACAATAAGCAATCAACTCAATTAGCACTATTAAAAGATGCATCAGAACAAATAGACAAAATCGTGAAAATGTTAAAGCAAAGGAACCACTAAAACAAAATATAATTTATATAAAAATAAGTCAAGTCAACTAAAGAAATAAGAAATAAATAACTGTAAATAAAAAGTAATAACTCATTTAGTAAAGAACAGAAAATTGAGTCTCCTCCTATTCCATTGGCTAATGCCTTAGATTCTCAAGCGGGTTCGGGTCCCGACTGCAGCAGGTTGAGTTTTTAATTTCAAGGTGGGTTGAAAACCTGCTGAAACATGGATGTATAGGAAAATTGGTAAACTACAGATAACCCGGTACTAATGGTCTAGAAGTCGATGTGTCCAAAACCTGCTGAACCATGGATGTTTAGGAAGATTGGTAACCTATAGATAACCCAGTACTAATGGTCTAGAAGTCGATGAGTCCAAAACCTGCTGAACCATGGATCTTTAGGAAGATTGGTAACCTATAGATAACCCGGTACTAATGGTCTAGAAGTCGATGTGTCCAAAACCTGCTGAACCATGGATCTTTAGGAAGATAAGTAACCTATAGATAACCCGGTACTAATGGTCTAGAAGTCGATGTGTCCAAAACCTGCTGAATCATGGATGTTTAGGAAGATTGGTAACCTATAGATAACAGGGTACTAATGGTCCAGAAGTCGATGTGTCCAAAACAATCCCAGGAAATTTAAAATAGAAAGTTGTGAGCTAACTAGTGAGGGGAATGTATTCACTGGATATTTCATGTTATTCACGTTGGAGAATCCATCAAGCGTGGGAGTTTATTTAACTACGTATGCCATCCTTTCTGGATACTACTCGTACACGTATTTTGATTATGTACATAAAATAATGATTCCTTTTACAATTAATATGAATACAGAAATTTTATTAAGGCAATAAAGTAACCCATTAAATAAAGCGAAACGAAACTCCACATTTAAAAATATATTTATTTCTATATTGCCAAATTTTCAAGTCGTTCAGATTTTCGATTTACAATCATTGAAATGTTGTTCTATACTTTGTAAATATGCTACGTTCTTAAACATAATTCAAGTCACTAATCAAGGTTGAGGATTTGTTAATAAACCTCATATTATAAATTAGAGCTGTTGTTCTATTGTATTTACTGATAAATTATGTGTTATAAGGCTGTTTGTAGAAATAACAAGCCAGCATTAATGTAGTCTAGCAAAGCATCAAGATCATTGCAAATAAAACATATTACATTTAAACATTTTTATTTTTTGCGGAAGGTCATTAAAACAGAATCAACAAGTTCTGAGTAGGAATTAAAAGTTATAAAATTTATTAATACTGCTCTCTAGTGAGAACAATTCCTGATAGTTTAGGATCATCCTAAATATCGATATAAATTTGACAGATAATTTAGTTCAATGTGACATACTCTAACCGCATTCTAAGCCCTCAAAATGTATTGAGATTAAATAAAAATATTTTAAGATAATAGAATAGAATAATATTTGTAGTTTTATAACATCGTTTAGCCATGTAGTCTGGTCACTTGGTGTCAATGAACGTGAAAAAAATAATTATGCGTAAAGTAATAAAATAAAATTGGCATAATATATAAAAATACATAATATTGAAATATAAATATATTAAACTTATACAAATAATGAATGGTGACGAATTTAATAAAATAAACAAATAAATGTGAATAAAATTTTAAATTTATACAATTACATTTGTCTGGACTAGACATGCGCGCCGAGGCTGAATTTTCCGGCGGCGGCGCGCCGGACTAAAACGGCCGGCGGCGGCGTGGGGTATTTTTTTAACCCCCAAGGGAGATGTTAAAATTGTTATAACAGTTATATTTATGTGTATATATATTTATGTGTGTGTGTGTGTGTATTTCTCCGCTATTCACAGGCTTAAAAACGGTCCGATTTTGATGAAATTTGGTACGAAAATCGTCCAATTTGAAACGTCAAGTTCGTTAGCCAGCAGAATCCGCCCTCCGGAACATGGGTTTTGGCACGAAATTTGCGCGAAAAAACCGCAACGGTTACGTTTTCGGGTTTATGTGCTTGCAGATACTCGCGTAATATGTTCCTTAACATACGATAACAAATGAAACCATTTTTAAGGCGATATCTGTAACAGTTATTGAGATAAGTGGAACAAACTAATTTTGCGGTTTGGGTGCATGAAATCGTAGGATTCCATTTATATGTGTTCTATGTTTTAGCGCGGTTCCTCCCTCCCCCATAGGGAGGAACCCCGCTTATAGGGTTGATACAATGAAACAATCCGGAAGTGCCGACTAGAAAATTTCGCGTTTCAGAACCCCTAGAGACCGAAAATAACGGTGGTTCAAATTTGTATATATATATATATATATATATATATATATATATATATATATGTATATATTTATTTATATATATATATATATATATATATATATATATATATATATATATATATTTGTCTGTTCGCTCTCTAGATAGAAGACGAATGGTCCGATTTTGATGAAATTTGGTACAAAAATCCTTCGTCCAATTTGAAAGGTCAAGTTCGTTAACCAGCAAAATCCGCCTACTGGAAGATGGCGTTTGGGCGAAATTCGCGCAAAA
Source organism: Gonocerus acuteangulatus (assembly GCA_946811695.1). Classification (NCBI taxonomy): domain Eukaryota; kingdom Metazoa; phylum Arthropoda; class Insecta; order Hemiptera; family Coreidae; genus Gonocerus; species Gonocerus acuteangulatus. The sequence goes on from OX328126.1 coordinate 57,215,589, forward strand.
AAAAATCGTAACGCTTACGTTTTTGAGTTCATAAGCTTCTAAGTACTCGTTTTATATGACTCCTGGGCTAGGAAAACGAATGAAACCATTTTCAATGCGATACCTTTAACCGTTTTCGAGAAAATTGGAAAAATATTTTTTGAATACCGTTTTTGGTTTGGGTACTTAGAATCATGGGATTCAGTTGAAACATTTTCTGCATGTTCTACTTTCATCAAAACTAATATGTTGAAATTTTGGTTACGTTTAGAGTTAAGGAAGGGTTAGAATAAAATATTTTATTAACAGACATAAAAAGTTTTAGTAACTTTGTTTACTTTCCTTATTATCTCGAAAAAGGTTGAGAATCTTGGTAAACGGAAGAATACCATTAGAAAGCTTATTAAATTCACTAAAAAAAGGTTCTAATGAAAGTTTTGATTAGGCGATGTCAATCGGAGAAATAAGAGCTTAAAACTTTAAAGTAATTGGTTTCGCTTATTCGAACTGTTCTTTTTGTCTGTTTTTTATTCCTTGTTATTTTTTAATTGCTTACTGTTGGATAATGTATTTGAAAATAAAACAGGTTAAGAAAAATAAGAAAAACAATTTAATGTTAGAGATATGGATTTCCAAGATATATAGCTTTTCAACTGCCTAGCGTCCTTCCTAGGGAGGGTTCTTTGTCTTTGATTTTGGTACTTAGAATTATGGGATACAGTTGAAACATTTTCTGCATGTTCGAGTTTCATCAACACTAATATGTTGAAATTTTTGTTACGTTTAGAGTAAAGGAAGGGTTAGAATAAAATATTTTATTAACAGACAAAAAAAGTTTTGGTAACTTTGTATAATTTCGTTAGTATCTCGAAAACCGTTGACAATCTTGTGAAGCGTAAGATTACCATTCGGAAGCTTACTAAATGCTCTACAAAAAAGGTTCTGAAGAAAGTTTTAATTAGGCGATGTCAATCGGAGAAAAAAGTGCTTAAAGCTTTAAATTAATTGATTTCGTTTATTCCAATGGTTCTTTTTGTCTGTTTTATTTCTTGTTATTTTTTAATTGCTTATAGTTGGATAATGTATTTGACAATAAAACTGGTTAAGTAAAATAACAAAAACAATTTATTGTTAGAAATATAGATTTCCAAGATTCCAAGACCTTGTTACTAGCGGGTCTGTTTCTAGTGTAGCGGACCCTTCCAGGTAAGATTGTAAATCATGACCTTTCAAGACTTTACTACTCACAGGAATGGCGTTAGTGACCTTAAGGGTTGACACGCCATTATAATAATTAATTTAAAAAAAAAGACTGGTGGAACCAAAATAATAACTGCTTCTATATTAATCTTTCCAAATTAGACTTGGGATATGAACGGAACCGCGCTAAGATGATTCAGTCCTGCGAGACGGACTTTTTAAAACTCATCTAAACTAAGGTGTTGATTACATTTGGAGTGAAGAAAGTATTCGAAACAAATATTTTATGAGTAGACATGAAACATTTTGGGATCTTCGTATCTTTTAGTAAATATCTTTAAATCACGACGGAAAGTCGTGGCAAGGGGAAGGTTACCATTCGAAAGCTTACTAATGTCTCTAAATAAATTGTTATAAAATAATTTTCGATGGCGCGATGTTAATCGGAGAAACGAGGGCTTGAAACTTCGAAAGCGTTTGCTTTCTTTTGAACGGACTTTTGTGTTTGTTTTACTCACTTGTTTGATAAATTGTAATTATGAGAAAAACTAGTCTATTAGTAAAAGAAGGCATGAAAATGAGAAACTTAATGAGATGCTCGTAATGTTTTCGCAGGGCGAACGTTGTGTTGGTGTGGGAGTCTTAGGATACTGTCAGTTTCCTGTTGTGGCACCTTAAACTTCCTTCTGTTTGAGATTTTATTTTATATTTTTAACGAATGATCAAACCCTACCAATAATTCTATTTATTCTTTTACTATTAGCTCTAGAGATATGAACGGAACCGCGGTAAGATGACCCAGTTCCTGCTAGTCGGAAAATTTCTTTTTAGTTTTTCGCTTCACTTACGAGGTTTACAAAACATCTACCATTTAAGATGGATTTATTCATTGAGTTAAAGACAGGGCCACCACATCGGGGGGGAGGGGTATTATCCCCGGCACCCCAGGAGCTTCGCTAATTGGAAAACATTTTATAGGTGTTAAATTAATTTGAGAAATATAGGCCTATATTTGTTGGAATGGGATCTATGTTTTTTTAATGTACGTAAACATTGTTATTCGAAATTATATTGCGAGTACAAAATTCACACCCCCCCCCCCTGAGACCTCGGGCCCCTGACCAATTGTCCTCTGTGCCCCTTGAGCCATGGGCGTATATAAGGGGGAGGTTTAGGAGGCTGAAGCCTTGGTAATAATATCAGTCAATTAGAATTTTGCCAGTTTTGTTCTATTGTTGAGGTTTGGTGAAAATGAAATAGAAACTTGAATGAAATAGAAAAATGAGAATAAACTCTGCAAACGGCGCTTATTCTCATTTCGTTCAAAACGTTTCAAAGATGAAAATAATTTGCCAATGTCCCCACTGAGAAAGTACTTGACTTTTCAGTTTTGTGGATTTGAAATCCCAATATGTACACGTATTAAGATTTTTTAAAAAAAAATGGTTTTAAATACATATTACACCTTTTGTAAATCAATACATTGTAGATAAGTAAACATTTCAACCACGATCAATCAACATTGGGGGCCCATGATCAAAATCTGATACTGGGCCCGGCTCTGAGATGTGACGGCCCTGGTTAAAGAGTGTGTTTACATAAAATTCTTTTATTTTATGTTTTTCCGATGCAAGCTTTGTCATTTTCTAATCAACGACCACAACACACAAGCGTTATTCGATCTGAAGGTAAGCTGAAAATGGCGCTGGCCGGTCACCATGCAGTAAAATCACCGATTTCCTCCCCTCAATCGGCGCGCCGACTGAATAGCCTCGGCGGCGGTGGCGCCGCTAAAACCCGGTGTGGCGTAGCGGCGCTGGCGCGGCGCGCATGTCTAGTCTGGACGTAAATGTCGTGAAATGAATTGTGAAAGATTGATAAGCAGCTGTTTAGCTCCCGTAAATGTGGTAGCTCGGTATCCCCAGGGAATCTATCAAGATTGATTCCGCAAGGAGTTTGTTGGGATCCACGTCTAGTTCTTGTAAGAAATCGCTTGTCGATTTTGGGATCGTCCTTCTCGCCACAGGCCTTGGACTACCTATTCTCTTCCTCCAAAAGTATCCTGGAATTTTTCCTCGTAGAATTGGATGCACTTAAAGTATATTGCTATTTTTTTCTTTATTGACTTCTTCGGCCTGCAGGGGGATCATTCGTCTCATATCTTATTGTTGGGTCGATGATATTTTGGTTTATAGGCAGTAATATCGGCATACCTTGGCGAGCCGTCATCAACACCATAAACTTCTTCAAGACAATTAAACTCTTTTTCTACAAGGAGTGAGACGATCTTATGTTTTACGTTATGATGTCATCTGGTAACGAATTCCATTTTCGTGTAAAAATTATAAAGAAGTAATAAAATAAACACGATATACATATAACGACCTATCATATATAACGTAAATACTCCCCTAAATAGAAATATCATAAAATAAATATTCTAAATTCGATTTAGGATCTTAATTCAAATAAAACTTAAATTGCACACTATTTATACAAAGAATAAAATTGAATTTAAATGACCCAAACAATTGATATCAAGGATATTCTCTAATGATACGTAATCGCTGTGTTGTATATGTATTTATTAGCTATTGTAGTGCACACGTTTTTCCTCCTATTGAAATCTATTTCCCTTAAAGGCTTTACGTAATAAAAAGAGAAACAGAAGTTTTCTTTTCAACATACAGAGTCAGTTTCCTTTTTCCCAAAGGGAGAGGGTGGAATAGAATTTTAATAGGGTGCTCTCAAAGGAATAGCTGATTGATTCATCATTTGTATAGTTGATAGTCTCTTAACTTTGTAATAGAGTAAGTTTTCTAATATACTGACTTATTTTCTTTCATAGCCAATCTGAAAAGTTCCCTTCTTTGTTTGTTTTTTTTTCAGAATTTGTTGAAGTTCTATAAAAGGATAACCAATAAAAACATATTTGTCAAGTACTTTCAAATCTCCTTCGACCTTACCTAGAAGCTAATACTAATATTCAAAAATACACGCTCAGCCTTCTAACCAATGCACGAACGAAACGAAAGAAAGTGCCTTCGTTATCGAATACGATAACGAAGGCACTGTCTCACAGAAGTTCCATAATAAGGCATGAAAAAAAAAGTCCGACAAGCAGAAACTGTGTCATCTTAGCACGATTCCGTTCTTATTCCTAGTGACATTTGACGAGGAATAAGAACGGAACAGACAGATATTAGTATGTTCTGACCATTCTTAAAAAATGTAAAATAAAATCTGTAAGCGAAGCTTGATTTTTCCACAACAGGATAATGACAGTTTCCTAATCGAAAATCACTTCTTTAGCCTGCTCAACATTCGCTCAAGGAAAACTCTATTACAAATGCGTTTCTAATTTTCGTTCCTTCCTTTACTAAAATACTTATTTCACTGTTAAATCCATTTCTCCGAATGAAAATTACAATACGACAGTTCTTGTAGGGCATTTATTAATCTTCTGAGTGGTTACTATCCATTTACCAGGATTTCCCCACCAGTTTAGAAATATTAAAGAAAATATACGAGAATTTTAAAACTGCTCATGTCTCTGTATCTCAAATACTTAATTTAAAATGTAACCGAAATTTAAATAACTTAGTTTGGATGAATTTCAAACATGTAGAAAATATGTTAACTGAATTTATCGATTCTAATGTAAGTACCCAAACAGAAAATTAGTAAGGAAAACTAGTTTTATCCACTTTTGTCGAAAACCGTTACAAATATGTATCGCATAGAAAATGTCTACAAACGAAAAGCCTTCAGCGCAACAATTTTATAAATAAAAGTCCGACTGGCCGGACGCGATTAGTAAAGGAATATAGCAGCTATCGGTAGGTTTTGATCTTTCGTTAAAAAAATAAAATAAAATCTTAAAGAGAAGGAAGCTTAAGGCGCCACATATGGAAACTGACAGTTTCCTAAGCGGAAGTGACTCTCCGCCATCTCGACGTTCGCTCAAGGAAAACTCTATTACAAATATGTTTCTTATTTTAATAGCTTTACTGAAATACTCATTCCACCGTTGAATAAAGTTAAAAAACAAAAGTGAGGTAAACAGTGACAAAAAATCCGTGTAAAATAACAAAACTAACACTTTCGTGGTTTTAAGCACTTATTTCTCAGACTGACGTCGCCCCATCGAAATTAGCTTCAGAATCTTTTTTATAGAGAATTTAGTAAGCTTTTGAATGGTACCACTCTTTCTTAACTGTTTTGAAGATATTAAGGAAAATGGTGCTCATGAACCTAGCAGAAGAAGCACCTATTAAAAAAGAAAATAATAAATAAATAAATAAAAAAAAGAGGAAAATATACGAAGATCCCAAACCATTTCATGTCTGTTAATAAAATATTTTATTCTAATCTTTACATATATTATATATATATATATATATATATATATATATATATATATATATATATATATATATATGTACATTTAACATAAGGAATTTCCGGTTAGAGTTGGGCCTTTCACGTCCTTTCAGAGCCTAAAATCTTACTTTTATTACAGATAATACATGGAGATTTCAATCTGACAAAATTACAGTAGAGATAAGAGCGTTACGGAAACACACTTAAATGACGCACCTGCGGCGGATTGGACTTTATTAGCGATGTGCACACTAAAAACATTCAACACTTGTTTCCATTGGTTTTAAACCCCCAAAAATACACCAACCAATATACCTAAGAAAGTGAAAAATAAAAGTTATGATGTGCTAGGTGTTTCCACTAATAGGATAGTTCATCCAATTGGTAAATAGCCGACTGCCCATTATGCAATTGGTCTCTTCTTGATGTCAGGTTGATGATAATGGCCGCGAATCACGGCAGCTCTTCTACTACCAATTCATTACCAACCACTTGCAAGTCATCTCTCTAAATGCACAATTTCCGCTAAAATCATTCACAAACTTCAACTATAAGCTAGAGTAAGAATACACTTATGAGTTAATAGTTTTAATAGTCACTCATCAAACACGAATATGTTAAAACACTTATAAATTATACTCTATAAAAAAGAAAAATTATTATACCCACATATAATATTCATGATCATAATAATCTTCATATATTTCTTGACAATAAATTAGATAATCTAATGAAAAATAAAGACAACTACAGGAAAACCTCAGCCCTGAAGAAGCTGCGTAAACAGAGCACATTCCTCAAAACTTCTACAAACGGTAACAGCGTCAAGTTAGCATATTTCAAAAAGTTCTTATTCCTGGTGTCTTTTAGAAGGCTTGGACATAGCACTTATATTTTTAAATACGATAAACACCTACTCTCTTGAAATCTTGAAGATAAGTGAGATTCAGGTTATATTATCACAATTTGCTTTATAAATTCTAACTATTAATTAGACTAATTACTGTCCAACAACAGTCAAACAATATTAATTGTTATTAAGGAGTCAAACAATATTAATGCATGTTTTTATTTGTTGTTAGCACCTGATGATGGCACATTTGTGTTGAAAGGCCTAGTGCAAAATAAAGAGAAAATTTGTGGGAAGACTGAATTTTGATTCACCCTCTGGGACTTATTTCTTTCTTTGAGCTTGTACCCTCGAAAATTTTTCTACGTTGTTGAAGAAAATGTTGAATGCCATCTTCCCCTTACAACGACTTCCCAACCGTTTTCGACATGTCCAAAATCTTTGATCCCTGTTAATTTTTTAATTTTTTTTTTTTTTCAAGTTCTTTCTTGACTCCAAACGCAACCCAAATTTAAATATCTTCGTTTATTTACTTATTTTATTATGAGTTCCGCAACGGAGGCAAAAATTTAAATATCTTCGTTTAGATGACTATCAAAAGTCTTGAACAATTTTCAACAAATCGTTTCTGAATACCATAATTTTTTATTTAATGATATTTTTTTTCGTTTCTAACGGCGCATCACTATTTGGCTATTAGCGCCGGCTCTCTACAGGTTACCACCCTTTTATATCGCCAACAGCACGTGGTCGGTCGCCCATTCAGGTACTGATCACGCCCGACGTTGCTTAACTTTTGTGATCTATGGAACCGGTGCATTCAACGTGGCTATGGCCCTTGGCGTTTCTGAATACCAAAACTAAAATCAGTTATAAAAACTAGTATTATTCACTTTCTCGAAAACAGTAAAAATAGCCTTGAAATTGTTCATTCGCTTCTCTGCGCAACGATTTATTTTGCGCAAAGTTCAAAACCTTTTCACGTGGGCGGATTTTGCAGGTTAACGAACTTGACCTTTGAAATCACACAAAAATTATATGTACACACACACACAAACCTATATATATATATATATATATACAGGGTGCAACGTAAGAGGAGACAATTACTTAAGGCTGCAATTGGGAATTAAATAACTTAAACAGTTATCTAGTTATTACTTTCTATTCAACGAAAAACGAGGTTAACCTAAAAAAAACACAAAATTTAAATTTCCTCCTTCCCTGTTGGGAATTGACCCTCAGCCCAAAGTACCATTTGTGTTCCATTAGTTATTTTGAGTCAATACAATGTTTTCACAGGATAATTAAAGAGCTCTTAGAATTTCCATTAAAATTAGTAGAGAGATACGGAGAACCATTATTTACTTCTATTTGTGGTTTAGGTATGACTGTATAATTGAGAAGGGTGCGGTAAGGCAGTGTAGCTGAGAAGGCGGCTAGTTCCGAGATACTGAAGTCCCTCGTATAATTTCCACTTAATGGCACCATGGCTAACCTAATTACTAATGGATAACTGCGGTCCCACTAGAGTGCTCCACCTACACCACCGTAACATTACATATTTTACTATAGTTATGCTTAGTTAGAATGTTGCTGTATTCTCAATTATATTTGTCAGAGCTAGTAGTTAATTGCTATGGAAGTCTGTTTCTTTCTCCATTAGTTATATTTGCTTGTAATGTTGTTGTAGTCACAGACCATCTAGGGTAACTGCTCCTATTATTGACATACCCCCAATTATTGACACTCATACTTTCAATTAAAAAAATAAGCGTTTGGCGCCACCTAAAAATTGAAACTTAGCGCCAATTGGTACGGAATCTTATCTACTTGTTTCCTACCAAAAACAAGTTTGCTATAAAGAACACCACAGTTGAGGTCAAGATTTTCCCTTTAGCTTTGGAGATTTTCAGAGAATGTAGCTGATTTGCTAGTGTTTCTGCTTAGAAGGTGATTGCTTATTTTTCGTATTTATCAATCCCCATTTCTTGTTTTTTTAGCGGAACTGTTTCTGGAACAGTTCATAGTCTTTCTTAGATATAATGCAACCTTTTTAAGTGCTCATTTTGAATAAATAACTTTATTTTGAGGGTGTCAATAATAGGATAGACAAAAACCACCTTAATCCAATTATTGACACACTGTCAATAATAGGAATTTAGATGAAATCTTTGTTTTGGTGCCTAACTAACTGGATTTTTAATGTTCAACAAAACGGTGTTTTACTTTTCCAAAAATAATGAAGAGATCCAATTTTTGACAGGGGGTGTCAATAATAGGTAAAAAGTATGTGTCAATAACTGGAATACATTTTTTCAATTATTGACAACCTCAAGTTGCCAGTTATTGACATACCTAATCCACTTATGCAAATTCCAAGTTTATGATAAATTCTCGTACCAACCTAATGAGTCTTTTTTCAGGCTCGACTACATTTGTATGATTCTATTATGTTGTGGATGTTGAGAAGGTCTGAAGTATGGATTTGGTTTCTAGGCTTTCAAAATAGCTCCAATAGGACACACTTCTAGGTTTTCACGTCTATGATTCGAACTCGAATTGCCCGAACTACTCGAACTTCTCCAATCTTTTAATCACTGATGGTGATTGGGAAATCGTCAACAGGAGTATCTGCAAACATATACTTTGTCGAGTTCGTTAAAGTTTACTGTGGTGTCTATTTATGAGAACCCCCTTCTGAGAAGAGCACTTTATCCAAAAATGCAGCCAATAATAGTGGATACACATTGAATTCGAAGTGATGATGAACCTGAGGAATAAGTGGTCACAAAAGAATCTCCTTCAATTAGAGAAGCCAGAAATGTGGTTAATTCATTTTAGAGCCAATGGCCATGCCTCGTTGAATGCACCGGTTTCCGTTCATCTTGAAATTTAAGCAGCTTCGGGCGAGGCCAGTACCTGAATGGGTGACCGACTACGGGCTGTTGGCAGTATTAAAGGGTGGCAACCTGTAGATAGCCCGGCGTTAATAGCCCCAATGTTGATATGTCGTTAAACACACACAGTGTTCTTATGTTAAACCACAAAGAGTTTGCCATAAGGAGCTGGGAATATTGAAAATACATCTCCTTTTAAACTTTGGAAAATAATGAGTTTCTTGGAGAGCCCGTGCTCCGAATTTCATAAACCATCTTAAGAACAAAAAGGCAGAGGAGTTAAGCCTCAAAATAAGAACTTAGTGAAGTACAAGCTTCCTAATGTAGTTTTACAGTAACTATACTTATATATGATATAATTTCATCATAACTTTGATAAATTTTGTAAAACAAATATATATCGTTTCTACTTCATTGAAATTGAGTCAATGACTGGTGCCTTTCCCTATCAAAAGCTAGATTTTACCTGTCAATAACTGGGTCATTTACCTGTCGAAAACTGGATTTGACCTGTCAATAACTGGGTCATTTCCATGTCGATAACTGGATTTGACCTGTCAATAACTGGGTAATTTCCATGTCGATAACTGGATTTTATCTGTCAATAACTGGTGCAAAAAGTCACTATCTTATTATTGCTTAAATCATCTGAAATCATTCATTTTTAATTAATATAATAGGCTGAATGTATTCTACAGATCCTGGCGAGCATAAACCCCTTTGAAGCAAGTGGATTGGTTAATAAATAAGGAAGAAACTGTAATATTGCCTGAAATTTTTGCTTGATGTGTCAATAATTGGGGCGGTTACCCTACTTCAAAAACTTTGTTTTATATTGTATTATTTAGAGAACAGCTGTTTCAACATAGTTTAAATGCAGTAATTGTCTGTGAGGCAGATCAAAAAACTTAGTCGCTCTGTAAAAATGGGCGATTTGTTTCTGTGTATTGGTGCTCACAATTGAAGCTGTTATTATTATTTCCGTGATGTTTTGATCTAAAGATCTTTCGTTCCATTCAATATGACAATTATCATTCAGATTGAGTTCTTCAAATCGAAAAAGGACAAAGCATATTTGGATCTATAAAAAAAAAAAAAAAAAAAAAAAAAAACGAATTAAAAATAGTGCAAACGTAGAAGATAGAAACTAGTAATCAATACGAAACTGTTTCTGTCCTCGTCGAGAACAAGCTGTACAAAAAGTATTCAAACTGTGACTGACAGGTTTGATGGCCTCAGCGCGAAAACGTATCCATGGGTTTCTATTTATAAAAATACCACCATGTATCTCTGTCTATTTATAAATATATTTTTTCTACAACTTTGTAGGTTATATATATATATATATATATATATATATATATATATATATATATATGTATATATATATATATATATGTATATATATATATATATATATATATATATATATATATATATATATATATATACCCATATGTGTGTGTGTGTTTTTGCACGTACGGGTGTCTGCGCTCGCATGCGTGTGTTTATAAGAAGATAGAGAAAAGAGAAGTATCGTTTGCTCCATAGTAGCTTGTTCTCCCGTTACGATAAAGTGTTGTACCAGTTCAGATTAAGTAAGTTTAAAGGTATTGCTGTGACTTTACTGAATATACCATGTCACACTTTACAATATATTATTATTACAATATTTGGAAAAGAGACGGAGATATGAAAATTCACTTGAATCTCAGAGCAATTTACTTCACGAAACAGATCTGAGAGATATTGCCGTTTCTTAATTGACAGATGACAGGCCCCTCAATGCAGTCCGCTTCCTAATCAAAGACAGGGATCTAAATACAAGGTCTTATCGTACCGAATGCGTAAGAACATACCCAATTATATTTATGGTATGGGTGTATACATCAGTCGTGAGAGCCCTGAAGGATAGATGAACCAGTTTTACAACCCTATGCATGCAATCTTAAAGCAGTAAAACTACAGAGTGGAAAGTATAACTTCAGCCATCAAAATCCCGCATTAAGAGTACTCTATAGAGCTTCGTGGGTGTCAGGCATCCCTCAATCCAAGCCCCAATGAACGGACAAGAAGAAAAAGTCATTAGTGCATGCCCGGGGTTCGAACTCCATTACGAGGAGTGGAGTGATGTTGAGACATGCACGCACCCTATAAAACGCGTAATAAAAATTATTTATCTTATTTCTTTTCAGAAACTCACCCCTGCTGTCACCAAAGGTAATTTGTAGGACAACCGGAAAGGGTGGAAAGTCATTCATTATATTTAAGGGGTAATCAAAATAATTCTTAAGTACTGACTGTAATTCACCAATAAAATGTTTTAAAAACACTTCACAATGAAAATGTTTTAAAAACACTCAGTCCTTCGGAGTTTAGCATTTTGTTTATTTACTGAATAAACAGAATCCCTGTGATTAAAGTAATTGAATTTGGCTAGTAAAAACAACCCGTTTAAGAGGATAAAAGCTGGTGATTGGGCCCACATTTTGGCTATAAACCTCGTGTATTTAGGGGAACTGAACGTGTAATGGACGCTCCTACTTAATCTAGAATTTAAAACAAGCCTCTGTTTGGATCGAGGCCGATTGTGCAGTAAAGGTTTTGTACCCCATAAGGATTCCATTACCAGTTATTACAATTGGCTTTGTTGGCCCTTCCAAATAGAACAGAGAATTGTTTGTATTGTGTTCCTGAATAGGCTTGTCGCAGAAAACCAACTGACTTCAATCGTTATTTTATATAGGCTCCAGTTTGTTACGATAAAAATAATAGAGAATTAATAAAAAAGAATAAGAAGAAAAAAACGGTGTAAACAATAAAGTGATAATGCTTTGTAGATTTGTAACTACCACATTAATTCTTTAAGCTTCACATAATTAGTGGCTGAGACAGTCACTTCTCTCATCGACAGCGACTTTTGCAGTATTGTGGAAGCGCTCACACAATCGTACAAGCTACTGACAACGGTTTTCGCCAGAAAGTATGACAACAATATACTTTCTGGCATTCCTAAATTTTTGGATTGTTTATTTATTTACAATTACATTTTGTGATCGCAGAATTACTCATACAAGGACTCATTAACCTTCAGCCGGGCGCGTCATTCCGTTTCACGGAACCACGCGGCCGCAGCACTGCGTGCTAAATGTCTGTGCACGTACACTCCTGTAAACGTTAAAACATTTATGATTTCCAGTAGGGAAAGAATTTAAATAACTTTTCCACATAATTTACTACTTAATTAACTATATTTAAACAGGACATTTCAAAAATAGTAAACCAAGGTTAAAAATATACATTTTGGACCTAGGAAATTTGAATAGCAAAGTTAAACTTAAACCTATTCTATTTCGATCTACATTTAAACAAATTATGCACTAACCAATTCTATTCCAATTGAACTCCTCCATCTTCTTCTTTCCCTTTCCCGGTGTGCCTTTCAGCTTGGGAGAGTCTCCAGCCATTGGACCCATGCATCGCGGTCCCTAGCAAACGCCTTCATGCTTGCTTACGTTTTTCCTCGGGCCTGTCCAAGTCTGGATATGTATATGTCATTATATGACAAGCGAGGCCGTCCTCTTGGTACTCCTGGGTTCTCGGTCTTCCTCCATTCTACAGACATGGCCGAACCACTTCAGATCCTGTTTCTCAATAATACTCTTGAGTGATGGGATTTTCAATCCAATTGAACATTAATTTAAAATAGAAAGATCACATTTGTTCTCCTTTATTTAGTTCACAGATTTAACGTATATTATTTTTTTATAGTTTTAGAATGGATTGTACGAACTACAGTTATGAAATTATTATCCTAAAAAAGCAACAAAACAAAAATTCCATATTGAGATGCTGCACTGAGGTAGATAAAGGCGAGAGAGACGTCGAATGCTGAGTTCCAGGTCCGCATGTACATGACAAGAGGGTGATGAGTCCTTACTACTCATGCATGATCGGATTGACATGGACGAAGATGGCAGATCAACATTGTCGATTTCAATTCAGTCCTTTTGTGGGAGAGTACGCTTAGACTCACCATACCACCTGATATTTGCTCAAAAACAAATAGATTTCTGATATAACTCAAAGGTTATATTTATTTGTTTTTTTTAAAAAGTAAATGTCAAATGCCTCGCCAGCCTTGAAGTTTTAATCCCTAAATTTCATTAATGTACTTTGAAAAGGTAGTAAAATTGTTTTTCACTTCTCTATCAATACTCCGCCATTTTTTCCAGCTGACCGTAATGTGTGCAAAACATTAAGGAAATCTTAAGAAAAATAACTATATAAACAGAACCTAAGGAAGCAATTCTAAGGAAAAGGGTTGGCTACTGCGGGGCGGTTGGCTGCCATTTACTGTACTAAAAGGCCTTAATAATCCTTAAAAGGCTCTTTCAGTGACATAATTGGTTTAATCTACTTTACCTAATAAGGAATTTCTTTGTTGAGGTTGAAAAGCTAGGAGACTCTGGTCTTTTATCATTTTAAGAAAAAACAAAAAGACAAATTTTAGTGATGATTAGACATTCATCGATATTCATAAATCGTCATTGTTCATTGTTATGACATCAGAATCACATGCCTTACTCAAACGTCTGGAATGATTTAATACAGAAAAAAGGTGTTACGAGGATATTAAGGCACTTGCACAGACTTTGGCCCCTGGGCTCAGAATACATTGAGGATGAGTCAGGTACTTGTAAACTACCTTACAGTCCAGTCAACGAACAGTTATAGATGGAAATTTTTGGAACACAATTTTTGACTTCGTAACTTTGTTTGGGCTGGATAGGAGGTTAACATATCAAAAGTCCTCGCCCGTAGCCTTTGTGACGGGGGACGTTAAATATTGTGTTCCAAACATTTCCATCTATAAATCTTCGTTACCTGGACTATTAGTTGTTAAATTTCAGATTTCACGATGAACACTGAAATTATTTTTACGTTTGAACGAAAATACATAAAAAACAATGTAGTATATATTATTGAAGGGAATGCAATACTCTACAACCCTATAACTGTTATTTATTATTTTGGTACATCGTTGAAGGAGATCCCGTCAAAAAAGAGAAAAATTATGCGGCGAAAGTGTTTTCCCCCAAAATGACTGACTTTCAAGAGCGGATATTTCGAAACCTATAGATATCTCGAAAAACTTTATAGAATAGAGCTTGTAGGAAATTTAATCAGCTTTCATTTGTTATAAAATAGTCATGTCGCAAGGAAGCAGGGTTTCCGAGACATAAGTGAAAACCCGAAAAATGGGACCTTCTAAACCCCCCTCCCCCTCCCGGCACAAAGGCTATGGGCGATGACTTTTGATATGTTCACCTCCTATCCAGCCCAAACAAAGTTACGAAGTGAAAAATTGTGTTCCAAAAATATCCAAAATTTCCGGTGTATGGAATACTAACAATTTAGATCTTGGAAGAGATTTAGCCAACTTAAACGCTATTACACCCAAAATAGTATATGCTTTATGAACTTAATGATCTTATTTAATTTATTTTTAAGGGTTTTATGAAATATTTACCGATCAAATCAAAATTTGGGGGGGGGGGGCAGCAGCCCCCCCTTATATACGCCATGTGTATTATAGAGATTCTTGAACAATACGTGGCCCTTTTAGTAGGGTAGGTACTGATAAAGATTGGAGTACAGGGATTCTTGAACAGTAAGGGTTATTTTTAGTAGGTTACGGGACTGATAAAGATTGGAGTACAGAGATTCTTGAACAGTAAGGGTCCCTTTTAGTAGGTTACGGGACTGATAAAGATTGGAGTACAGAGATTCTTGAACAGTAAGGGTCCCTTTTAGTAGGTTACGGGACTGATAAAGATTGGAGTACAGTGATTCTTGAACAGTAAGGGTCCCTTTTAGTAGGTTACGGGACTGTTAAAGATTGGAGTACAGAGATTCTTGAACAGTAAGGGTCCCTTTTAGTAGGTTACGGGACTGATAAAAATTGGAGTGCTTGAATTGTTCTTCTGGTCCTGAAACGCGTATTTAAAAAATCCGTAACTTCTACAGTAGTTCTGTTATTTTGTAAAAATAAGACATAGATTTACCTTCAAGTAAAGCTATAAGTTAATATTTATATGCGATTCATAGTTCGGAGATATTCCCTGTCCTCAGTTTTGTATATGAAACAAACCTTCAATCACTTTAGACGAACAATTTTAATCACTCCAAAATCTGCAGTATAAATACGAATAAGATTCAATTAAAATCCACATATTGTTTTGAATGTGTGTGTGAGTGTTTTTTTCAATGGCAAGAGAAAATAAATAATAAATTTAATTAGATTCTGACAGAGCGCCAAACAGATACAGGTCGGATGGGTGATCAATCAGCCCAGGAGAGGGAAGAGATAATACTGAGGGTAAAAGCTTCGTCGGAAGAATCGATTGCCCTGGAGTTCAACAAGTATATCAAAGAGTGACCGGCCTGTGGATGACAGAGAAGAATGGACCCAACACTCTCTTCTTGAATCACGTCCGAAGGCGTCCGGTATAAGTATATCCAAGCAGGTATCTTGATACGTGTCTTCATAGCAAAGAACATTTTGTAAACCACTTTTTCTTTGACCCATTTTCGAATGTAACTCTTTTTTTTCTGGGTTGTAAAAGGAACCATTAGTGAGATGCCCGTGAATGACCCTTGATAGATTGCCTACGGCGCCGGATTATAAGACAGGGAGATGCAGTTTCGAGTCCCGTTTGTGGCAGGTTGACTGAGGCTGACTGATCAATTTTCATACTCTACTATAATGTTTAGGAAACCCCTAAGGCCTAGATGCAGGTGCGCCATGGAAAAAAAATAAAAAAGTCCGACTCGCAAGAACTGCGACGTCTTAGCGCGGTTCCGTCATATCCCAAGTGTCATTAGCAAAGGACTAAAATCAGTTATTGGTAGGTTTTGATCTTTCGTGCAAAATACAATCTCAAAAAGAAGGAGTTTTAAGGCTCCACAACAGGAAACTGTTCATTTTCTAAGCGGAAATGACTCCCCCGTCTTCTCAACGTACACCATGGGAAACACTATTACCAATACGTTTCTCATTTTCATACCTGATTTTATTCAAATACTGATTTTATTATTAAATGCAATTTAAAAAATTACCAATTAAAACGTTAGATAAGCAGTCCCAAATCGCCGTTGAAAAGAACAAAACTAACAATTTTCAAGTTTGAAGCACTTATTTCTCGAATTGACATCGCCACATCGAAAATTATATTTTATCCTTTTTTATAGTAAGCTTTCGAATGGTCATGTTCCACTTATCACGATTTCCCAAACGTTTTCGAGATATATTAAAAAATATACGAAAATCCCAAAACTTTTCATGCCTGTTAATGAAATATTTTATTTCTAGTACTTCCAATACTCCAAACGAAAACAAAATGTATCTATCTTAGATTAGATTAATATCTAACGTCTAGAACAATTTTCAACTAAATTAACCATTTCTGAATACCCAAAGTGAAAATTAGTTTGGAAAAGTAGGTGTTTAAATGTTTCTCGAAAGCGGTTACAGATATTGCTTTAAAAATGGTTTCCTTCGTTTTTCTACATCAAGAAACCTATAAACCGAGTACCACCAAGCATATGAACTCAAAAACGAAGGCGTTCCGTTTTTGTTTTGCGCGAATTTCGCTTTAAAAGCCATGTTCCGGTGGAACTGTTGGAATAAAGAAATAAAGTCCTGAGAGAATTCTGAAGGAATATTCTTTAACTTCAGTATTGTTAGTAGTTAATACCCTTCACCATTTCATCAAAATATATGGTTACATATTTCACATACTATGCATTTTATTCCTTATCATTAATGATGTTCTATTTGGTTCATTCATACTTTTAATGAGCGAATCTCCCATATAACTCCAAATTAAATAAATACATAATTTATGACTTTGATATTCGTGAAAAATTTGCGTATTGATTGATGTGATAAATTTTGGATCCTTTTCTTCAGGTGCTCAACAGAAAAAGTAAGGGATGTCTTCGGCAAACTTGCATATTCATTTTTCTGTGCGTATTCTTGAGGACCTTGATTTTGGTAGTCATTCTTAGGCTTTCCCTTAAGCAGTTGGCCGCTTCGAAACGGTTCTGCATTTGAAATGAATCTCCCAACCCGAGGACAAAACGATGCCCTTTCGCTACTTGTTCGTTCACCAGCAGGGGTTACTTATATTGGCTCTCACTCGGTTGGCCAACAACAGAGATTTTATGATGTCAATGCGGCTTGGTTGCCAAATCACGCACAAACGTTAATTCAAGAAAAAATTAAATAAAATATCATAATAACACAATGCAAAGCCTTCTTTATAAACCCTAAATATTTCTAATTATATCCATTTCTGAAAGGATCGTATATTTATTTATTTTTATTTTTAAATGTAATCAAAATAAAACGTGAGATTAATTGTGAATGAAGTTGAGCAATAGAGTAAAGTTTAATGAAAAGAGAAGAAAAGGAGCGGATGTTGTAGCTACATTCCCTGTTTTCCCTGACATTGGAGATTCTCTTTCGGGCGTAATTACTTTTTAATTATATTACTTAATTATGTATGTTTTACCTTCACTCCAGAGTGCTTTTCTCTAGAAGGGGTTGTTCCGAACAAAAACAATTAGTGGGCTTCTTCTGAATCCAACTCGAACATTACTCGGAAAAATAAAATGTTTTTTTTTTCTTTTAAAGATATTTTTATATATACTACCAGTTGGCAAAATTTATCCCCCAGACGTCTTGACTTCCTACGTCAGCTCAAGGGTATTTGCCAACAACTTGCTGGGCCTTCATAATTTATTTTGATGAAATTTATAATTTTGAGATATATATTGTTGGTTATTTTCATTAAAATTAATTATTATGCAAGGTGCAGCGAGGAATTTTCTCAATGAGCCATGAGGTGAGAGGTGAGAAAACTCCTTCCGCCGTTGGGAATCGAACCAAGCATCTCCTGCATGAGAAACTAAGGCGTTAACCACTATACCACGGGGAGACCCTCTTAATCATTAATAGAATTAATATTATTTTGTGAGAGGCATTCGAATATTTTAATTTTTGCGTACATACATACACCATGACCCGTATCATGGGTATTTTTATGTAGGCACCTCTAATGTACGATACACGTCTTAGCCCGCCATTCCTACCGGCTTGCTGTTGTGCCCATGTGCTGAGTGCTCCAGACACAGTAAATTCGGTATTCCTTATGCCAGTAGCTTCCCTCAAGGTCTATGGGAATCCGCTTTCTTCGGCGTCACCATATTGTTCCTCAGTGCATTTTTATGCCCGGTTCCAGATTTTATTCTGCAAGCTGCCCTCTCAGCGATCGGTGAGATTTTTCCCATAATCCTTCAATCCTCTCCTTCGACCTCTTCCTTTCTTCTCACTCTTCAATGCCGTGTTTCCAGAGGTGAATGCCCTAAAGGTAAGATTGATTTTTCTATTTATATAGAGCTTCAATTTGATTACAAAAAGAATTTTGTGCATAACATACGAGAGGCAAACATAGAAAAACACCTATTGATGAATTTAGCCTTCGTCTCAATCAACAAAAAGGATATCATATCCACAGACAGAATAAATAAATATTAATTACAACGATTTTTTAGAATTTTATCTATTCAAGGTTTAAACTATGTAAAAATTGGACTTCCGAATGACGGTCATACTAGACCTTTCAACGATCTCTTTCCAATTGGAAAGAATACATGTTTACCTGTTAATAACATCTTGAATACAATAAAATTATAGCAATTATACAATAAAATACTACTTAAAAAGATAAATACGACTTTTTTTTTATTGGTATTCCTCACAAACAACCATAAGTGGGTCAGAACTAGAAAATTGAATACCTTTAAACATTTTCCTTTCCATTTCCCATACTATGAGTACTTGAGTTTTGCACTATTTGCGAGCTATCGGCCAATATCGGCAGCAGCCTGTATACTCCAAACGTTTAAAGCGTTGATAAAGAATTTCGCCGCCCTGAGTCGGTTCTTATCTCCAACACTGCTCTACTCAAACAGAGCTTTGGAGCTTTTTCTGCGATAATAAAGCGTAATTTGCTCGAGTGGTCCGGGGGAAAATTGGATTTGTAAAGGTGTGGTGGTCGGCACGGAAGGTGTTGTACAATTACTAACACGGCACATCGCCATTATTTGCACTCGGGCTCCACTCACTTCGCCTGCATGTAATACCCTATTGGGAAAGAAACATTACTCTTTGAGTACTCCATTGTAGCTTTAGAAACATATTCCTGGTTTAGAAACACATTGAATGACTTCAAATTTTTCTGCCAGAAACTCGTGGATCTGAGTTCTTAATATGTGTAACACTCTCACTCAGAAAGAACTTTTTGAAAAATGAATTCAAATCTTCAAAATTACCCCCTTTAAAATTTATATATTTTCATGTATATATGTGGGCTTCTGTTAACTCGGTAGGGGCCACGATTTCTGTTTTTGCGCCACAAATCTTATTATTTAACAAATGATTGAACTAGTTTACAATTATGGATAATAGACCAAAATGACTTTATTTGTAGCAAAACGTTTTCAGGTATTTAGCTTAAATTATTCAATGTACATACTCTTGCTCGAAGGAAGGATTAGTTGAGTAAATTAATTGCACGATCAATTGAAATGTCCTGGGAACGGTGTTATATCCAACCCATAAGGACCGCGAACATCAGAGGCAGGAATCTGCGACGAGGTAGGGACATCTATTCTCATGAGTAGATAATCTCCTTCAGATCTCTGCCAGCCTGCTGTCATAGGTGGCAGTTCCATCCATGGCAGTATTGTAATTAAAGACAACTCAGAGGGAAAGCAGGGCCCTTTGAGACCCTTTTTCCTGAAAACAGGACAAACAAAGCCCCGAAGAAAATGGGGGGAAAACATAAACATATTTGGTATTACGTAGGACGGAGGAAGAAACGTTTCCGTTCCTTATAAATCAAGACATTGGGAAAGTCAAAGGAATTAGTAAAATGCGAAAGGCTACTTACTGATCAGGTTTCTAACAAGGCTCAGTGCAAGGAAGTAATTAAAGTAGAAACACTAGTCGGTTTTAGAGTCCAAAAGAATAAAACCATGCTTTGATTTTAAGCAACCTACGACGACATTTTGGACAGGCTGAAAGAGGTGACATTTATCTTGCAGATTTTTTCATTAGCTTTCCCATCCAACTTCAGCCTTAATTATGTATAACATGCATAACAAGAAAACTCTCGTGGGACAGGTGCATATTTAATAATAATAGTAGGCCATTGTGAGAAGCCTCTTCAAAAACTTTCGAATCCGTAGAATTGATATTACTAAAACACCCAGGAACGGAAATAACAGCTACACACGTAGGAATGAAAGGTTTAGGTGGTGGTAGAGAAGTTTTTATGAAAGAAAACAGAATACAAGGGAATCCATTCTTCTCTGTCAGGACCAGGCTGACTCTCAGCCACAACAAAACTTGTTGAACTTTTCCTGAATCAATTAATTCACTCAACAATTCAGGCCGAGCTATGCAAAGGGTAATTTCGGATGACACCTACACCCGTGATAAGTATGGACGCCTCATCGGCATTTCCCGGATCGCATATTCTGTAAATAAGATTTTTTTTTTTTTGTTTTAGCGCGGTTCCTCCCTCCCCCATAGGGAGGAACCCCGCTTATAAGATTGATCTCATGACGCAATCAAGAAGTGCCGACTAGAAAATTTTGCGTTTCAGAACCCCTAGAGACCGAAAATGATGGTGGTTCAAATTTGTATATATATATATATATATATATATATATATATATATATATATATATATATATATATTTGTCTGTTCGCTCTCTAGGTAGAAGATGAATGGTCCGATTTTGATGAAATTTGGTACAAAAATCTGTCGTCCAATTTGAAAGGTCAAGTTTGTTAACCAGCAAAATCCGTCCACTGGAAGATGGCGTTTGGGGCGAAATTCGCGTAAAAAAATCGTAACGCTTACGTTTTTTAGTTCATAAGCTTGTAAGCACTCGTTTTATAGGCTTCTTGGGCTAGGAAAACGAATGAAACCATTTTCAAGGCGATAGCTTTAACCGTTTTCGAGAAAATAGGAAAAGTAGTTTTTGAATACTGTTAAAAAAGGTAAGTATTTATAGGAATAAGCACTTTATTATGCAGATGAATACAGATCACGTATGGTTCAGGACACCGCACTAGTAGGGAGCTTACAGGTAAGAAGAAAAGGGGTGGGGAGCGCCTGACCACACCTAGCAATATAGTATCGATACACACAGAAATATAAATAATATTTACATTCAACACTCCTCCTTAAATATTATTCCTATCAAAGATACAAAACTGATAGAAAATATATATATATATATATATATATATATATATATATATATATATATGTATATATATATATATATATATATATATATAAATAATACACACAAAAACAAAAAATAGTACATACATACATATTTCTCAACATAAATGGTTTAGTCCTAACATTTCTCTAAATTTAACAAATTTTACTTGCACAAGAGGCTTTGTGAATATATCAGCAATTTGTTGATCCAAAGATACATGTTGTAATGAAAAATTATTTACTATATTATCAAATACATAATGATACTTAACTCTAACATGTTTAGTACGGTTCAATATTTTCCCATTATCTCTGTCAATTATGTGAATAGCACTCTTGTTATTAACATACAATGGTGTTGAGTTATGACACATCTTAAGTTCTAAAAGCATATGATTAATCCACAATGTTTCTTTAATACCTTCACAAGCCGAAACAAACTCTGAGTCAGCAGTAGACAGAGCTACCTGGCTTTGTCTTCTAGAACCCCATGCTACAGCAGCTCCTGATAACATTACTACATAACCACTTGTAGACTTACTGGTTTCCCTTTCTCCTGCAAAATCTGCATCAGCGAAAACTTCCAAATCACCATTCTTACAATAAGACAACCCTAAATTCCTAGTACCTTTCAAATATCTAAAGATTCCAATGTTTAATTAGTGTTTTTTCCATGAATCTACTTAGGTAATTTACAGAATAAGCTATGTCGGGCCTAGTTACATTTGATAGATACAAAAGACTACCAATAGCTTCCCTAAAAGGTTTGTTCACTGCACTGTCAGTTGCAGTATCATCATAATTAGGAATCATAGGAGTTTTAACAGGAATACAATCCTTCATTTTAAATTTAGCAAGTACTTTATCAATATAACTAATCTGATTTAATATAATATTATTATTTTCAATTTTAATTTTTATACCTAAATATATTTTTGCCAACCCATATGTGACTTTAAATTTTTTATTTAATTTTATTAGTAAATAATCAATTTCAGATTTTGAAGCACCCACAATCAAACCATCGTCTACATATAATGTCACAATTAGTAAATTTGGATTAAATTTAACAAACACACAGGAATCTGCTTCAAGAGAGCTGAACCCTTCTTCTTTTAGAAAACTAGTAAATTTAATATTCCAATTTTTCGGAGCTTGTTTAAGTCCATATAGACTTTTTAATAATTTACAAACTCGGGCAGTACCATCATGAAAACCCTCAGGCTGTTCCATGTAGAGTTCCTCTGATAAGTGCCCAATCAAAAAATCAGTTTTTACATCAAATTGAAAAACATTTAAGTTTTCTTTTGCAGCAATAGCCAATATCAGACGGATACTAATATAACTAGCAACAGGACTAAAAGTTTCTTTGAAGTCAACCCCTGGTTTCTGTTCAAAGCCCCTGACAACTAATCGAGCCTTTTCTTTCTCACCTTTATCAGTGGTTTTCTTCCTGTATACCCATTTGCAAGTAAGAGGTTTCTTATTATCTGGTAGCTCAACCAAGGACCAAGTCTTGTTATCCATTAGAGCGTCCATTTCTTCTTCCATAGCTTTCCTCCAGTTAGTATCAGCAAAGCATCTTCAAAAATTATGTCTTCAACATCACAGAAATTGGCTGAAATTTCATAATCATCAAGTCGAGAAGGTTTCTTTAAGTCTATTCTTTTCCTTAAAAAATATCTTTCTTCATTTGTTTCTTCTTCGGGTGGTGTATTCTCCTCCTTTTCTGTTACTAACTCATCCTTGTCCTCTTCAAGTTCTTCATTAAGACAATAATTCGGAAATAGGTTTTTATAGGAAAACTTAGTGTGGTCTGGATCCATCGCTGGTCTAAAGACCACATTTCTCACTACTTCAATTTTGTTCTGTTTGGGAAAATAGACTCTATAGGCTTTCGAATCCTCTTCATATCCAACGAAAAAGCCTAGTTTCCCTTTTGGATCCCATTTCTGATGTTTTTGATTTGGCAACCTGACTGCCAAATATTTCAAGTCCTTTAAAATATTTAAATTTATTTCCAAACCATAGCTCCCAGGGAGTTTTACCTTCTACAGAACTAGTTCCCGAACAATTAAGTATATACACTGCTGTGTTTGTGGCCTCAGCCCAAAGACTTTTATCTAACTTTTTCGCATATAACATAGTCCGAGCACATTCAACAACGGTACGCATTTCACGTTCTATACAGCCATTTTGAGGTGGACAATAAGGAGTTGATTTTTGATGTCTAATTCCAAAATCCCTCAACACATTCTGAACATCCTTATTCATAAATTCAGTACCACGATCGGATCGGAAAAATTTTACCTCTTTTCCTGTATCACATTTTGCAAGAGAAAAGAATTCTTTCAATTTTGAGGAAATGTTATCTTTATTTTTAAGGAAATATATTTTTCTAAATTTACTATAGTGATCCTTTAGTAGCAAAAATACCTAGATCCCCCTAAACTATTTATTTCCATGGGACCACACAAATCTGCACTAATTACTTCACACACATCCTTAATCTGAGATTTGCTGATATGATAAGGAAGGGTGTGTTGCTTACCGAGACAGCAGGCATCACAAAATAAAGAAATTTATCCGTAATAAAATTTATATCAGAATTTTTAAGAATTTCCTCAACATGGTTAAAATTTTGATGACCTAATATACAATGCCACTCAAGCAAAGTTTTTGACTTGCAGGAACTAACAAAATCAGCACTACTATTATCCCTAGTCAAACAAAATTTATGTAAATTACCATAACGTTTGCCTAAAATCCAACATACATTATCTTTATCTACAATCTTACACTTATTACGTTCCATCAAAAATACATGACCCTTATCAATAGCTGAAGTTACAGAGAACAGATTAATTTTTAATTGAGGTACATAAAGAACATCCTTCAAAATAGATGACACCCATTGTTTACCATTGAATGTTTTGACAGAAACATCTCCAATACCTGTAGCTTTTAACAAGGTTCCGTCACTAATTTTAACATTTTTAGATACATCATTTATAAAGTCAAAATTATTTAAATTAAATGACATGTGCTCAGTAGCACCACTGTCAACAACCCATAGATCCTTTGAATCATTAATCATTGGTAACGTATTTGTCATAAAAGCATGTTTATAGCCTTTATCATCTAACTTTTTATTTCTACCTTCTTTTTCAGCAAGAACTTTACAATTTTTAATATAGTGACCTGGTTTCTTACAATAGAAACATAATGGTTTACTAACCTTGTTTTTCGAAATACAATTGGAAGCATAATGGCCTACCTTACCACACATTTTACACTTCACTTTGATAACAAACGCACGCACAGAAGCTTCACCTTTTTTCGAAACTAGACGTTCTTCTTCAATTAGAAGGCGGGATGTCAATTCGCTGAGCGTCTGCGTAGAGCTTGACTCCCAAGCTGACTGAAAGTATTTATACTCCTCTGGCAGAGACATAATAATTTTGGTTATGAGCATTTTCTCTGAAATTTCCTCCCCCAGATTCTTCATTTTAGTGGCTAAATCCTCTAGGTTTGATAGGTGACTAGATATTCCCTCATTTTTATACTTGTATGCAAAAAACTTTTGTTGTAATACATGCAAACTAACCTATGAAGTCCGGTCATAGACTGTCAGTAGCTTTTTCCACATTTCATTCGCAGATTTACAAGACAGTAGATGGCAAAGTGGCTTTTCTTCCATCCTAGAAGTAATGATTTCCTGGGCTTGGCGATCTTTAGTATTCCAGTCCTTCTTAGTTTTTTCATCAGAGTCGGCCGGTGGCTTAATGTCATCAGTGCACACATCATAGCAATTTTTGTTCTTTAAGACAATGACTAATCTGAACTTCCAAACTTCCCAGTTTTCTGATCCACTTAACAGGAGTTGGTGATGTGAATCCATGTTCCAACGAACGAACGAACAAACCACGTGCAACTGTTCGAAAACTAACCTGACGGTTGAACTTATTCCGGAGAAACTAAAATAACGAAAGTTCATAAAGCTTGAACACACAACCGAGTACCGCTGGGCCCATAACCTGTTAAAAAAGGTAAGTATTTATAGGAATAAGCACTTTATTACGCAGATGAATACAGATCACGTATGGTTCAGGACACCGCACTAGTAGGGAGCTTACAGGTAAGAAAAAGAAAGGGTGGGGAGCGCCTGACCACACCTAGCAATATAGTATCGATACACACAGAAATATAAATAATATTTACATTCAACAAATACCGTTTTTGGTTTGGGTACATAGAATCATGGGATTCAGTTGAAACATTTTCTGCATGTTCTACTTTCATTAAAACTAACATGTTGAAATTTTTGTTACATTTGGAGTTAGGTTAGAATAAAATATTTTATTAACAGACATAAAACGTTTTGGTAACTTTGTATACCTTCCTTAATATCTCGAAAAAGGTTGAGAATCTTGGGAAACAGAAGAATACCATTAGAAAGCTTACTAAATGCTCTACAAAAAAGGTTCTGATGAAAGTTTTGATTAGACGATGTCAATCGGAGAAATAAGTGCTTAAAACTTTAAAGTAATTGATATCGCTTAATCGAACTGTTCTTTATGTCTGTTTTTATTCCTTGTTATTTTTTAACTGCTTATAGTTGGATAATGTATTTGATACATCAGGTTAAGAAAAATAAGAAAAACAATTTAATCTTAGAGATATGGATTTCCAAGATATAGCTTTTCAACTGCCTAGCGGGGTCCTTCCTAGGGCGGGTTGGCCTATCCAGGTAAGATCGTAAATAAGACCTTTCTTGAAAGTAAAGATGGAACTGTCAACTTTGGTCCTCCTCTGCCTCCCGGCACTTTCAATGCTGAAGAAAGGTTCCAATAAATAGCTGAAACATCCTAAATATAGATTTTTTAACAAAAATCGTATTGAGGTTTCTTTAGCCGAATCCCAACCATTCCATCTTTACTTATCACCTCGACGGCTAACTATCTAATCTCCATGCTTTCTAGAAATGTGGACCCAAAATAATAACAGCTTCTATTTTAATCATTTTAAATGAGTGAGATAAGAACGGAACCGCGCTAAGATGATGCAGTTCCTGCGAGTCGGACTTTTTTGGGGGTTTCGTTTTATTTCCAAAGACAACGAGGATCATTAAGAGAGCTGCAATTTTGTGAATTAATAATACAATGTAATGTATATTTTATTTGTGAATTTTCAATTTACAGGGGATTCAAAGACAAATTAACAAAATTATTAGTAAATAAACATAATATGTTTATTTACATATCATGTATTAGTGCTAATAGTAGTACTAACCATTGTAAATAACTCGTACCCAAAATCTCCATTATTTATAAGTGGAAAAAAATTTAAAATAAACGAAGAATTACAATATTGCAAGCCACTTATACAGCAATTGTATACATCAATGCCAGGAATTATTACTGCAACAAATACCTAAGTTAATTTGATGATAATATACTTATTTTAATGATACTAATCAATGCTTTCAAAATAACACCAGGGATGAAAAATAAATGCGTTATGTCACAGTTCCTGCAAGTAGACATAGCACCAAGTTTTATATATTATTTTTCTTTTTAGTAATAGAGATTTTATATTGGAGAAGAACTGAAGTAAATCTTAAAGAAATAACACAATACTAAAAAACAAAAAACAAAGATCTTAAAAAAGATCATAAATGAAGAGAATTTTATAACATTATTTTAGAACATTTTATTACGTACATAATTTATGGCCATTGTTTATTTTTCTTTATTAATATAACCAACGCTTTCCCGTTTTTTGTTTCTGATAAAATTATTAGTTGAACATATAAATCACAATATTTTTAACTTTCATTTTAAATCACTAAGCATTAGTTTTCATTTCAAGTTTCAACAAGTCTTGTTCTGGAGGAGTAAGAGTGATCTTATTCAATTATATTATATAATTGTGTTTACAGAAAAAAAAAGAAAAAAAAAAAGATGAAAGAACAGTGGGGATGATTACGTGTTTAAAGATATCAGTTTTTCTTTAGAATTAGCGTTACATTACTCTTAAACTACCATATTAAGTCGTTTCCCTCATTTTAAAGTTAGCTTTATAACTATCATTTGCAATAATATTCGCAAGAATCAAAAAAAGGTAAAAAAAGACAAACACGTAATCATAATAAAGTAATTGTATGTTGGGTCAATATACTTATGTATATTGACCCAACATAATATACGCGATTTAATTAATTATTAGCATTTAAAGATAATTTACAGTAAGGATCAGCGAAAATTCATATTATTATCCATGAAATTTCCAATTATGATATTTAAAAAACCATTAAGTTTCTAGATCATATATTTAAATTTGATCTCCACAACAAGGATGTTATTGGTACGATTACGGGTTTTAAAAAATGAAGACAACGCCATTCAAAGAATCAAAATTATTAATTGAATGTAACCAATTAACAATGTATATTGTTATTATTATTATGTTAGTACCATCAGTTCACCCCCCCCTCCTTCCTAAAAAAAGAACAAAACCCATTCGAAGAGTACACTAAGAGCCTAGTAAATATTTTAGGTACAAGACGATTTGATCAGGAACTTCTTACAAGGACAGCTTCTTGTTTAAGTAAAGCTTTTCCTTCAACTTGTTAGTTTGAACGGGCATTGCAAAACTCCGGACTTTTACTCACAAAACTCATGTTTTGTTAATGGGCTCTTTTCAGGGTGCCGCCTCAATTGTCAAGTTGTTTAGAGGCGAATGAATAAGTTAAAAGGTGTTTTAGAGTTGGTAACTGTTCTTGATTCTCGAGAAAATCTTAGCCTCTAGCCTTTACCTTAAACTAAATTATCGAAAAAAAATACAAGGATAACATCATATAAATTAATTTTAGAACATCATCTACGATCATCAAATCGTCAAAATCATCTACTCCAGAACAAATACCGTTGTTGGGGTTGTTCAATTCGGCTAGGATTATCAGAAGAATCTTTGGTAAAAAATACTAAAATCTCTAGTCTTTCAGGTATCGGGGTTTCATTTTTTGAAATAAAGACATATCCTCTCAATGAGACTTTTTATATAAAAATACATGAAGCTTCTTTTTCTACTAATTTCCTAACACCGGAACGTTCCTTTTCGTTCCTTTTCTTGCGTTAGAAAACCTATAACAAATGTACCCGGAAGCGTATGAACTAAAAACCCTTTAAGCACTAAGATTTTTTTCGCACAAATTTCACCAGAAAAACATCTGGTAGGCGGATTCTGCTCGCTAACAAACTTGACTCCTTAAACGAGACCAATTTTCGTGCTTAAAAATGATAAAAATCGGGCCATTTTAGGAGCAGCTGCAAAGCGAACAGACAAATATATTTGTGAGTATGTACGTATATGTATATATGTATATATATATACATATATATATATATATATGTATATATATATATATATATATATATATATATATAATTCTCCCCAGCGAAGAACCCTAAAAAATAATATATATATATATATATATATATATATATATATATATATATATATATTTTTTTTTTTTTTTTTTTTTTTTAGCGCCGACATCCAGGGTGCAACCAGGAATTTTCTCAGCGAGCCCTGAGATGAGAAAATTTCTGGCGCCGGTGGGGATCGAACCCACCATCTCCCGCTTATGAATCCAGCGCGCTAGCCACTAGACCACGGGAGACCCCTTATATATATATATATATATATATATATATATATATATATATATATATATAATATATATATATATATATATATAAAAATATATATATATATAATTTTCCCAAATCATGAACTGGACTTTTTATATGCATAAACTGTATATATTCATATTCAATATTGTGTATTTTTAAGTATTATATATATATATATATATATATATATATATATATATATATATATATGTGTGTGTCTGTTATTTTCTTATGTAGCGTATAATTATTAGTCATCTATGTCGCGTCCATTAACATCTATTAACACCAAATGGCCCAGATTCCATGGCTATACGATGTTAATGAAAAAGTAATATATATATATATATATATATATATATATATATATATATATATATATATATATATATTTATATATATTGAACCATAAAAATAAATTATAAACCAAATAAGTAATATTACCATCTAATAACGAATATTTGAAAATTTCCGGGTTCACAGTTTGAAACCTATTAGCCTCCATTGGTCCTGACCTGACCAATGAAACTCCCCGTGACCTACATGTGCGCCAAGTTTGGTTAAAATCGGTCAAATGGTGTGGATTTGTATAAGGAACAAACAGACAGACAAACATACACTTGATTATTATATATAGAGATATGCAAACTTTAGTCAGAGGATAACTACTTTTATTTGTTTTTAACGTGGATGGAAGGCCAATTTTCAAATAATCTTTTATTGTTCAACATATATTGTCTGTTAGTTGCACAAATATTTTTTTACAATGTTGTTTTATTTTAGGTTTAGTATTTTTCTCTCAGTCTCTAACTGTTACTTGAATTCTGTTCAGTTGCATGTCATGTGATAAATGTTTTACTACAATTATTGTCATAATAATCGACAATCGAACTTTTCCCAGTCACTTGGAACCAGTACATGGCAATCAGTTTAGGGGTCTGTGACTCTTTATGAATTACTTACTAGCGGAGGGGACGTGTATCTGTCTGTAGGTGCTTTAAGTGCGCTTAAAGAGGCATTAAATAATACAATGTCAGTGATTTCGAAATCGGGTATGTTACCCAGACCTTTAGCATCTGATAGATATCCGATTCAATTATAGCCATTGAATGCATTCGGGAATGAATAAGTAATCATTTTTAATAAGCTGCAGCATTTGCAAACGAACTTTCTACAATGCAATAGTATAATTAGCCTAAAATTTGAATTGATTCGTCGAGCATTCGTAGAGAAAATAGGCTTCGGCAGAATGAAAGGAAACCGACATGTGTCGAGGAATACTAATAACTTGCTGACAGCGAATACAAATACACTCTCTGCGCTGAATATTGATGCATTACATCTACTAACTGTCTGCATCCATCAGCTTCATCATCACGGATTATAATGTGTTTTCTCTGCAGAAAAATAAACTTGTCGGGAAATTATATAAAATCGGGCCTTATTCGCTTCATGAAAACTTAGTTATTATTTTGGGGAATACGTCATTAGAGAAATTCTAGCAATAATGGTTTTGCCTTAATAAACTTGTACTTAGACGTAAATCGAATAAAACCACTTTCATTGGAACATCATTTATCATTTGCATTACTTTGGAAAAACTAGAATATCCTTATCGGGCGCTCAAAGCAACAGAGAAATCAGAAAATTTCCATTATTTTCTTTACACACTAAAACATAAACGTTGGTTGCGATTCAAAAAGAGAAAATATTATGTCATGAACATAAATATTTTTTTAAGCATCTCGAAAACGGTCCAAACATACTGTAATAGGAACCAATACAATAATTTCTCCATGGCCAACCGAAACATAATATTTAGGATTAATGTGTTTAATAAAACAACCAAACTCAGAGAAAAGAATGCTTGGATATTTGGATGTATTTCGTTCCTTATAGGCTAAATAAGGAGAGTATCTCTTCTGCCTTCTAAGCTTTCTAAATCGCACTAGGAATAAGTAACATCTTCAAGTACGAACATGTGCGGTGAACATGCTCCTAAGATCCCGACATTTCTTTTTACCAACGATATATGTAAATTAAAAATTTTACCATATTGCAGCGCCAAGCACCTAGTCATCCCAACAAGCAGAGCCACAGACCTTTCCATCCTAGAAAGCAGTGCCAAGCACCTAGGCATCCCAGCAGACAGTGCTCAGATTTTGCCATCCCAGATAGCAGTGCCTCGCACCAAGCCATCCCAGCAGGCAGTGCTCAGACTTTTCCATCCCAGCTAGCAGTGCCACGCAGCTAGCCATTCCAGCAAGCACTGCCGTGGAACTTGCTAACTCAGAAAGCAGTGCCACGGATCTTGCCATTCGAGCAAGCAGCGCCACGGACCTTGCTATCCCAGAAAGCAGTTCCACGCACCTAGCTATCCCAGCAGGCAGTGCTTAGGCTTTTCCATCCCAGTTAGCAGTCCCACGCACCTAGCTATCCCATCAAGCAGTGCTACGATGTATGCCATTCGAGCAAGAAGTGCCACGGATCTTGCCATTCGAGTAAGAAGTACCACGTTCCTAGCCGTCTAAGCAAGCAGTACCCCACATCATGCCGTCCCAGCCAGCAGTGCCACGCACTAGCCACAAAAATCAACACCATTCTTCTAACCTCTCAGCTTTCTTGCCATGAAAAGCAAGAAGTGCGCTCGTGTGCTAGAGACACAAAGGCTTATTGATCTAAGAAGAGAAACCATCCAGGTACACAACAGTGTGTCACCCTCCACTTCAATACCCGGTGGAGTCACGAGGCTGTTTCTGACTGGTAATGGAGCAGGATAAATGTTGGATGGCAGTATTGGTTGCTTATTTATTTACAAACTTTAAGTGTAAACATCCAGTACAATATTTTAAGTAGAGAAAAGTACGATAACCCCCCCCCCCCCCCCCCGAGATAATTATTGATGAAAAACAACTCTGATGATCGATCCAAGCTCTACAATGTATTTACATATGTCTATTAGAATTAAACTATATCAAATGTTTTGAATCTTCTACTTTATAAAAAAATAAATTATTGTATCTTCGTGAAAATGTCTTAACCAAAAAAACTTCATATTCACAGCATGACAAGATGTCATATTGTAGAGCGAAGCTTCGTATCCAGCATAAAGTTGCAATGAGAATTCAGACACGGTGAAATATAAATGCCAGATACAGCAAATTTCTGGAAATTTAAACTAAATCTGTTTTCCTTACTCAGAATAAGGGTAAATGTATTTCCAGGAGATTGCGCACCATATCGAGCATTCTTAGTAATAAATTCTCAACTTACATTCCACGAGTTGTAAGAAATAATAATAAGGATAATTTTAAGTTTAACGATGGAGATTGTGGATTCTTTTAAAATTATTGAGCAGCAATAGACTTAGTTCGAATTTTTAAAAATAGCCCTTTCGTAATTATATTTAAGCAAGCTCTAAAAAGCAGATTTGCAGAAATCTGGGAACAGGCCCAGTAAACAATGAATAGCAAATATTAGTTCTATAAACGATTCAATACTTTTAGTAAGGAAAGCTTGCAGTAGAACAATCGTAGAACATTTCTTCATTTTATTAAAAAACGTTTAGTAAATATTTATAATACATTTTATAAAATTTAAAAAATACTTACATGACAACCAACACCCATAAGAATTGATAAGAGACATACCTAAAAAAAAAAAAAAAAAATGTTATAAAGTACAGTACAAAAATGAAGGATTTACTCCTGTTGCCTCACCAATTATATTTATATTATAAGTTTCATTAGGATCAAAAATGACAGGGTTATACTTTGTTTGTATTTCTTTTAGCACTTTTAGGAAAGTAGCTATTGAGGTTGCACTCATGACGGAATTTTGGAAATATTTCTTCAAATCTTTTTTTGTATTATCCTTGTTACAAACGTCATATAATGGACCTATTATTATATTAACTCCATTTTAGCGTGTTTCCTCCCTCTGTCCACCTGGAGAAAATAACTTATGAAGTCGACCAGATAACCAGACTTATGAGGTCCAGATAAGAAATCTCCACGTTTCAGACTGTATTTCACATAAATAAACCTTAGGTATGTGTATATATGTATACACACACACACACACACACACACACACACACACACACACACACACACACACACACATATATATATATATATTTGTCTAAATAGCTCCCTTCCCTACCTTATCAATTTTTGCTTAGATTTGGTTGCTAACGGTTTCCTGAGCATGGTGTCCATTTAAACGCTCATATAATAATTTTACTTTTCTTTAAGATGTTATTGGAGAATTTTTCTGATTGTTTGGAACGTTTTCTACAAAAATAGTAGGTTGGGGAAAAAATATTATCTGAATCAATTTCAAGCTTCCCAATTGACACAAAGGATACGAAAGTTTGTGTAAACCCAAAAGTCAACTTTTTTTCCCTATTTAGTTTGTATGAATAAAATTTGAAGTCTGTGTGTGTCCAGATGCCAGTAGTAGTAAATAGATAGGAACTGAGAGGCCTGACGCTGTAGGTTCTCGTTAACATTC
The DNA here is from genome assembly GCA_946811695.1 of Gonocerus acuteangulatus. Lineage (NCBI taxonomy): Eukaryota > Metazoa > Arthropoda > Insecta > Hemiptera > Coreidae > Gonocerus > Gonocerus acuteangulatus. Next base: position 57,249,481 of record OX328126.1, read on the forward strand.
CTGGCTAATGATAGTAGAGCTGTAGTAATTAGTTACATCTTACTAGTAATTCAGATCGCCCTTTATAACTTCCCATTGACCTATTTAGTAGAGGCTCTCCATACAACTTCACATTCACGAAATTTTACGATATATTCATTCATAAAGTACTTTTACACTAGTGGCACTACATATATTTAAAAAGTCCGAATCGTAGGATCTGCGTCATCATATCGCGTTTCCGCTCTCATTCCTACTGTAATTTTTAAACCATACAATAGAACCAGATAATGTTTTGACCTTATCACTCGTGAAAAATGTAAACACATGTAAAATGAAATATCAATCCGAAGCTAGAGAGGCCGTATCCTAAGGGGAAACACTCCAAATGAGATCGCTCTATCAAAAATTACATGAAATTTTCAAATCGGCATTTCCCTAAGTGGTTATTCATTCTATAGAGGGAGGGAGGGAACGCGCTAAAATAGACTGTAATGAAATTTGGCACAAAAAAATGTGCGCTATGTAAAACGTTCAAGTTAGATAACGAAATGAATCTGCCCGTGGGGGCAATGTTTTCTCTCCGAAATTGACATAACAAGCAGTTTTACTTTGTTTCCGGGTTACCTTTTTATAGGTAATTTGGCGTGTGGAATAGAATAACCACCAATAAACATCAAACATAAAACTTGTGAGGGACGCGAATACTTTCATTTCGATTTTAAATTTATGATACAAAGAAAAGAAGAAGTTCGAATTTAAAAAAAAATTACGGGCTCCTATTCAATGCGTGCCCAATTACAAGAAAACAAATTTTTATTTTTGTGTTCTAGGATTTCTATTAAAAATTGTATGAAACTCTTGAGAATTTTATTTTATACAGATCTGACGAAGTTTTCTTTCAGTAAAGAGGAAAATGTTCAAGTTAACTTCTGATATGATGAAAGTTTTAGTCTTGCCAACTGAAATTTCTTTCTAATTACTTTCCGAGGGGAAAGGTCGAGAATTGAGAAGTACTAAGAATTAGAAGTCATCAACTTCTTTTCGCCTTAGTTCATTCATCACTAACTTTTCAATTGAAATTTCAACTTGGGAGTAAGTTCAAGAGTGAAGATCTCGTTCTAAGTTGTGAACTAGGAGTTCCGAACAGCTGAAAGCACTTAAATCTAGTCTTAAAAAGCGTAATAACTTCAACTCTTATAAACAAACAGCCATTGGACTTGTGAACCATTTTCTCCGTGTACCTAACTGGCGTACTTGGAGCTGCTCTCAATCAATAATGCCGCATTGAACAATACTTTATTGTGAAAAGGAAATAACAAGGCAATAGGCGGACAATGATTGAGGTATATAATGCAAAGCAATTGCAAATTGGCACATAAACGGACAAGCTGTCAAGCTCCCCCCTCCCCCCCCCCCAAACATTTGAGTGGAATATTAAGAATGCCAAATTAATAATCACAGTAATACATATTAAATTGAAAGAATCAACTCCAAACTTGACTAAATGGAATGTTTTTAACCCAAAATCGCAGATAATTCGATTTTGTCGAACCTGTTGTTCTTATTTTTAGTATAATGCCTATATAATAATGGACTTGAGTCGCTTAGGCATTTTTTTCAAGGTATGTTTGTTTATAAGCCCAGAGCTGTTCCAGACTGCCGCATTCGATAGAAAGAAGTAAATGCGGTGCCTACATGTAAATATAGCTGCTCTAATAGTAAACAACTCGTAGGGCGTTGTAAACAGTAAGAAGCAGTAGAGCTACTCTTCTGTACACAGAACCTCTAGAACATCCGGACCTTAACAATCTATACCATCCCAAACAACCTCAAATTATGGAATTCTTAGGGACTCTACTACGAAGGACGATAAACTCTCCATAATTCCATATTAATTTTAGAGCAGTCACAAAATTAATTACATATTTCACTTATTGTTATTTACCCAACCCAGCAGGTTAATTTGCCAGTTAGTCCGACATGTATGTAGCGCGTCGTCTTGGCGAGTTTCTGTTCGTATCGTTAGTGTCATTTCGTAAGCATGGGATAGAATCAGGTTTGTGGAACGGCTTCTTTCTCGAGCAGTTTTGTTCTTCTCTCTGTCACAATATTTCGTAGGATTTATCTCTGACTCCGACAGGCTTCCTTGTGTTGTCGTTGGTGGTGGTCAAGGGAATGACGAAGTCGCAGATCAACCCGACGAAATATTGCGACAGATAGAGGAGCAACACCGCTGGCGAAAGAAGTCGTTCCACAAACCTAACATGTGAACCCCAGCGATGCAATATAAAACAAAACACACACATACATATATATATATATATATATATATATATATATATATATATATATATTGTGATTTTTAATTTGTAATTATTTATTTAGTTGAGAAGCTGCCAGCTCTGTTCGCGGGCGAACATATTTTAAACAATTACTAATATAATATACAAGTGTTCATTATTATTATTCAAGACCTTGGGATGGAACGGGCGAATCACGATTTCGGATGTTGGGAAATGCAAGACAACGTTCTAGAAGTGCTTCAGGATTGGAAAGGCGAATGTTTACTCTGTGGAATGCTGATTCATAAACCTGATTGAAAAAGGCTGCAATTGAAATTCAATGTTTTATTTATATTTTGTACGAGTGATTTACAGTCCAGGCAACGAATGCTTGAAAACAGCTATAGGTGGAAATTTTTGGAACACAATTTTTGACTTCGTAACTTTGTTTGGGCTGGGTAGGAGGTGAACATATCAAAAGTCCTCGCCCCTAGCCTTTAAGCCGGGGGGGGGGGTTTAGAAGGTCCCATTTTTCGGGTTTTCACTTATATCTCGGAAACCCTGCGTCCTAGCGACATGACTATTCTATAACAAATGAAAGCTGATTAAATTTCCTACAAGTTCTATTCAATATAGTTTTTCGAAATATCTTTAGTTTTCGAAATATCCGCTCTTGAAAGTCTGTCATTTTGGGGAAAAACACTTTTGCCGCATATGTTTTCCCCGTTTTGACCGGATAACTCTTCAACGATATACCAAAATAATAAATAACGGTTATAGGGTTGTAGAGTATTGCATTCCCTTCAATAATATATATTACTTTGCTATTTTATGTATTTTCCTTCAAACGTAAAAATAATTTCAGTAAACCCCCCCTCCCCCCGGCTCAAAGGCAACGGGTGAGGACTTTATGTTGACCACCTAACTAGCCGAATCATTATGAAGTTAAAAATTGTGTTCCAAACATTTCCACCTATAACTCTTAGTTTCCTGGGCTGTTAGTCGCTACATTTCAGATTTCACGATGAACACTGAAATTACTTTTACGTTTGAAGGAAAATACATAAAATAGCAAAGTAATATATATTATTGAAGGGAATGCAATACTTTACAACCCTATAACCGTTATTTATTATTTTGGTACATCGTTGAAGAGTTATCCGGTCAAAACGGGGAAAAATATGCGGCGAAAGTGTTTTTCCCCAAAATGACAGACTTTCAAGGCGGATATTTCGAAAACTAAAGATATCTCGAAAAACTTTATTGAATAGAACTTGTAGAAAGTTTAATCAGCTTTCATTTGTTATAGAATAGTCATATCGCTAGGACGCAGGGTTTTCGAGATATAAGTGAAAACCCGAAAAATGGGACCTTCTAAACCCCCTTCCCCCCCCCCCCCCCCCGGCTTAAAGGCTAGGGGCGAGGACTTTTGATATGTTCACCTCCTATCACCCCCAAACAAAGTTACGAAGTCAAAAATTGTGTTCCAAAAATTTCCATCTATAACTGTTCGTTGCCTGGACTGTTATGGGGAAAAAATTGCAAGGAGGGGAGTTTCAGACCCGGGATTTGCCCTTGAGACCGAACACTTAATTTTTCATAGATGACGGTGCTATTCACTTTAACTTTAAACTGTGAGACAACTAAAAGCGAACAAAAGAAACAAGGCGAAGCGAAGTGTTAAGTATATCCCCAAAAAAACATAAATGTGAAATAGAGGCCAAGTTCCTGCCCCCACAAAGAAACACTCCCTTCCTCAAAAATATCCCATCCTTTTTGTGCCGAAATTATCTCTTAACTAAACTATTACATTGTAAAACACAGGAACCTTATCCCGAGGATAAAGATCACAATAGGGAAAGTGCAGAAGGCCTTCAAGAAAAATATAAGAACAAAGACGATACATTTTGGGTATGTGATCCTAAACTTTAAAATTTAGATGGCTCGACTTTGAAAAACTTAGTATCTGCTTTGAAGTATATTACGCAGTGAACTCCTACGACTTTATTTACAACATTTAAGAAAGAAGTCATAACTGTTTTTGTTAAGATGCGTCGAAAAGTTTTTTAAAACATCAAATATAGGTTCTCCTTACCAAGACGATTCATTTGATACCGCAGATGATGGGTTTCAGAAGGAATAATGGCATTTCGATGGAACAAAAAGTAGAAAACGTCATAGGTAATATGACACTCCCGTATCAAGACCTACCTGCGTACCATGTTTGGTCAAAATAGGCCAAACGGTGTGAATTTGTGTAAGGAACAAACATACAGACAGACAGCTTAAAGACCTTTTTTACCTAGCCTAGTGCATTCCCCGGACCAAGGCCTACCTGTGTGCCAAGTTTGGTCAAAATCGGTCAAATGGTGTGAATTTGTGTAAGGAACAAACATGCAGACAGACAGCTGATAGACGATTTTGACTAGCCTATGACACTACCCGGATAAAGACCGACATGTGTGTCAAATTTGGTCAAAATCGGTCAAACGGTGTGTATTTGTATAAGGAACAAACAGACAGACAGACAGCTGATAGACAATTTAACCTAGCCTATGATCAAGACCCAACTGTGTCCCAAGTTTGGTCAAAATCGGTCAAACTCAGATTTGTAAGGGGAACAAACAAACAGACAGACAGCTGGTATAAGATTTTTACCGAGCCTATATGCGTCCATTTGTTTCTTAAAACATCAAATATAAGTTCTTTATACCGAGACAATTCATCTGATACCCCACATCATGGGTTTCGGACGGAATGATGGGTTTCCGAAGGAAGTACAAAACTGGCACGCCCCCGCCCCGGAAACGGATTCCAACACAACTTTCCTCTAATAACATCTTCATATTTGTCTTCATGCCAAATTTCAAGTCTCATCATGGGAAGTGCCTGATAATTTTGATGAGTCAGTAAGTGAGTGAGTGAGTCCTATAAATCCCGATTTTCGATCGCTTATATCTCAGAACCTATTCGATGTAGAATTATGGAAATTTTTAGTTTTACTCACATCTAGTAGTATAATACCCGTGAAAAATTTCATAACTTTATCTTAACCTGGTTGAAAGTTATGAGAGGGTAGAAATCGGCTCTAAGACCGCCTGTAATATACACACAGTATGCTTAGGCCGGAACTTGGCCTGGCGCACTACCTTCCGCCTAGATCTTTGTAACTCAGAAAAAAAAATCGATTTCCCAGATCCGCCCTTTCTTTTCGAAGGTCTTGAATTAATTGTACCCATTTCTTCACTTCACGTTAAGTCACGCAAGTTTTGAGATATTTGACTGCGTTTTTACTAGAAAATATTTGTTTCATATTACTTTCTTTAAGGTATGACAATTGTGTTAAAATATAAACTGTCTTCCTTATCAATCGGTTAGATGGAATTTAATATGTACTCTTCATTTTAGTCAGTTTCTTCCAATTTTATAAATAAGGCTGATTTGGCAGGACGGCTTACCTGTAGGACCACAATTATTAGGCAGGATGTGGCTGGTGCTATTTCATTTTTTTCAGGAGAAATATGAACATACCTTAGCCACCTTGAAGTCAGTTAATATTATAAATACTTCAATCACCAATCGGACTTCTACTAATTACACTAACGAGAGAATGTAAGAGCACCTGTTAATTAATCCACTTATTTCAGAGCAATACTAGATAAGAGTAATTCAGTGGCTAATTCGTCCAAGTCGAGACAGCTTCCAACTACTAATTACTAAAGTAATCAATTTAAACTCCTGCTGTAAAGTAAGGATCTCATTTTGGTCCAACACATTAAACGCCTTGCCTCCTTAAGGCACGCGAATTACACCCCCGAAGAGAGAGAGAGGGAGAGAGAGAGAGAGATCTTATACCCGCGAATGGTTATAGGCTAATTAAAGTAGTCACACGTGTGGGATTTCAATTTGCACAGGTGGACGTAATAATCCTAACACTTGTCAGCTTTTAGATTCTGTTTATTCCTAGATTCTTGCCTTAGTAGGTGCTTAGTGCTCCTAGAATTGTTATTAGAAACAATTTAGTTTAATTATTGCAGTTGCGAGTATTAACGAAAACGCCTAAAGGATAGAGGCTTATGGAATAGATAAATAAACAATGAAAACGTAGCCAAGATAATTAATTAACAGGAAACGTTTGAGATATCAATTTTTGCAGTAATAGAGGTTTAGCATGTTGCTCGACTCCCAATTGACAAAGACTCGAATATAATAACCTTCTGATACATGAAAAACCAACTTGTGATACATTCAATAGAAACTGAAATCTAAAACACCTCACTTACGGAATGCAGAAGACGACGCAAACTAAATATCCCGCACGACATAATCGAATTGTTAAGAGACAGCAGCGAGTACATAAACGTAATATTCTCTTACTTACACAACTCTAATCTATACATTCTCATTTGAAGACTTGTGCTGAATAGCCAATGGATTTCATGCGTATTACAAGCATTTCAAACCTCTGTTTATAGGAATAAGGGTACCTATCAAATTTTTATGACAAAGCTGGTTCATTAGACCATACAATTATCATCAAGAAGGATTAAAATTGTATTAGCGAACCACTTATAAATAATAATGATGATAGAACTTTGAATAACGCACACAGGAGATATTTACTTAAAACGGAAAGATTTGCACCCCATGCAAATGATCTACAGTAACGTAAAATAAAGTGTTTTTTTTTTTTTTTTTTTTTTTTTTTTTTTTTATTTCAAATATTCAAATACTTGATCTCATCTTGTTACTCAATCTCGTTTCTGAAGAATTCTCATTTATGGCATTTATGGAACAGTATCCTATATACAGTAACAGATTTTTAATAAAACAATAACATAATACAACGACTCAATACCTTCTCTTTCTCCAACTAGAAAGTAATATAATAAAAATAAAGTTTCAAATTGTGCTCTTAATTTGTATAACCATTTTTGTCTATTACTATTATTTTATTCTATTTTTTCTCATATTATAAACATATACGTATATGTAATAATATCCATATATTTCAATATGATGGAACTATTATGTTTCTACTTTTAGGTTACAGTTATTTTTCATATTATCAAGTATACAAATCGAATTATATATGTCGATTCGTAGTAGTGATGGGCGATTCTCGAATGGAATCGATTCGAATCGAAATGAATTTCGTAGGTAATTGTAAGTAATAGTGAAATGATCCAAATCGAAGATCGATCTTCTGAGCCTACAAGTGATATCTTTTAAATCAATCTGACCTTAATGATCTTTTTGTGGATCGACCTTTTCATTTCGATTCGAATCGCCCATGACTGCTTTGAACTTTGCACATACACCTAAATAATCATAAAAATACATGAATATCGTGTATTTTAATATATAACTTTCTTCCACAAACAAGACTCAACACTTTCTTATCTCTGGGTTAATGTACTAACGCCTTAATGTAAAATGTACTCGTCGGCAGCCCTGGAATCGATGCCAGTGAGACACCAATGGGAGAAGTCAGCACCGAGAGCAGCCACCAGTACATGACAACAGTATATTTACTGGCAAATCTGACTCTAGAACAGTGCTCGGCAAACCGCGGCCCTTTGAATCCTCGGCTGCGGTTCTTCCTCGAAATGTTTAGTACGAGCACGGAATAATACTTCTCTCCTTCGAAAATGCGGGTAAAATGGTTTGAAACCCATGCCAATGAAAAAAAGGGGAACATTTATAGAATAGCGAGGGTAGCCGCTCGCAACTAAGATAAAAACTGCATCATTTATTTATTTATTTTAGTGGTTCGATACTACGGCAATTTCACTCCTTTAAGGTTGTACCAAAATTCTCTGATGAAGTAGCGTAAAGATAAAAATTTGATTTGATTTTCATAAACAGAGGTGGAAGCAACCGGCTATTCAGCAGTTATCTTCAAATGAGAGTTTATAGTTTAGTGTTCAAAATACATTTAACAAGATCACTTAGTTCAGGAAAAAGTCGTTTCTTTTGGGTGTTAAAGCGTCTTAGTTGCCTAACTATTCCATATTTTAGATTTTTATTATTCCATACCCCTCCAAATACTCCCAACCCCCACCCTAAATTCGTTCACCCCCTCCCGAAATTATTTCCTTTATACGCCCTTGAAACTCAGTCATTGATTTAAAAATAAAATAGCAGTTTTTATTCCATTTTTATCTTAAAGTTTTCCAAGTTTAGTAAAAACCATTTTAACTACATTCCATTCACATATAAGGGCAATATTTATGACTATAACTATTTTTTCTCGCTTTTATTTATTTATATTTCCAATTTAAGATATATTATGTTTCTTAGCAAATGATGACCTTAAAGCTTTAAAAACAAATAGAAAGTATAAAAAAAATAAAAAAAAATAAGAACCTATGAAACGTTTAATTAACGAATTATGAAAAGGAAATTTATTCCAATATAAAATTAAGACACTAAACGTCCTAAAGTGACTTATATTTTTTTAACAAAAATTAATTCGCGAAACTAAGATTTGAATGCAGCCTTTACCATTCAAGTTCAGGCGTATTGCCAATTTCGCCACCGGACTTCATGTCACACCGAAGCACATATTCATCAAAAGCCAGACAACGGTATATTTATATATGGATGGTAACGTTTAAAGGTAATATACTAGTTTTATTCAATTCTTGGTTTAAAAATTGTTCTTTCAAGTTTTGATGACCGGCGGAGATTGAATTAAGTTATCATTATTTTTCTTCTTTGAATAATTTTACCAAAAATGAAGTTCCTCGATGGATCTTTCTAATTAATGTTTATCTTTTGGTTAAATATTTTTCTGCCAAATATTTCCCTCTCAATTAGTCACTGGTTCCAAGAGTTACTTTATTAATTCATGTAACTAATTTGATAATAATCTCTTGTTTCAAGATGGTATTATGTTTAATAATATTTAATTAGAGGATTAGAGAGAAAAGATTTCTATAGAATCTTCTAGGAAATGATTTTCTGGAGACGTGTCCTGGAAGAGAAGATAATTTACCTCGTTAGTCCGCTGTGTATTACAGCCCAGTCAACTGTAGGGACAAAGCGTTAATAATATATTAATTGGGCTTTCAGATGTCATTATTTTCACTTTTCCTCATAGACATGATAATAGTATAAACTTCCCCGTTTATAAACACACGCACACACTCACTAATTTGTTGTGATAATTGTTTTTCGTAAAAGACCTTTCATTTCGGAAAAAACAAGCAGACTGCCATGATAACGCCTGGAATATTATTTCTTGTTGCGGAAACTCTTGTAATTCGTCGTCTTGTAAAGCGTAGCGTGGTTTCAACGTTACAAGTGAAGAAGTGTCGATAAATGATCAATCTCAATCTGGGCACTTCCGCTGCAAGAACTGATGACGTTCAAGACATTTACATCCGTTTCTTGAAGACCACCACTGAAAAATCAACTGTAGCTGCTATGTGTTGGATATTATGTGGGACTATCAGCCTATGATGATGCTACTAAAATATGACTAAAAGTTCTGTATGCTACTTAATCATATTGCCCCTAAACATTTCAACTGATAGTCCCACATAATATCCAACATATAGCAGATGCAGTTAAGTTTTGTTAAAAATTATGCATGGCACTATTTTGCCCCTACCCCTTCAATTGAAAACACATGTTTTTATTGAAAAATGAATTTGCGTTAACGAAGTAAAGAAGACCCCGATCTCTTATCTCATTCTTAATGTCTTTCATATTTTTTGAGATGGTTCGGTTGACAAATTGTAATAAATTCATTCATCAAAGAAGTGATTAAATGGTTTTCTGCGATGGTAATAAGAATGCGAGAGGAAAAGATCCATGCGATCCGTCAAGTAGTTTTTAGTGCATTATTCTAATTGGATACATCGAAAGTAATAACATAAGGTTTACATCAGACACTTATCGCAGGAAATATATCTCAGGTGTCGAATTGAGAATTATCATAATTATTATATCCATCACCTGAGATATATTTCCTGCGAGAAGTGTCAGATGTAAACGCACTCTTAATGCTCATGATAGACATTTATATCTCAGACATGAATTTTTTGCAGTTTATATTAGTTACAATTTCCGTCGGACATAAATATCTAATCAACTATCAGATTTAACTATCAGATTTAAGCCCACCCTAAGTTACACATATGCATTATCGGCTCTCCAAATAACAAATTCACAAAAAAATCCTGAATTAACGGATTTTCTATTTCGGTCTATTATTTGAATTGAAGAAGAGCAAATAGTTCTAATTATTATATATGTAAATGATACTCGATTCGAGCCTGTTATAAATGAAATCAGATCGGATGTTTCGTATCGGGTGTTAAAGGTAGAGGCCGCGTTGGAATCTCAATCATGGATTTAATAATGTGAATATGGGCCAGGCATTCCACAACCACAATAGGGCAAGCGTGCTCAACTAACCGATACGAGAATAATCTTATCAAACATTGTATATTGTTATCAAAATAACATTAAATGCATCTAAATTCATAAGAGTGAAATTCTGAATGATATCTGCATTACAATTTCTCATTTCTTGTAAATAATCGATAACTACTTACTTAGTGCTTAAAAAGGCTGGACACGGTGAGAATGCTTATTATAGGCCTGTCAGAATGAATAATTAAATTGCAGAAAATTACCTGAAACAATTTAAATAGTATACCTAACTGATTCCTAAAAATATTTAGCAAAAGTGAAATATTACGCCGGAATAGATGATGCATACATATGAAAATATTCAGCAAAACTGAATATTATGATAGACAAGAGAGCCATAACCTGTTATTCCCCACTGGCGTTAATGACCATAAGGTTGGCACGCCTCAAAAAAAAAAAAAAAAAAAAAAAAAGCCATAGCCATGTATACAGAGTGATGTATACAGACCAAAATATTAATTTCATTATCATACTAGATAATCGATTTGGATAAATACTGTATACATTTATAAACACTACGCATGACGGCACATATAAATATGAAGCGGTATTGAAAAAAAAAAACCTTTTTTTTAACGAGTAGTAGTAGCTGTATCCATCAACTGAGAGCACTTAAAAGCTTGTTTCCAATGGAAAACTTTAGTAGGCGAAACCCAAAGCCATTTACGTTTGTGAAAAAAATATATAATATTTATTTCAAAATGTTTTATTCATAAAATAAATAACACAATAATGAACAGTAAACATCCAGATTTACAATATGAGCGTAGTCTATTCAAAAAATTAAGATTTTGTTACTTTTCACATTATTAAAAAATATTTTATATGTATTTAATCTTAAAATTGACTCGCATTGTCCATAAATTATTGTAAATCCATTTATAAATAACATAGAGAATTGGGACTGGATATTTGTCATTCAGACTGCCGACACGTGAATTTCATTCAAATCGTTTTTCGAATGACCTCTCCCCCCATGGAACTAATTACGACGAAAGTTTGCAGCACCTTTGCCTTATTAGCGCGGTTCCTCCCTCCCTCATAGGGAGGAACCCCGCTTATAGGGTTGATACAATGAAACAATCCGGAAGTGCCGACTAGAAAATTTTGCGTTTCAGAACCTCTGGAAACCGAAAATGATGGTAGTTCAAATTTGTATATATATATATATACATATATATATATATATATATATATATATATATATATATATATGTATATATTTATATATATATATATATATATATATATATATATATATATATATATATATATATATATTTGTCTGTTCGCTCATTTCTGGCTTCCCTGATGGTCCGATTTTGATGAAATTTGGTACAAAAATCCGTCGTCCAATTTGAAAGGTCAAGTTCGTTAACCAGCAAAATCCGCCCACTGGAAGATGGCATTTGGGGCGAAATTCGCGCAAAAAAAATCGTAACTCTTACGTTTTTGAGTTCATAAGCTTGTAAGTACTCTTTTTATAGGCTTCTTGGGCTAGGAAAACGAATGAAACCATTTTCAAGGCGATAGCTTTAACCGTTTTCGAGAAAATTGGAAAAATAATTTTTGAATACCGTTTTTGGTTTGTGTACTTAGAATTACGGGATTCAGTTGAAACATTATCTGCATGTTCTACTTTCATTAAAACTAATATGTTGAAAGTTTTGTTACGTTTGGAGTTAAGGAAGGGTTAGAATAAAATATTTTATGAACAGACAAGAAAAGTTTTGGGAACTTCGTATACTTTCATTAATATCTCGAACACGGTTGGGAAATCGTGGTAAGTGGATAGAAACTATTTGAAAGCTTTCTAAATTCTCTACAAAAAATACTCTAAAACTATTTTTGATTAGGTTATGTCAATCGGAGAAATAAGTGCTTAAAACTTCAAATACGTCTGTTTTGTTCTTAAGAACGGGTTTTTGTCGTTCTTTTTGTAATTTTTGTCTCTTTCCCTTTGTTTTTTATTGCTTTTTATTTTTGTAATTTCTTATGTTGGGAAAATTTTGTGTGTAAAACAGGATATGAAAAATGAGACCAATTTTCTGTTGCTAGAAATAATGTAAATTTTGGGAACTTTCATTAATATCTCGAAAACGGTTGAAAATCTTGGTAAACGGAAGAATACCATTAGAAAGCTTATTAAATGCTCTACATAAAAGGTTCTAATGAAAGTTTTGATTAGGCGATGACAATCGGAGAAATAAGAGCTTAAAGCTTTAAAGTAATTGATTTCGCTTATTCGAACTGTTCTTTTTGTCTGTTTTTTATTCCTTGTTATTTTTAAATTGCTTATAGTTGGATAATGTATTCGAAAATAAAACAGGTTTAGTAAAATAACAAAAACAATTTATTGTTAGAAATATAGAGTACCAAGATTCCAAGACCTTGTAACTAGCGGGAATGTTTCTAGTGATGCCGACCCTTCCAGGTAAGATTGTAAATCCTACCTTTCAAGACTGTTGGAACCAAAACAATAACTGTCGGGGTTCGGTCACTGCTACTTTTATCGTAAAAATGGTTTTAGTGTGCCGACGTTTCGGCTTGAACTTCAAGCCTTCATCAGGGCTGTAAATACAAGTAGGACATATTTAACACTAATATATGCACATATCTATGTAAATATACCTAACATATATATATATATATATATAAATATATATATATATATATTTATATATATGCATATACACATACACATATACACGCACACATATGTACATATATATGCCCACATACATACACATATGGGGTATGTATTATTAAGAAGCAGTGACGGAACCCGGACAATCCCTACCTTGCATCATCAACGGTCAACGATCTCCTCTCAACAAAATAATAACTGCTTCTATTTTAATCTTTCGAAATTAGACTAGGGATAAGAACGGAACCGCGCTAAGATGAGGCAGTTCCTGCGAGTCGGACTTTTTTTTTGTAGTTTAGCAAGATGACAGCACTATACTTCTTTTGGCATCAGGCTTAATAACTTGTATATAACCAACTTCTTCTTACTCGAAATTTGATCTTCCGTTAGAAACGTTTCAGTTTCAATAAATTTCGCAAAGTTAATAATTTGATGTTACATTTTCCCATAATAAGCGGAAAAAATTGTTTAACACACAGTGTATATCTAGCAACTAAAGAGAAATTTCCATTTGGGATTCAGTCTTAGGTATCAAGATATTAGTATAAAATAACATACTAACTAAATGAGACTAAGAACCTTGGGACATTTACTTAGAAACATTTAAAAACGATACTAAAGCGAAAGAGAAGTATATAAGTTTCTGCTGAGTGCTACAACAGGAAACTGATTGTTTCCTAAGCGAACATTGTTCCATCGTCTTTCTCTTGGAAACAATATAACAATGTTTCTCATTTCTTTACCCTGTTTTACTAAAATACTCATTTATTTGACTGTTAAATGCAATTACAAAAAACAACCAATTGAAAAGTTCGGTAATCTGAAACAAAAACCAATTTCGAAATTTTAAGAACTAATTTCTGCGACTGACATCGCTCTATCGATAGGTACACACAAATCTTTTTTCATTGTAGAAAATTCAGTAAGCTTTCGAATGGTCACCTTCCACTTATCAGGATTTCGTAACTGTTTTCAAGATATTTTAGAAAATATACCAAGCTCCGAAAACGTTTCATATCTGATAATAAATTTTATAATTTTTGAATATTTCCTTACCTACAAATCAACCAAACTTTAAATATCTCAGTTTAGTCAAATATCAAACATCTGGATCAAGTTTAACTGAATCAATCGTTTCTGAATACCCAAACTGAAAATTAGTTTGGAAACGTTGTTTTATCAATTTTTAGCTGCGACGTGTCTCTTCTGAAGACTTTGATTGTCATGTTATGTATGTCAGGTACCTTGTCGAGTTCTTTCTTCAGCTTTTTATCTACTGCATTATTTTGATATATTTGTTCGGGTCTAAATAATCACAATGTGCAGTAAACAACTCTATTGTGGTCTAAGTAACGCCCTTGTTGTGTATATTGTAAAATTATTATTTGTGGGAGGTATTATTTCGAACACCGTAATAATTATTAATTAAACCGTATTTACGAGGGAGATGAAAAAAAAAGCATTTTCTAAAGAGAAAACTGCATTAATGGAATCGTATGAAAAACGATTTTTCACTTAAAAGCAATCACCAAACGTCAAAGACTGTTGTTTGATTATTCCTTGCGAAGAATTAACAAAGGAGACTTGAACTCTCATAGTAAATACACACCTAACTCAACGTTACTCTATTTAATAGAATCTAGGCAAAGTTTTATGGTAAAAACGATAAATTTTGTAGATAAAGCAAGCATTGAAGCCGAACCATACATGTCTTGGCTTGTGTGTAGTCATTCATACAATTTTAATGCCCTGTTCCATAATGATGTCGTCTGGGAGCAGTTAAAACTTCAACTGCCGACAGGAGGGCCACAACTGAACTTTTCACTTATTTATGATAGGGCTTAAACTTTATTTAGCCTCATAGACTTCCTTGGTTCACATTATCAATAATTTATGACCCCGATAAAAATCCTGCATTAAATCGTCATTTCTTTCCTTTACTTATTTTTGTTATATACAGATAATATCTGATGCATCTATTTAATTGATGTATCTCTGCAATAACTTTATTTAAGCTGTTAAAAAAAAAATTGCCATTTTTCTATGTCATTGAGTATACAGGGTGTCCCAGTATATGTGTCCACCCCCTTTTCCTCCCAGAGTTGTTAAAATTTCTAAATGAAACTTGGTAGGTCATAGTTATGTTGCATGAGGTTACTTTTGAAGGTTTAGTTGACTTTGTAATATTCTCCAGCGCATCTAACTCTTGATTTTCAAATGGCGGCAGGTATTTTTTATGACGAATTCTGATAGAAAATTTAATTCTAAGACTAATTTATTCCGAGACATCTTTTGATCCGACGCACCTGAACTGGTGCGTGAAACTGGAAAATATCGCCCTTTTGTAGACAAATTCCTATTTATCACTGAAACCAAGCCTTGTACGTAAAAACACCTCCATGTAAACGTTGTAGCCTATTAATTTTCCTTTCAGATGATACCAAGATCAAGGTTGTAGATTAAATATTTAACGGGGTATTATGAATGAAAACAAAGGCAAATTTTTTTTTTTAGTTTTATGATGTAATAATTTCATATGGAAAACTAAATTTATTCTGTTCTGTTTTATAATAATTTTTATATACTTTTTTTCATAAATTAAATAAGTACTTTTTTAGCACTTTCCTCCGAAGGAAAGTAGCTATTGAGGTTGGACTCATGACGGAATTTTTGAAAAATTTCTTCAAATCTTTATCGATCCTACCTAGTAGACACCGAAAATGACCCCCGTTAAAATTTATATATATCTATATATATATATATATATATATATATATATGCATATATATATATATATATATATGTGTGTGTGTCTGTTAACACGATAGCGGCCAGAGTTTTTGTTTTTTCGTCACGAAACTTGGTATATAGCATTCAATTAGCAAACGATTGAACGAGTTCGTTAACCACTAAAGTTGGTCCACCGGAAGGGGGGGTTTACCACGAACCCAAAACACTTATTTGACTATGTCAGCCGTAATATTTGTTATATTTCAACGAAACTTGGTATTCGTAGTGGTAATATAGAGAGAAAAGTGTGATATAAAAATGAACTAAATCGGTTCATTAGAAGGGGGGGTTTACTCCGGACCCACAATACCAATTCGCCACTACCAGCCGTGATTTTTGGTAAATTTCGACGAAACTCTGTATTCGTAGTGCTAATCCACAGGTAAATATGTGTTGTAAAAATAAACTAAATCGGTTCATTAGAAGGGTGGGTTTACTCCGGACCCAAATTCCTAATATACTCATACCGGTCGTAATTTCTGCTGTATTGTAACGAAACGTTTACGTCGTGGGTAACTCATGAGAAAGAAGTGTTGTAAAAATGAGCTGAATCGGTCAATCGGAAAGCGGGGGTTTAATTTGTAATATATTTGAATAGAAAAGCCGGCAGACGTAGGTTCACAAAGCCGCCGCAAGGAGCGCTTTCTACCACTAGAGTGACTGTATCCTGTTCCTGCGTTAGATCAAAATACGATAACATGAGGATTTTTGTATTTATTACGTAGTGTAGTAGGTACCATGTGTAAACATAACTCTGGAAGCAAATTAATAATTGATCAGTTACTCATTACAAATTTAAAAGAGAACTATTCATGTTTTTATTTTATTTATGTAGGATATTTTAAGCAAATTGTTCTGGAAAGCAGTCTACACTACCCAAATTCTGAGGAAAGTGCTTAGTTATGCAGCTCCTGCGTGACGGACTTTTTTATTGTTTATATCAGCTACTTTTTTTTTCTATTCATATCGATTTTCTGAATTGTTACTTTTTAAAACTTTTAAGGTATATTTTTCATTCATAATATCCCGGTAAATATTAAACCTACAACTTTGATCTTGGCATCACCTGAAAGGAAAATGAATAGGCTACAACGTTTGTATCCAGGTGTTTTTAGGTAAAAGGCTTGGTTTCAGTGATAAATAGGAATTTGTCTACAAAAGGGCGATATTTTTCAGTTTCTTTGCGTTTTACGCGCAAACGGTGCGTCGGATCAAAAGATGTCTCAGAATAAATTAGTCTTAAAATTAAATTTTCTATCAGAATACGTCATAAAAAATACCTGCCGCTATTAGAAAATCAAGAGTTAGATGCGCTGGAGAAAAACTGGAGAATGTTACAAAGTCAACTAAACCTTTAAAAGAAACCTCATGCAACATAACTAAGACCTACCAAGTTTCATTTCGAAATTCCAACAACTCTAGGAGGAAAAGGGGGTGGACACATATACTGGGACACCCTGTATATACACGCGTACATTTATTGAGAGTTCACAACCCGGTGATATTTGCGTCAATGTGTAACAAAGCTAACAAAAAACCATATAACCATGACTTATAAATATAAGCGAAAAACGATGCATAATTGGGAAAATAACTTTAAAATAGAAAAGTTCAGCATACAAAATGAAAAAAATAAATAAATGACTAAATAAAAATTTAGTACATTTAAATTTGGACATCTTTACGCGTAAATTTAAATGTAGATGCCTTTAAAAAGAAAATGGGGGAAAAAATAGGTATTTGGATAAGGGTAATCAAAAATAAGGACTAGTTTTAAAATGTTTTTACACATTACACATCCATCTAAACTAAGTGTGTTTTAATTTTGCTAACTTTTGGGAAGGTGGAATAATATAAACATTATTTTATTGACTGACATGAGAAATGATTGACTATCTTATATTTAGTTGAAAAATGATCAAAAAATCTTGATAAGTAAACCTAGACCATTGGAAAATCATAATAAAATTTCTACAACAAAGTTTCGCAAGGAAATTAATTTAATTAGTAATATCTCAGTCGGGAGAATAGAGTGATTGAAGTTATGTTGGTGTCGATTTTAGCTCGTCTCCCTCTCTCCATAGAGAGGAAACTCGCTTATGACAGTCGCAGAAATAAGTGCTTCAAACTCCAGAAATGTTGCTCTCCTTCCTTTGGTTGTTTATTTTTGTTGGCCTCAAAAATGAGAAACAATTTTTCTGCTAGATTCTGCAAGGGAGCAGAATCTAGCATCCAGCTGTTCTAAATAGTTATTCTACACATACGTGTAACAATTACTTCTCTCTTCTTTCTTCTGCTCTCGCGGGTGCGTCTATAAAAATAGGCACAATTCACACGGCCATACTCCGGACTGTTCTCGGTAGCCTTCTAAGCGAACGCGATGGCCTCCAGAAAGGCCGGCCTAAATTTTACGCCCCGATCCAGCAAAGGAACTGCAATTCTTCAAAACCGCAAGTAACAATCTCTATTTGTAAATATTTTCAGGTCCTCAAAAACTTAGCAGATAGATGCTTGCGGGGAGCAGCTCCCAAAGTGATGACTCTTCCGATATCTACTCTTATTATGGACAAATATATATTTTTATATTCACTTCCGCTCACGGCAATTTTTGGACCTATGTTATTTTCTACTATTTCTAGTTTTTTGTTTATTGTGTAATTTGTTTATATAATTGTAGAACACGCAAATTCTTGTTGGGACCTTCTGTTGTAAATAACTTTCATACAAGAAGTCATTACCCAACAAATTTAATAGAGAATTCCAAGCGAAAGTCGAAGAGGCCGAGTGAGTATTTTCCGCTACTGTAAGTGTTCTGTGCATAATAATATCACACTTTTTCTCGCGATTTGTTGGATTATTTGTTTTCCCAAAGATTAATTTCATCTATTCCAGCCTTTACAAATAAAACTAGGGATAAGAACGTTATGGGATCGCGCTATAATGACAACATTCCTGGAAGTCGGACTTTTTTCATTAATCGTAATCCTATGAATTTTTAAATTCATTTAACAATAAGATGGGATGTAATTATTTATGAAAAAAAGGAAGATGTTGTTTTCTTTTCTTGTACTATTTAAGTCGAAAAACACGATAAGCAGATTATTTCCACATCACAGCCATTCTAGCTTTGGATATATCGTCGATACGAATGCAAACTAACGAATATGAAAATCACCACTTTCAAGAGTCAAAATACTTTTATTTATTACTTTGCTTTTGGGCAGTCAAATAGTCGGCAGATTCGACCCTTTGACAGTGGACACATCCTCCTTTCACTGTGTGAACTTAGATTCGAGAGTTGGCCATCCATCAGTCCAGCAGCAATCAGTAAAGATTTAAAATGAAAAATGCGTTTTTTCATATTCGATACTTTGCATTTGCATCGACGATATCACTTAAAAAATAAATAAATCGGAATATTTTGAAAGCTGAGAAGAAACCATTCTACTACTATCTCTTTCTTAAGGAATTTGTTAAGTACGCCCAATTTGTTAACTGTCCAATGGAGTAGTGTATCCGAAACTTATCTACATAACAGAAATATTAAAATGCTTCTTTACTTCATACAAGGACTCAACCAACAATCAGGTTTTGAAGTAAGAAGACGAGGCGTAGTGAAGGTGAGTTGGCTTGTTGGATGCCAGGGGAGGGAAGTTTCGAATAGACCCCCTACTGGTTTAGGTGTTTGACGAAGGGCTCCCCAGGGGTTGTGGCTTCTATCTAGTTGGCTTACGTTCTACGCCCTTACATATACACCCAGGCCAAAATTTACTATTAAATCATAAGCGGCGGGGTAGCTCATAGATTAAACAACATTGGCTTTCAAGCATGGAGGAAATGTGGGCCTAAATGAAACCATCATGTCACAGTTGAATTTAATTATTTGTGTACAAACGTTTATACAATTCGTCCACCATCCGGCATAAACATTACAGTTGGTGTAATAAAACTATCTGATGAGACAGATAAGCAGTGTGCTGCAAATATACCGGTGTTCCCGTATAACTGGCCTACAATTGAAACATACTGGAAAGCGTTGCAGACATCACGGAGTTCCAAAGAACCAAAGTCTGTATATATGTATATATATATATATATATATATATATATATATATATATATATATATATATATATATAGACATAATTAGTAGTAATAATATAAACACAATGTCAACTTATACACTATGTCATACCATATACACAAGGTACTTAAAAAACACATAATGTAAGGTGTACATCACCATGAAGAGTAACCCCAACAACTAAATAAATAAAAAAAAGTTGCTATTACATGTTGAAAAATAATCAAAGAAACCTGAGTACTTAAGTTGTTTTTTGTTGTTGTTTTGTTTTTTTTATATTATTTTTCATTCAAATGGCAATAAAAATCCTACATATTTTGAATAACACAACCGAAAAATTGAAGTCTACGAAACTTAAACACGAATTTTTGAAATAATGCTTTCCACAGATTTAATTAGAATTAGTTCCGTGGTATCAGAAGATTTCTTCCAGCAAATATCTTAATAAATGTTGCGTAATTCTTTGTAGAACGTTCGCTTTGATTATTAGGCGAAATACGAAAATTGTTATAAATTTATAATATATATATATATATATATATATATATATATATATATATATATATATATATACAAACACATTCCAATTTAATGTAATAAACATTGAACCACGCTATTTCACCTATAGATTTGAATAACTGCTTCTATAAAAGTCAGCTTACAATGAATTTTGACCTACCCCCTTCTAATAGTGGATTTAGCAAGTCACTGAATATTTAGTTCGAATATATTACTTTCTTTATTTTGGTTGAGAATGTTTTATTTATTTTGTTTAACGATGCACCACTTTGGGGTGAATTGCATCGAGTCACCATGGGAAAGTTATTTATTTTTACTGAATTCTGTTGCTACAACATATAGTTCACACTTTAGACAAGACATATATTGGTTGTTTAGCCATATGAGAGATGGGGGAAGCCAAGAAATAATCAAGAACTCCTGAACAATGCACGAGTAACTTTGGACAACTTACCCAACTTGGAAAGTTTTAATAATAACCCGAACATTCCTCGCTCAAAATATCCTAATTTAGTATTGAGATATTATGCTGAGTGAGTTAGAGATGAAGTTCGTTTTATGAACATATACAGAATATCTTTAAATTATATTCCTACATTTTATTTAAATAAAGTCCAAATTTATGATAATCATTAATTTAATTTTTTCCTTTTTGCCGTAAGAATCCTAAACTAAGGCTTGTAATGGTGATCATTATCAATGCTAAAGCCATGTGCTTTTCAACTAATCGGCCAGATGGTATTAATGAAATCGTAGCGCTTACGGTTTTTTAGTTGCAGGCATCTAGGTACATTCTTTAAAAAGTCCGGCTCGCAGGAACTGCGTCATCTTAGCGCGGTTCCGTATATCTTGAAGAAGTGGAGTAGATTAGGCATCACAAATAACAGGAAACTGACAGTAGCCTACTTACACAGAAGCGGATAATTCTTAATCCTCATTCTTGAGGAAGGCTGAATAAGTCAATATAATTATGTACTAAAAACGTACTCACTCTACGAATACTGCTCAGCAGGCTCTGTTCCAAACAGCCGAAAATTCGTTGTCATTTTAAGTTCCTTGTTTTACTAGCAAATTCGTTTCACTGTATTAATCAACTGTAAATATGTGCTTCATGGCGAATAAAAGGTCATTCTCTCGTGGGGTAAATCTTTCTATAAAATAAGAAATAATGATAACTTCAGTTGTAGCAGGAGGAAGGTTATATAGATAGGAGAATTCAAAACAAACCTATGTATACACCATCATGGTTAGCCACAGCCATCTTGATTTCTACAGCTATTACCTATAACTTTTACCGTTTCTTAGCTTATTTTACTACATTACTAATTTTACTGATAACTGCAATTTAAAACAAAAAACAACCAATTAAAAAGTGAGATAAGCAAATAGAAAAACCCTTTCAAAACAACAAAACATACACTTTTTAAGTTTTAAGCGCTCTGATTGACGTTGTCCCATCGAATAAAGCTTCAGAACATTTTTTGTAGAGAATTTAGTAAGTATTCGAATGGTTGCCTTCCACTTACCACGATCCCCCAACCGTTATCGAGATATTTACGAAAAATGTATGAAGATCCGAAAACTTTTCATGTCTATTAATAAAATATTTTTTTCGCATACTTCCTTAACTCCAAATATAACCAAAATTTAAACACCTCAGTTGGGATTAATTCCCAAGATGTAGAAAAAATTTCAATTGAATCCCGCGATTTTAAGTACCCACAATAAAATAATGACATGCGAAAACATTGATTCCACTTTTCTCCTAAACCTATAAAAGAAGTACCTGGAAGCATATGAACTCAAAA
Source organism: Gonocerus acuteangulatus (assembly GCA_946811695.1). Classification (NCBI taxonomy): domain Eukaryota; kingdom Metazoa; phylum Arthropoda; class Insecta; order Hemiptera; family Coreidae; genus Gonocerus; species Gonocerus acuteangulatus. Next base: position 57,272,038 of record OX328126.1, read on the forward strand.
ACGTAAGCGTTACGATTTTTTTTTGCGTGAATTTCGCCCCAAACGCCATCTTCCTTTGGGCGGTTTCTGCTGGCTAACGAACTTGACCTTTCAAATAAGAAGACAGATTTTTGTACCAAATTTCATCAAAATCGGACCATTTTTGAGCTTGGAAGAGCGTTAACAGACAAGTATATATATATATATATATATATATATATATATATATATATATATATATAACCTCATAAGCGGGTTCTCCCTATGGGAGGAACCGCACTAAAATGTTCTTACTTAAGAAGTGGAATAAAACCTTTCACCGTTTACAAACAAATTAGAAATAGCTAAAACTTTGATATCAGGGACACCCAAATGACGGTGTTGAGGACATTTTACAGAATAAAATATTTTATTAACAGAAATGAGCAGATTGGGAAACTTTTTAATATTACTTATTGCGAAATTGTCCTAAGTGGAAGTAAACTGTAAATTTCGAAAGGAAACTTTTGAGTCGGACAAAAAGTCACTCGGAAGATATGGTTTGTTCCATTCAATGGTAACTTATAATTATTTCCCCTTGAATTATAAGCGTTATATAGAAACAAGATGACGCAGTTCCTGGGACGAGGTTAGCTAAGTGGTAGAGCACTGGACTAATAAGTTGGAGGACCTGAGTTCAAATCCCGAGCAACTAATAAAGATTTTTCTTCTAGTGTCCCTAGGCCAACCCATCATTTAATTAATTTATTAATGAGTACCATGGTGCTAATGACTCTAGCAGTCGAAGAAGCAAGGGGAAAATCAGGCGGCCGGAGCATACTATTGACCACACTATCTCCCTAGTGTGCCGTATGGTCGTGAATCAGATACCTCTACAGGACCTGCCCCTCAGGGATCCGCGGCCTGTTATGGGACTGATTTTTAAGCGAGTTATCCTAAGAATATGGAGGGAGGTAACATTTTAAAAGAGCCAATCTAGGAGAGTTATCACGCCGAAAATTTAAATAGTTCAATATAGGTGTAAGTTTATAAACTTATTTTTTGTTGTTGTTTTTTTAATTTATAATGCGTCGACAAAAATGGACATCAGCACCATAAAAACTTGTTTTTAGACATTCAAATATTTTATTATAAAACATCCAGCATCTTCCAAAATTCAGTTACATTAAAACTTAGCCTTCCTTTGTGAAGTAAAATCAGGGCTAAATGTATTTCTTAACGTACTTAGTTTGAAATTTCTTATAAATATCTCATATAATTCTTGTTTCTACTTCTTCTATATCCGGTACGTGCTCCCTTAAGTTGCCACAAACTTAGTCTCCCTTTTCAACTTATCAATAATTCTATATCTAGTGACATAGTTTCATTGCATTTATAAGAAGTTTTGTAAATTCCAGTGACTCTTTAATACAACCTTCCTTTAACTTTGATTTGACGAGAGAATCTATTTTTTAACAAATATAAAAAAAATCAACACTTCACGTCCTAATGAACCGATGGAACTTCCTTTTATTTCTATATTACCCATATCCAACCAAACGTCAGTTTTATTTCTTGAACTATCTACTTAATATATTGCTCAAATATTTTTTTATTATTTATTTAATAATAATTAGTCATTAACTCATCCGAAATAAAGATATTCGTCTAATAAAGAAATTCACAGGAAATCGAAAATGCCGATATGCCTTGAAACGGACAAATTCTTAACAGGATAACTTTTTGGCTGATTTGATTCTGTTGTGGTCACTTCACCAGTTTCGACGAAGATGTTGCCAGGAACCCCCTAAGAGGAGAACTTCCAAGGTAATTGGGACTTTTAATGAGTTTAGAGTAAAAACATAGAATTCGAAATTTTTAAGTCTTGGTTAATAGTTAAGTTTTAAGAGTAGAATAAGGCATTTGAGTTGGTCGAATTGTCTACTGAATTTTATGTTAGATCTGTCTAAAGTGCACAACTCAATTGTTGATTGCTAGTATCCACAGTTTTATGAGTGTTATCTTCTGTGAATGACAATAGAAGTGTGATGACAGATCCAGTTGTTAGTGAAAATATTTTATAGATAAATTGTAGGAAAAAAGTTCACAAAAGTTTTAGATGTTTCTTATGGTAAAAAACACAAAATAAGAAACAAAGATGTTCAAAACTATGGAAATTATAATTAAGACAGAAGGCCAGTTGAGATAATTTGATTAGGAATAAAAAGCAAAACTAAGCGAATGAATATCATCATTCATATAACGACCTTTGGGATTGGTAGTACCCGCCAAATAGGATTTGCAATCTTGTCACCCTCAGTGGAATAGGGCTCAGGGGAACGGAATATACTAAGGAAGTCGGAATGGTATATTGGTTTATTGGGAGGGAAGGTTTACACCAAACCAAAGGTTGTCAGCATATAAACTAAAATGGACATAGGTCCTGTGAAATGTTTAATTGGAGGAATAACGTGCTTTTCATTAATTGATCTACCACCATGGCTTGTCACGTTCAAAACAGTTGGCACAGTGAATAAAGGAATGTAAGCTTACTATTCTAATGCGTTTGTCAGTTACTAGATTGTCCAGTTCATGATTTTATGAATTCCATAAAAGTGTGGAGAGAGAAAAGGGTGGGACTATAAGTTGAAATGGTTAAAGGCAATAAGATTCAGTAGCATACAGAGCTTGTAGTAATATTTTAGTAGCATTTGCATCATAGACTGATAGCCACACTTAATATCCGACATAAAGCAGCTACAGTTAAGTTTTATTGAAAATGTTGCTTGGCACTATTTTGTCCTGACTCCTTCAATATTTCTAAGGTGAGTAAGCTTTTCTGACCGATACTTTATTGCTTTGTTGTTTAAAATGTTATTTATTACATAATTCATGAGAGATAAATAAACGTAGCGTTACATTAGCTTCCTAAATCCTGAAACGTTACTTTTAATAATGGTTTCCTAAAATTATGATGGGTTCTTACGAATCCAGCCGGATGATCTCTCTACCCTGTTTTATTATATCATTTATTTCTTAATTCAGTTCGAGTCCAGACACGGTCGAGTAAGGTTGTGCCTCATGAGCGCTCCGGGATCCGTGCTAGGCTAGTGCTTTGAGTGGCCTCTACCTGTAGGCGGTTATTGCTACCCGGTAGAGGCTTAGTGAGTGTTTGTTTACCGACGCCTGCAAGACATCTTTGTTCTGAACGCCTTTCAGACTTACAGGTAGTGTTGTAAAACTTTACAACACGGTCCAAGTGGTCCCTTTGTGTCGGTGCCGCTATTCGGAAAACATAAAAAATTAACAAAATAGTAATGCTATCTAAATTGTTAAAACATATTTCGTAGAATCACCTCCAAAATGTCGGAGAATAGGAAAAAAATCGCTGAAGTGATGAAATCGAGTTTAACATCCCATTATGAGCCCAGCAAAAATAGTGAGGACACTCCTTCCGTATCTCGCTATTTAATAGTTCGCATTAAAGAAGCAGGTAATAGTTTCAACAATATTAACCCCTTCCAAATTAATAGATGGGTACACTCTTTTTCCAAGAACATTCTTGTAAAAAAAGCTGAAGAAAAACGGATTTATTTTCCTTGACTGCCCTAATCAGACTGTAGCATCCAAGATACTAAAACAGAAAGAATTTGATAGATAACCTATAACCGTAGAGCCACATAAAACTCTAAATAAATCTAGAGGGATATTTTACTCAAGTGAAAATAAAGACCTTCCCGATAATGAAATTATAGAAGAGTTAAGAGATCAAAAAGTGTCTCACATCAAGAGAATAGGAAAAGACCCAGCCAGCTCCTTATTTTTAGCCACATTTGAAACCCCCCAGCTACCTGCGCGGGTTTTCATTGGATATATGGGAATCACATTGAGACCTTATATTCCGCAGCCGCTAATCTGTTTTAATTGTGGTACGCTCGGCCACCATCGGTTAATATGCAAGAAGGACCCGGTCTGCAGAAAATGCACGGAACCATTGCACGAAGGCCCTTGCAATGCCATAAAGTGTTGTCTGTATGGAGAAGAGCACATTACATCCATTAAAACGTGTGCCGTCTACTCAAATGAATTCCAAATTAAAAAAATTATGACAACACAAAAAATAGGCTACCTCGAAGCGAAGAAGTGTTTGAATAAAGAAAATAACACATCCTACGCAACAAAAGCCTCCAGCAAGCCACTCGAAACTGAATTGCTCACAAAACTTCTAAAAGTCATAGAAGATATGGGGCAAAAAATGAAACTACTGGAGAATACGATCCTAGGAAAGTTTCCAACGCCAAAAAACACTAATCCAGATGTTGTCGAATTGGCGCCACCCCAAATAACACAGGTCTACAACCAAAAATTTGATTTGATGATTTTGGCTAATCTCTGTGTTTCTCGGTGTGCTGAGGCCGAGAATGAAGTCCGTTTTTCTCTATCACGTACAGATTTTTTTCAAATCCATAGAACATAATATACCTGCTATACACATAAATTTGGTAAGAAGTAGGTTTTTTTTTCCCCAAACGATTTCTCTTTTTATAAACAGACATCTTTCACTAGGTGGTGTAGGCAATGACTCCCTCAGTAGATGTTGTAGGCCTGAGGGTGTCTAGGCACGACCTCTTCAGACAGGAACGTACTTGTTTGGTCTCAGATGTCACCGTCTGAAGCTAAACGAGATTGAACCTGTTTTATCAGGAACTTGGAGCTAAATTTCTGTTCATTCTCTCAGTTCAGTAGTATCAACTGAAGTGAACACATTCACTGAGGTCTCTTAGTTGTGTCAAAGTGATTAAGAACGTATTTTAAGGTTTGAAAGTGCATTTAGACAAAATGTCTCATCGTCGTTGTGTTACCAGTCCAGACTACTTCTGTTTTATCTGTGGTGAGTACACAGTTAAGAAATACCAACGAAATTTAACAGGTTTTGTCAAAAATGTATATTATGCATATTTTGGCTTGAGAATAGGAGATCAAGATAAAGTGTGGGCTCTTCACAAAGTATGCCATAGCTGCGTAGAAAAACTTCGCTTGTGGTACAAAGGAGAGTTAAAATCTTTCGGATTTGCTATCCCAATGATGTGGAGGGAGCAAAAAAACCACGTTAATGACTGTTACTTTTGTAATTGTCATGTTCAAGGCTATAATTCCAAAAATCATAAGCTCATTAACTACCCTAATGTGGAATCTGCTAGTTGTCCGGTACCACACGGTCCTGGATTGACAGTTCCTCAGCCCCCTCGAGACTTGGGCAGTATAGATAGGGAAGCTAATAGAGAAGACTGTATGTCGGAGAGCGATGAAGTACACAGTGAGTTCAAAGCAAGCAGTTCAGAAGATGAACCTCAGCTTATTTCTCAACAGGAGTTGAACGACTTAGTGAGAGATCTTGGACTTCCAAAAGATGCAGCTCAGTTACTTGGCTCCCGTCTTAAAAACAAAAATTTATTACAGCCAGGCACTTCTTTTTCATGGAATCGACACCGTGAAGCAGTTTTTGTTCCTTACTTTGCTCTGGATGAGAATCTTATTTATTGCAAAGACATTCTTGGTCTGATGGGTCAATTTGGTATACAATATGACCCGATTCATTGGCGTCTATTCATAGACTCATCAAAGCGAAGTCTAAAGGCTGTTTTGTTGCTCAATGGCAATACTTATGCTTCAGTTCCAGTTGGCCATTCGGTACATTTAAAAGAAACATACGAAAATTTGTCATTAGTTCTCGAACGAATTCATTATAATGAGCATAACTGGTTGATATGTGGAGACTTGAAAGTACTTACTATGCTCTTAGGTCAGCAATCAGGGTACACCAAGTTCCCTTGTTTTTTATGTTTATGGGATAGCCGAGACAGAAATTCCCATTGGAACAACAAAGACTGGCCATCACGAGGAGCTCTGTCGCCAGGCCAAAAAATGTAATTAGGAGAAGTTTGGTTCCTTCTGACAAAATCCTGCTACCTCCTCTACACATAAAGCTAGGGCTGATAAAACAATTCGTAAAGTCTCTCAATAAAGAAGGTGAATGTTTTAAGTACTTATGCTCCAAGTTCCCACGATTAAGTGATGCAAAGCTAAAAGAGGGGATCTTTGTAGGCCCAGATATTCGGAAACTTTTCACAGATCCACATTTCACTCAGACCATGAATGAGAAGGAGAAGGAAGCTTGGAATTCTTTTAAAGATGTTGTTGAGAAGTTCCTTGGTAACGTGAAGGATCCCAACTACAGAAGTATCGTGGAACGCATGTTGAAGGCATTTCAATTACAAGGTTGCAACATGAGTTTGAAGGTTCACTTCTTAAATTCGCATGTGGACTATTTTCCGGAAAACTTAGGGGAAGTAAGTGAAGAACAAGGGGAAAGGTTCCATCAGGACATCCAGGAAATGGAACGTAGGTATCAGGGCAAATGGAACGTAAACATGATGGCTGACTATTGTTGGATGCTGCAGCGTGAATCATCTGAAGAGTCCTACAGCTGGAAACGAACAAGGAGAAATTTTCAAGAGAAAAAAATACGTTTTCATAAAAATAATAACTAAATATGCCACTGTTAATTCTGAAGCTGTTATTTCTACACATTTATGTACTTTGTACAGTAAACAACATTGAAATAACTAAAAGATCATGGAAATAAATGAAAACTCTTATTCGCCAATTCTGTTTTCTTTTAATGGTAGTACCTCTGCCCTTACTTGAGATTGAACAATTTCCTTACGTGATAGAGAGGGACTGACCTCATGTTCGGCTTCAGCACGCCAAGGAGCATAGAGATTGACCAAAATCATCAAATCAAATTTCAGAAAGATTATTTTTGTAGACCTGACTTTTGATGGCTTCTTTTCTTTAGTCTCTTCTTGCAGGTTGTGATTTGGCTCTTTGATTATAATCAAAGAGCCAAATCACAACCTGCAAGAAGAGACTAAAGAAAAGAAGCCATCAAAAGTCACAAACAAAAATAAAAAAACCGATGAGAAGAGGAACACCCCCACCAGTCCTAACTCAGAGGAAGAGACGGAGACAGAAAGTGATATTGACCTACGCAACAACACCAAGAAGAAAGGAAGAAGAAAAGGTAGAATTACCCGCCAAGAATTCTTAAAGACCAAGTATCGATAAGCAAGTTTCAATTTGTTATAAGCTAATTGTCATCACTCATATCTAACCATTGTCCTATGTCTATACTACAATGGAACATTAATGGCATTCTTAGGCATTTTGAAAACCTAAAATGTTTGTTAAAGGAGAGACAGCCCCAAGTTGTCGCTATTCAAGAAACACACTTAACACAGGGTAAGCAATTCACTATACATAGCTATTCTACTTATAGAAGAGACTACTCCTTGGGTGGTAGAGCTTGTGGAGGTGTTGCTTTACTCGTTAGTGATATCGTGCATAGCAATCCTATCCAGCTGAGAACAACACTTCAAGCAGTTGCAGTCTCTGTTCATCTCCCTTTCAGGGTTACAGTATGCTCCATTTATTTTCCACCTAGTGAACCAATAGACATACATGAAATACACGACTTACTGACACAATTACCGACTCCCGTTCTCTTGTTAAGTGACGTAAATGCCTTAAGTCCTTTGTGGAACTCGACGACCACCTCAAGTAAAGGACAACTACAAAACAAATTTGAACAATTTGATTTAATCGCCCTTAACGATCAATCTCCAACTCATTTATGCACACGGACTGGAACAATGACTAACATTGATGTCTCCCTTTGTACACCGGACATACACTCTCGCTTTTCGTGGGAAATTGATTCTGATTCTCATGGAAGCGATCACTTCCCTATACACATAAAACCGAACACACCCATACCCGTCTTTCAAACATCCTCCTATGTACAGACTCACTCAGTTCTTTACGCTCCCTCGATAATATTTTTACTAACCATCCAATAATTAAACAGATATACGAACAATTACACAGACTCAGGAATCACACACTTACACTATTATGGCTACCCGGACACGAGGATATCGGACTAAGTACATCAGTAGACAAACATGCAAAAGACGCAACAGTAGATAGAAAATAGGGTTTCTGGCGCAGTCTTCAAAATTCCCTATTTCCCCGAAAAAACCTGATCGTCGATTTTTGTAGGATTTTTCATTTTTATCTCAAACATCTAATTTTTTTAAAAAATATACATTTTCTAACATATTTCTTTAAAACCTAACAAATAAAAAAAAATACATATTTTTAACATATTTCTTTAAAACGATACAAAAATTGGGATCACCCCCAAAAAGTAAAAAATATTATATAATTAATTTAATTATTATTTCCATTTGTTATACACGTTTAATCATCAATATCACTTTCAGATTTCTTAGATTTAGATCTATTTTCATTTTTATTTTCTCGGAAGTCAATAATATGAATTTTCTTCCCATCATTTAATTCTTTTAAACCGTCATAAACGAATAATAGTTTTTGTGAATTTAATTGTTGAATATCTTTTTTATTTAATTTGTCATTAAATCTATCTGGTAGATAAACTTGAAATTTATCTTCCTTATCTTTTAACGTAACAACTATACGTTTTCCAAATTTTGTAATAATTTCTTTAAATTCTTTAATTGAATAAGATTGACCACATTCCAATTCTGTTAGTTTCTTTATTGGAGTATTTTGACATTGACCAACTCGTTGGATCTTTTTTAATACTTCCATTTATTAGAAATGAAATTTTTCATTTCTTAACATGAGGAAAACATTGGAATAATTTAAAAGGTCATTTGTAGAGATGCAATCTGGCTTCAGTTCCCTTGTACATACGTCACCTGACCTTGGATTGCTCGAGCTCGAACAATGTCCTTGGATTGCTCGGCTCCAAACAATACTGTACAGTTTTTCCTCGTTGTGATTAATTTCTCTTGATTGTATTTTTTACATCCATTCTTTTTTTATATTGGGATGACAGTTGATTAGAATTGTAGTCGAGATGATGTTTACCTTCTAATAAAAACCTTTCCAGTTCTTCATAGTTTAAATTAGTCGTTGATGGTATACTTATTTCTGTTCTTTCTTCAATATATATATATATATGTTGTTTAAGCCAAAGATTTAACTCCTCACCATGTTTTCGTTTAAAGATCCATCAACTACTCTTTTTTTTTTAACTCCATCGAAGTCTTTCTTAGATTCTTCTAGAATTTTTATTAATGTATTTGAATCCTTAATAATTTTATCTATTTTATAATTCATGATCGCTCTACACTAAACTCGACGGACTCCCGAGAACTACTGACGGTTGTTATCATGTTGTTTTATCCTCCTTCTATTTCAAGGGTAGAGGAAAAATGAACAAGTTCTATCATCTATTCTGAGAACATACTTTGTCTATTATCTGTACTGCTAACATACTAAACTTCTAATATATCGTTTTTAAGAAAATCGTATCTAATTTTTTTCTCGGATAAAATAACCACGTATATATTTGTACCTCCAGGAACTACATTATGAAAATCAACATTCAGAATAATATTATTTTTACTATTTGAAATATTAATTGGTCCTTTTCTAACATCTATTACATATAAAGGTCTATTTTTTATGAAATCATCAGGACCATAAAGCATATTCATATTTCCGATATAAGACCTTTTATAATCTTTATACATATCATATAATAATGAATAATTGTTCTCTTTAATATCTAAATTTAACATTTCTTCCGGATAATATGTTTCATTAATTTTAACTCTAATATTTCTAACATCAACATGGTCAAATTTAGAAGGATCTTTCTTTTGATCATTTCTTCTCGATGTTTGGAATCCTACAATTATGAATTTCGGTTTATCAATGTTCCTATAAATATTAGTTATATCAAAACTTAAATTTGATCCCATAATACCAGTTTTTTCAATACACTCCCAAGTTTTAAATACAAATTCTTGTGTTCCACCAAACCTGTCCATCTCATTAATTAATTCAATTTTTGAAGGTGTTGAATACTCTATGATAGGAACACGTAAATAAAAATCAGTTATTGTAATTTTACCTGTAGGTGCATAAGACTTTCCATCTGCTTGAAGTGATAGAAAAATCCCGTCATCATCAGTGTTTCTAAGAAATGTTATTAAAAATCCTCCTTTGTATATTGGTATGTTTATACCTCCAAAATATCCTAATCCTAAATCGTTTAAGGTTCCACAATAATTAAATTTTCCGTATTTATGATCACATTTCACTGCACCATTCATTTTAGACAAAGTTTCATCTTGAGACAGTGATATCGTATGTTTTACAGTACTTATAATACCTGGATCTTCAATTCTATCAATTAATTTGTTATGTTTTTTTACTTCTATACTTCGAAATAAGAAAGGAATAAAATTATCTATTAATTTAGTTCCCGAATTCATACCATAGTGTTCACCATCTTTAGCATTGAAAGAACCTGAAATAACAAACTGAAAATGGGAACTTAAAAAATTATCACCAACATCGATTAAGAATTCTATTCTCTGATTTTCTTTATTAAAATTCAATTCGGTATTATTCGATGGGAAAAAATGTTTAAATTGTTGTTTTTCTATATTAGGATTATATTTTGAATACATCTCCATTTATTAAGATAAAAAATCGTTATAATTTAAAAACTAGTTTATAATTATTAGACCCCGTCTCAGTGACGAGGTTTGAAAATTTAAAAAACATAATTTATTAATGAAGGTACAGTATCAACATTAAATCTATTTTTATAATATTTCGAAAATTCTCCATAATGTTCTTGTTTAAATTCATTTGATATATCAGTTCTTTCGAAAATTATTATCCAATTAACCAAATGTTTATATTTTATTAAAGTATCTGGAGAAAACTTTTGATAAAAAGACATAATGTTCCAATCAAATAATGAGTAATAAAACTCGATCTTTTGTTCATCAATTTTCTGATATCTCGAAATGATTTTCCAATCTATTTTATTTGAAAACATTCCTAATTCTTCTAATTTAAACGGATGGTATTGTGAAATAAGTTTCCAATTTAATTTATTCTGAAATACAATTAAAAATTCTGTTGTTAAACCAGGAAATGAAGATATTTCATCCCAATCATTATTTTGTGTTGTCTCCATTTATTAAGAAAAAAATCTTTTTAATTTTCAAAATTGTCACCACTTTAGGAAATAATATTATTCAGAAGGTAAAGCAATATAATGAAGTTCTCTTCGCAGTTCTGATACTTTTGTGTTTAATTCTTTTCTTATTATTTCTATTTCTTTAAGAATACTTTCATTTAGTGATTTTTTATATTCTTCTTTCGTTATGTTTTTTTCCAGTTCTTCTATTTTATTGTTTAAATCTTTCATAAATTGTTGTACTTGTGGGTAATAACCATTATATAAAGTGTCAGAAAATATTTGAAGATGTTTTTCTAACTCTGTTTCTGTCAAATATTCTTCCATTTTGTTCTTTATATCACTATCAACTTGTACTGGTATAACATCACTAATTAAATCCTGAGTGAGTTTTTTCATCTTTTCATCTAAATCTTCTTTAGTTGTATATTCAAATAATTTCTCATCGATGATCTCTTCAAATTCTTTTGTATCAGTTGTTCTTTTATCTCTTTTATTTTCATTAATTGCCTTCTCTATCATCGTTTTCACTTGTTTCATAATAACTACATCATTATTATCTCTTCCTTCTGAAACACTGACAAGTCTTTTTTTATTAAAACCAATATAACTTTTAGTAAATGTAAACAATGAACCGATAATTTCATCAACTTTTACTTTTAATTCATTCTTTAATTTATTATTAAAATCATTTTTTAAATCATTCTTTAATTTATTTTCATCATCTTTTAATTTTGTTTGGAATGTTGAGAATTCTGTTCTAAAAGAATTTGAAAGTTCATTTACAATATCACTTTTTAATTTCGTTTCATCAATATCGCCAGATTCCGGAAAAACAATTTGATTTCCTAAAACATCAAATTTTAAAATAACTCTTGAATAAGATTCCATTTCTTTCTATTTATTATATTTAAAATTTCATTAAAATCCATATCTTTAGAAAAGAATTTAAGAACTAACAAACATAAATGTCCACAAATAGGTGGATCATTAATTTCTTGAAGTCTGTCTTCATTATATATTAAATTATCTTTTCCCAAATATATAACTAATTCCTTTGATGGATGTAAGTTTCCATATGAATTAAAATAATATTTTTTATTTCCATTTTTATAATAAGAAACCCAGTGAGTACCATTTCCGAAAGAATTATCAATGTTTACAATTCCACACTCAATATTTCTAGGATGTTTCGGAAGTTCATCTTTCATAAAAACTCCTCTAAAATGTTTTATGTTTAACTTCTTAACGATATTCTCGATATCAAAATTAGATAAAGGAGTTATTTTTTTTTTTTTTAACTGTTACAAGTTTTCCTCCCTGTTTCTTTTCCATTTCTTTATTATGTCTTGTTTGTTCTTCTATTAGTTTATCTTTATATCTTTTATCGATAACCGAGTTTGCAATAGAACTTGCTCCACTCGCTAAAGCAGCTAAAGCTCCTAATCCTGCAAAAATTAAAGGAAGTATTCCACCATCTTTTTCATTTTCTCTTAATTGTTTATATGTTAATTTAATTCTAGTTCCCTTTCCGTCTTTAGCATTTCTGTTAATCTTATCGATCTGTCTTTGAGTTAACAAAATTGAATTATTTCCTTTTTTTGTATCGATTGTAACATCAGTTTTCTTTTTTACAGCACCAATAATTTTAGATTTTTGACCTTCCGTTAGTGAAATTTTAAAAGGTTTATACTCACTCATTTTCTTTAATTTATAATGAATAAAAAAGAATATAAATTCTTTCTACTGGAAATTTTTGCAGGATTTAAAAATGTTCGTTTCTAATAAATGGAGGGGATTCTAAATATTCTGAACAACAAACTTAACTATAATAATAAAGAAATATTTATGATTTTAGATGAAAATAACGATCCTTGGTTTAAAGCTAGAGATATTGCTGAATTATTAGAGTATAAAAAAATAACCAAAGCATATAATCTTGTTGATGAAGAACATAAAACAAATCTAAATCTTATTTTAGAAGGGTGCTCCTTAGAAGAGCACTCTTCAAATATGCAAGCACATACTATTTTTATTAACGAATTAGGTTTATATTCTTTGATTATGAAATCGAAATTACCTCAAGCAAAAGAATTTCAAAAATGGGTTTACAATGTTATCAAAACAATTAGAAAAACAGGGGAGTATAAATTGAAGGAAGAATTATACAGTAAAGACAAAATTATAAAAAAGAAAGATGAAAAAATTGAAAATTTAAATAATAAAATAACAAATATCAAATCTGATGTTGTACCTAAAACTAAAGATGAAAAATTAAGACATTTTTTCCTATTATTTAAGTTAAACGACTATGAATGTGAATATAGTTATTATGTTATAAGATGTCAAAAAGTATATTTAAAAAGAGCTGTTGATAAAATAGTTTTAGAACATCAAGATTGTGAGGAGATAATAAAATTCTATGATCCAAATAGTGTTAATTTATATTCTAGAATAAAAGAAAAATTAAAAAATGATTTAGAATTTCATGGTAATTATTTTAGAATAAATAATGAAGAATTTAGTGAGGAATATCTAATTATAAAAATAGAGGAATTACACAGTGAAAAAGAAATTTAATTCACAACATTTTTTTTATTTATCCAAGTATTATGTGAATTATCAAAACCTAACCATTTGACATAAACTTTATCTCCTTTTCTTTTTAAAACCTTTTCAACAAGATAATCATGTGGATATTTGGTTTTCATTAATTCTTCTTTATAAAATCTACCTTCGATTTCTTCTTCCTTCAAATCTATTAATTTATAAGTAATAGGAACTGAATGTATTATTTTACTTATTTTAAATACCTCTGTAGACCAATTAGGTGTATATCCTTTTTCAAATATTCCTTTATATTTACTTATCCTTACATAATCGTTTAATTTAAATTTTGGTTTTTCATTTTTAACATTGTTATCATTATAAATATTCATTAATACTTCTTCTTCATTTTTCTTATTAACTCCTATAGGTTTCATTTTTATAGTTCTATGATAGGAATTATTATATTCTTTAATTAAGTCATCTAAAATATCTATCCATTTATATGATCCTCTCTTAGAAAATTCTTTCCACATTTTTTCTTTTAAAGTTCTATTAAATCTTTCTACTATAGCAGATTTTATTTCACTATAACTAGAATAATGATTGATATTATATTCTTTCATTAAATTCTGAAATTCTTTATTATAAAATTCTTTTCCGTTATCCGTTTGTAAATTTTTTGGTTTATTTTTATCGTTCAATATACTTTTTAATGCTTCAGTCACTAATTTACCAGTCTTATCTTTAACAGGAATTGCCCAAGAAACTTTAGAAAATGTATCTATTACAGTTAAAATATATTTAAATCCTTTATTAATTTTTGATATTCCTTTTAAACTTCCAGTATTCATCTCAACTAAATCAGATTGCCACAGGTCATTTATTCCTCGAGTTATAATTTTTGTTCTTTCAAAATTTCTTCTAACCGGTTTATGAATTTCTTCAATTATTCCTTCTTTTACACTCATTTCTTTTTCATTTTTTGACCTAAAAAAGTATTCTTTTTACTTCCACAAATTTCACAAATTCCTTTACCCATGAGTTTTCCATTTTTAGAAGTTTCTTCATGATAATTCTTACTTTCTGTTTGTTTTTTACACTTTACACAATATATAAGTACCATTTATTATAGGATAAAATCTAGTCTTTAAAATAGATAAATTTCTCTAGTTTATGGATATACTTTCCATTGTTTAATTTATTATATGTATTTATCGATAGAAAACCATAATCATCCTCCCAACAATCATTACAAATTTTTTTAAAAATATCAAAGGATGAAAAATCACTTCCAGCAAAATCTTTATATATCATTTCAGTGTAATGAAGAGATTGTTTAAAAGAACAAATAAAATTAACATTATTTCTAATAAACTTTCTATCAACTTTACTATAACATTGACTTAAATAAATACAAGAAATATTTTTATGTCTACCTCTAACAAAATATTCATTAATTTTTTCATGATTTTCAAATATAATATCATCAAAGATAACTAAACTATTCGGTTCACAAGTATCTACATTTTCCATTTCTTCAATATCATTATAAAAACACCCTACATCCTCTCCTATTTTATTTCCAATATCACTAAACAACTCAATCATTTCTTGATAAATATCTTGATCTAAAGATTTACTACATACATATAATTTAGAATAATCTAACCAATCTCCATAAATAAAATTTGTTAATAAAGTTGTTTTTCCAGAACCACTACTACCGATAATTATACATCTTAATGGTAATGGAAAAGGTTTATTGTTAGTCTTATTTTTATCTTCGTGGTAAATTTTTATACGATACTTTTTTTCCATTATAAATAGAGTAATTTATATAAGATGAAATTGTTAAAAATAACTGGTAAAACTTCTGAGTTGACTTTGAAATTAGCACATCCAATATTTCTAGACGAAAATATAAATTATAAAATAGGTCTTGTTGGTTTTTATTCGGATAATAACATTCCTAACATACAAAAAGATTCATTCATTTCATTCGATATTAATAAATCAAGAAAACATATTAAAATTGAAAAAGGATTTTGGAGTTTAAAAGAAATCGATAATCTAATAAAGAAAGAAGTTGTAAACGAAAAGTTCTATATAAAAAGTAATAATGATGGAAAGGTAAAAATGTTTTCACCGTATCCATTTGATCTGGACGTAAATCTTAAAAACATTTTTGGTTTCGAAATACCAACTAAAAATGAAATTTCAACAGATTATGCAAGTAACACAGTACATGTTGGAAAATTCAGACCTAAATTAAGACCTTTTGATGTTATCGAAATTCATTGTAATTTAGTCGAATCTAGTTTAGTGAGTCATTCTTCTAATGAACACATACATGAAGAAACTGATTTAGTATATAGTTTTTTCCCGAATGTTCCTTTTGAATCAAAGATTTCAGAAAAACCCTTAGAAATTGTTTATGTTCCAATTAGAAACGATATTCATAAAATTCAAAAAATAAATGTAACTATTAGGAATGAAAGACATGAATTATTAAATAATGAAAATGTTAATAATATTATATATTTAAGTCTGATTCATGACAAATAAACTTAACGAAATGTTAAACATAGTTAAATCTAGTTAAACCGTTCTGAACTTTTTAATATAATAAATGGATCCAAAACAAACTATTAAGATAAGAGATAGATTAATTAAAAAATTTGAACATGCCAGAAAACAAAGAATACTTGAAGAAGATTTAAAAGGTAAAGAATATTTACCGATAACGAGTGCAATCAATAAACTTGATAATACTTTTAATGAAAAGATTTCTCAAGTCGACAAGAGTATAAAAAATGTGTTAGAACAAAATAAAACATTAATTACAGATCTTGTACCGTTTACAAGAAACATAGCAGATATGGAAATTCCACCTTCAGAAGAAGAAACATGTTTTGAACGAGAATTATACGATAAAGATACACCACTTGCAAAAAGTACACCTTTTTCAAAAGACAAAAAGAGAGTTACATTTGTTCCAATGGAAAAAGTTTCAGAAGACGAGTCGGATTTAAGTGAAGACAGTTTAAATGAATCAGATACTCCATTGAATATTTCATCATCTGTTATCGGTCAAATAATTGGTCCTCTTGGAGCAACATATTTACCAAAACTAACTGATAAACATTATGGAATTACTTACGATGAAAAAAAATTATTTTTTAAAATCGGAAAGAATAAAGTTAATATAGATGGAAATGATTTAATTATTGATGGAAAAAAATATATTGGAACAAAAGGATTATGGGTTCTCTTAACACAAAATTATGAAAACTTATTTGATAATAAAGGTGAAAAATTATATTCACAAGAAGAATTTAATACCTATAAAGAAATTTTAATTAATAGTGAGGTTTTATATAACAAAAATAACTCGTCAACAAATAGACCAAAAGCTCCACAATCAAAAAAATATAAAAATTTATTAAAACCTATATACGAAGAATTAAAGACAATTCCGGTTACCGGAAGAGGAATAGTTAATTATAATGAACATTCTGTTATGTATATACAAAATTTGAATGAATTGATTTCAAGATTGAATTTAATATATGCTTCAGAATTGGCTGGAGATAATAATTTTCATAATGAAAAAGTCGGTATTATCAGATTTTTAACAAATCTTTTAGAAAAACATATTGATGATCGAAAAGGAACTGAATATTTAATAAGATTAGTGAATGCTCTTCCACATAAAATAATTAAGGATGAAACTATAGGATCTGGATTGTTTAATAAAATATTAAGTGGATTACCATTCGAATTACATTATCCGGGTTATAACTATTTAGGTCCAGGTACTAAATTAAATGAAAGATTGGAAAGAGGTGATAAACCAATTAATAAATTAGATGAAGCTGCAAAAGAACATGATATATCTTATAGAGATCATAAAGAAGTATCAGATAGACATATCGCAGACAAAATTTTAGAAAATAAAGCATGGGAAAGAGTTATTTCGAGTGATGCTGATATAGGAGAAAGAACTGCGGCATATTTGACAACGAATGCAATGAAAATTAAAAGACATTTAGGAATGGGTTTGATACATTCAGAATTTGATATATTTCAGTAGATTTCTCATTACCTCTTAACGTGACCGATTCTGTCACCTTTAACTTTTTTAAAACTATAAAATGAAGAAGGTAAGATTTAATGATCTTGTAACTATTTATGAAATACCTTATGAATGTAGAATTAATTTTAATTTAATCAATAATCAGAGGTTTAAAATGAGAATATTTGAGTTTGAAAAGATATTTAACAAAATATTTCGATGATAAATTTTATATTGATAAAAATTATTTCTAAATAAATGGAAGACCTGAAAAATAAGACAGTTGAAGATTTAAAAAAAATCTGTAAAGAAAAGAATTATCGAGGTTTTTCTAAATTGAGAAAACAATCATTAATTGATTTAATATTAGAAAAATCTAAAACTAAAGAAAAATTAAGTGATAAAAAAATAGTTGAATTAAGACGTTTGGGAAGTCAGTATAAAATAAAAAATTATTATAACATGAAGAAATCTGTTTTAATTAAGTTATTAGAAGAAAAAGAATCTATGGAAGAATTTAAATTACCTCCACATTACGAAGACGAATTTGAATTAACTTCAGTTTATGGAGACGATTTAAAAAATTCGGATACAGAAGGAAACTTTATAGATGAAAATTTGGATCATGGAGAAATGGAAATGTGTAGTATATGTGGAAGGTATAGTGTATTAAATAATAATTGTTATAATTGTGTAACAGACATCAAAATAGGTAAATATAATCGTAAATCGTATAGAATAAATAGATTTCGTAAAAAATTGAATAATTTAATAGAAAATGTTAATGATAAGGTTGAAATTGAAAAAATATTTGAAACTTTTATTAATAATTATAGAGGTAAATATGTACCTTATAAATATTTAGTCAAAAAGATTGCAGATTATTTAAAAGTAGGAAATAATATTGAAATTAAGGAAACTAAGAGAATGGTGAAAATATGGAATGACTTTGAATATAAATTAATCTATTAGAGAGTATATTTTAAAACAAATGATGATGTAAAATTTTGTAAGATCTAAAAAAGTTCGTTCCTAATAAATGGAGGAATTAGAACCTTTCGAATTTTGTCAGATCTGTTGTAAACAATCGGTATTAGATAATCGTTGTTATAGTTGTTATCCACCAACAAGAAATCCTCATAATAATTTTAAATATAGACAGAGATATTTTCATGAACATTTATTACAATTAATAGATGAACCCGAAGATAGAATTAAAATTGAAGAAGTGTTTGAAGTTTTTAATGAAAATTATAAACGAAAAGCCCTACCATATAAATTTTTTATCGCAAAAATTGCAGATCTATTAGAAATTAAACATAATGTTCGAATAAGAAAATTTAAGAGAAATGAAGAATTGTGGAATGAATTTTTAGAGATGAAACCATTTGAGATAATTGAAAAGAAAAACCAATTTAGAGGATATATTTTGAATCAGTTTAAAAAAATGTATTAATTTCTAGGATGGAAAAATTTGCAGGATTTAAAAAGTTCATTTCTAATAAATGGAGAACCAACTGAGAAGTCAAACTCTCAAAAACCTTCGAGATTACTGTAAATCTCACAATATTAAAGGATATTTTAAATATAATAAGAAAGATGATCTTATAAATCATATTATTGATGAAATAGAGAAAAAGAAATTTATAAATGAATTCAATTTTGATTCTAGTTTGTTTTCTAGACCAAAACCTGATAAAAACTTTGAATTATGGACGATGAAACAATTACAAGATTATTGTAGATCACGTAATATTAATGGATTTTCAAAATTAAAGAATAAATCTGATCTTATTAAGTTGATCACTAATGATGAAAAAAGAAAGAAAAACCGAAAGAGATTAATAAATGAATCCATTAAAAAATCGATAAATCAATCCAAAAAAACATCAATAAATGAATTCAATTTCCATCCAAGTTTATTTTCAAAACCTAAACCTCCTAGGGAAAAACAAATCAAATGTGATGATTGTAATAAATATTATAAAAAATCATATAAAGAGAAACATATTGAATCTTTAGCACACAAGAAAGTAAACATTAATGATGAACAAGAAATTCAGGAAATTGAAACAGCTTATGAATCAAGATTAAAAACCTATATAGTTAGGAATATGGAAGGATTTTTTCATCCAAGAGAATTCTTGGAAGATAAAAGAAATATAATAATCGATAAGATAACTGAAAATGTAAAAAATATGGATTTGAAAGTTAATCTTAAATTTTTCCTTACCTTTAAAAAAATGGGGGAAGTAAAATGGTTTGGTGGAGCACACTATTTTCTGGAAGAATTTTCATTTAAAACTAAAAATGAAACCATATTACAATCTTCAGATCTAAATACATTTTATGATAGTGCTATTGAGAAATTGATAAAAGAAATGGATGATTTTGAAAGAAATGGTTCAGGATGGGAGTTTGTAAGTATTGATTATTTAGAACTTCGAATCAATAAATATAATCCATTGAGAGGTTCTTCATATATCGATTTACCAGAAAAAATAAAATCTAAAAAAGCAATTATTAATGTAAAAAATAATGATAATAAATGTTTTATGTGGTCAGTTCTATCAGCATTACATCCAGTAGACAAGGATCCTCAAAGAGTTACAAAATATGAAATGTATAAAGATGAATTAAATTTTGATGGAATCAACTTCCCAGTTTCCTTTAAAGATATTAGTAAATTTGAAAAACAAAACGATATATCTATAAATGTATATGGGTATGAAGAATCTGTTCATCCTTTAAGAATTACAAAACATAAATTAGATAAACATGTAAATTTATTTTATATTAAAGATAATGAAAATGATCATTACTGTTGGATTAAAGATCTTTCTCGATTGATCAAAACACAACTAACAAATATGAAAGTAAAAATTTATCCATGTGAAAGATGTTTAAGATATTACTATTCAGCTGAAAAATTAGAAAATCATGAACTTGATTGTAAAACTAAAACGGCGGTAAAAATTGAAATGCCGAAAAAAGGTGAATATTTAAATTTCAAAAATTATAACAGATCGTTAAGAGTTCCTTTCGTAATATATGCAGATTTTGAATGTTTAACTAAAAAAATTGATAATTGTCAACCTGATTCATCAGGTTCTTATACTATGAAATATCAAAAACATGAACCAAATAGTTTTTGTTATTATATAAAATATCAAAATTATGATTACAAACAACCTGTAGTATATAGAGGATCTGATTGTACTGATAAATTTGTAGAAATGATTCATGAGGAAGTTAAAAATATTCAAAAGATTTATGAAGAAATTAAACCGTTGGAGATGACTTTTGAAGAAGAAAAACATTTTCAGGAAACTGATATTTGTCATATATGTGAAAAGGATATAATAACATGGAATAATTATAAGAAATATGGGGAAAAACCTATTGGGATATTAGGAAAAAAGGTAAGAGATCATGATCATTTAACTGGAAAATATCGAGGTCCGGCTCATGAAATTTGTAATTTGAATTATAAAAATCCTTCATTTGTTCCAGTATTCATTCATAATTTATCTGGATATGATGCACATCTATTTGTTAAAGCGATGGGGAAATTTAGAGAAAATGTTGAGGTAATTCCAAATACTGAAGAAAAATATATTTCATTCACACAGAAAGTTGATAAATTAGAAATTAGATTTGTTGATTCATTCAGATTTATGGCTTCGAGTTTAGATTCATTATCTACGAACTTAAGAAAAATTCCTGAAGAAATGAAAGGTAAAAAGTTAGAAGAATATAAATTCTTGAAATCTATGTTTAGAGAAACCAGTAAATATTATAAAGATGAAAAATTAGATTTGATTACGAGAAAAGGTGTGTATCCTTATGATTACATGGATTCAGAAGAAAAATTTGAAGAGTCAAAATTACCTTCAATCGAAGAATTTTATAGTAAATTGAATGATTGTGATATTTCTGAAAACGATTATAAACATGCAAAAAAGGTATGGAAAACATTTGAAATTAGAAATTTAGGAGAGTATTCAGATTTATATGTTAAATCAGATGTTTTAATATTGTCTGATATATTTGAAAATTTTAGAGATGTCTGTTTAAAAACTTATAAACTTGATCCAGCTTGGTATTTTACAGCTCCAGGATTATCTTGGGATGCAATGTTAAAAACTACAGAAATCGAGTTGGAATTATTAAATGATTATGATATGATTTTGATGTTGGAAAAAGGAACTCGTGGTGGAATATCTCAATGTCGTAATAGATATTCTAAAGCAAATAATAAATATATGAAAAAATATGATAAAAATCTACCATCTAGTTATTTAATGTATTTAGATGCAAATAATTTATATGGTTGGGCGATGAGTCAATATTTACCTTATGGAGGATTTAAATGGATAAAACCAGAAGAAATGGAAAATTTAGATGATGATTCAGAGAAAGGTTATATACTAGAAGTTGATCTTGAATATCCAAAAGAGTTACATGATGATCATTCTGATTTACCTCTAGCTCCAGAAAATGGAATACCAGGTAATTCAAAACATGTAAAATTATTAACGACATTATTTGATAAAGAAAAATATGTGATTCATTACAGAAATTTAAAACAATGTTTGGATATGGGATTAAAGCTAAAAAAAGTTCATAGGGTATTAGAATTTAAACAATCGAATTGGTTACAAAAATATATTGATCTCAATACGAAAATGAGAACTAGAGCTGTAAATGATTTTGAAAAAGATTTCTATAAACTAATGAATAATTCAGTGTTTGGAAAAACTATGGAAAATATAAGAAAACGAATTGATGTGAAATTGTGTAATAATTATGGGAAAGTTGAGAAATTAATATCAAAACCAAATTTTAAAGGAAGAACAATATTTGATGAAAATCTATCAGCAATTCATATGAACAAAACAAAAGTTAAATTTAATAAACCGATTTATGTAGGAATGAGTATTCTAGATTTATCAAAACATTTAATGTATGATTTTCATTACAATACTATGAAACGGAAATATGGAAATGATCTTAAATTAATGTACATGGATACAGACAGTCTTATATATAATATTAAAACAGACGATTTTTATGAAGACATGAAAAAAATGATTGATCTGTTCGATACTTCAGATTTTCCTGTTGATAACAGATTCAATATACCTAGAGTAAATAAGAAAGTATTAGGTAAAATGAAAGATGAAAATAATGGAGTTATTATGACAGAATTTATTGGATTAAGATCTAAAATGTATTCTCATAAAAATGAGATATCTATTTGTAAGAAATCAAAAGGTGTAAAGAAATCTGTTGTAAATAAGAATATATCATTTGAAGATTATAAAGATTGTTTATTCAATAAAAGAGTTCATTATAGAACAATGAATCAAATCAGGAGTTATAAACATGAGATATATTCAATTCAAGTTAATAAAAAAGCTTTATCACCAGATGATGATAAACGTTATATTTTAGAAGATGGAATCCATACTAGAGCATTAGGACATTATAAAAATATTTAAATAAATTTTAAATAAGAATCTTATAAATTAATATCTTTAAATGTTAAAGAAGTAAGAATATATCTTACTTCTTTAACATGTAAAGAGTATAGAATTGAATTGAAATATTTTGCAGGATTTAAAAATTTCATTTCTAATAAATGGAAGTATTAAAAAAGATCCAACGAGTTGGTCAATGTCAAAATACTCTAATAAAGAAACTAACAGAATTGGAATGTGGTCAATCTTATTCAATTAAAGAATTTAAAGAAATTATTACAAAATTTGGAAAACGTATAGTTGTTACGTTAAAAGATAAGGAAGATAAATTTCAAGTTTATCTACCAGATAGATTTAATGACAAATTAAATAAAAAAGATATTCAACAATTAAATTCACAAAAACTATTATTCGTTTATGACGGTTTAAAAGAATTAAATGATGGGAAGAAAATTCATATTATTGACTTCCGAGAAAATAAAAATGAAAATAGATCTAAATCTAAGAAATCTGAAAGTGATATTGATGATTAAACGTGTATAACAAATGGAAATAATAATTAAATTAATTATATAATATTTTTTACTTTTTGGGGGTGATCCCAATTTTTGTATCGTTTTAAAGAAATATGTTAAAAATATGTATTTTTTTTTATTTGTTAGGTTTTAAAGAAATATGTTAGAAAATGTATATTTTTTAAAAAAATTAGATGTTTGAGATAAAAATGAAAAATCCTACAAAAATCGACGATCAGGTTTTTTCGGGGAAATAGGGAATTTTGAAGACTGCGCCAGAAACCCTATTTTCTATCTACTCGCAACTAATAAACAGATCGTAGACATTGAAAACATTACGTTAGATGATAATAATAATTATTATTATTTTTATTTTCTATTATGTAATTATTACTCAATTTTACTTGGTCATTAATGGAAAACCACAGCATGTAGACCCCATCATGACCTAATAAAAAATTGTTGTTAGTTTTAGTTATAAGTTATATAAATATATTAACTATATTTCAAAAAGCAAGGCTCTAAATAATGTTTAGCACATAATTCTTAACACAAACCTCCTAACTTTTGTCGTATTCTCTTTTCAAACTTTTGTTGTATTTAGTACTATAAGTTACTGATAATTGTGAACATATAAATTTGTATTTTTTACTGTATCTTAAAAAAAAAAGAGCAAGTCGCCGTCCTTGCGAAGCTCGTAAAATAAATAAATAAATATTTCTTAATTTCATAAATTCCAAAATAGCACCAAGCTTCCAAGAGTAAGTGACCAGCTGGTGTCTAGTAGCTTCTTCTCTTAGAAGCTAGATGTATTTTAAAATACGGAGCAAAGTGGGTTTATTTGAATACCGAAAATGTTGTTTTTATTACAAGAAGAGCCAAAATATTACAATATAAATATTTTATAACAAAAATTATAACTGTACATTCCATGATTCTTAATTTTGAGTATGTTCACGCAGAATTGCTTAATATTATTGTTTATTATTTATTAAAGAATTCTGTTGCGTAATATTGTTTAGTGAGAGTATTATTCGATGGGTTGATTTGGTAATTTGTTTCTGTCAGTATTTTTTAGAGTGCGACCAAAATTATAATTGATACCTAAATTATAATTGATGTCACGCGGGATGTTTTAACATAAATTATACGAGCAAAATAAGATATTAATCATACAAGATCTTCAATAAGTAATCTCGATGGTGCCAAAACCAAATTGGAGGGCTTAAAGCGAGTTCAATCGTTGAAGTAGGTCAGTTTACAGAGAGGAACCAGCCTACGGAGGTATGATATGTCTAATCCGGGACATATGAGGAACCCACTTCACTTAGAAGGAATCGTTAATAAGGATGCGGGGTTTGCAAGGACCTCTCTAAGGTATGTCCTGAAAAAACCTAAGTACACGGCTACTCCCGGCCAATATTCCGGGGCCAATGTTCCTTGGGTCCTTCCGAGCAAACATGAAATTGTACGCAAAGCTCCAAATTTCTCTCATATCGTCTTCTCGTAGATTATTACTTGCTGCCAGTCAAATACCTCAAAAGATAAGAAATATTATTATAGTATATTTTAACGTTATTATTCGTTATAAGAAAAAATGTAACAACAAAACCTTTAAATCCCCAAAATTGTTTAAAGCATTAAATTATATTTGCGACGATTCGAACCTTTTTAGATTCATCATCAGGCATCTACTATGTAAAATAAAACCAAGAATAAGACTTCTCCTACTCTTTAAGTCTCCTGCTTATTCTTGGTTTTATTTTATGTTACATTGTAGATGCCTGATGATGAAACTAGACAGGTTCGAATCGTCACAAATATAAGTTGATGTTTTAAACAATTTTGGGGCTGTTACTTCAAGAATCCATTATTCCTTCCCCACTATTTCTTTCAACTTACATAAGGGGATATGTTTATTAACATATTTTTCTCTTAGGATATGTTTATTAGGATATTATTTCTTGGATTAATAACTCGCCAGACTGGGGTTTGAATCCATATCCTCCTATTATACTAGGATACCAAGTTTGATATCATAGAAGAGCTATCATATGATCATAGTCTTGATACAATATGAGGCTTAAATAAGTGGATAAGCACCTGAGGGCCGCAATGTGGCGATTTCATTGTTTTAAAAAATACAGATTTATAATAAGAAACTGGAATCTTGCCTTCAATGGAACGCCATTAACACTTCTAGCACTGTTTTCCTGGCAGATATGGTCGAGAGTATTACATGTAGCCAATACACATTTAGCAACAGGTATGACCAAAACTGCTCATACCTGTTGCTAAATTATTATTGTTGTAATAATTCCTATTTTTCAAACGTATTAAAAAAAAAATAACATCCTACATATACCTGTTTTTGTATCCTATATAAATATACTATATCCTATATATATATATATATATATATATATATATATATATATATATATATATATATGTTTTTGTACAATTTGTAGATTCCACTAATCTATCTTTTTCTCTCCATAGGTAACAAATATCACTTTGGATGTTGTTTTATTAAATTATCCATGTCGAAATCGTAAGCCCTGGTATTTTTTGTTCGAATTTTCCGACAAACAGTGTATTTTGCTGGTTAACAAACTTGACTTTTTGTAATATTCAATTTGCAGCCAAATTCCATAATAGTAAACGGACTATTCTTGAAGACAGCAGAGTGCGAATAGACAACTTTTAACTCTTTTTTTTTTTTGGTTTCCTGTGTGTGATGAAACGTTTTTGCCGATTCTCTGAAAGGTGGAAACACGTTAAAGAGATATGATGGATTACCAATGTTTAGTTATGACTAACTGATAATCTATGAATCAACAACGGAACAATTTATTAACGACTTTGATAATAAAATGATTATTTTATATTAAATGCCTGTAATAAATCGTTCTGGCACACTAATTACTGAAGAGTAAAACATTAACTGACAAAATGGCAGATAAGAAACAATATTAATCTTCCGAACGATATAACGATATGCAAGAGTTCTTAGGCAATGACTTATGAGAATAACGTTATACTGTACGAACACAACAAGAGATGATTAACGTAATCACTCTTGCCTTAAAAACATTTTATTACCACTGATATGATGTGATATTTTCGTTTTCACTCTTGATTCGAAACTTAAATGCATACATTTACACACACAAAATTGACCAGGTATCAAAGATTAAAGAAGCGAAACTCTAAATAATGAATATCGAACATTGTTATTTAAACTTTTTAATACACAGATCCCCATATATTTCCATTATGATAGAAATCCTTAACATCGAAAAATAATCTCAATACAAGTCCGCATTTTAATGTCAAAAGCGATTAATTACTCAAAAGAATATATCCAGAGATCACGATGAACGACAGGTAATCCACAAGATAAAGTTTGACCACCTGGGAAGCATCGATAAATCCACGTATTGAAATAATCCTTCTGAAATTAAGTGTTTACATTCCTTCTTTTCGTCAATAAAGCTCAAGTTATTTTCGAATTAAATAAAACATTATGTCATTATATAATAATATGATAACAATTTGTAAATTTATAGCCAGAACAAAAATAATAACGAGAAAAACTAGATGGAGATAGAAATGCTAACTAAATTGAAAGAAACGATGTAAGAAGATTACTGAGTTCATTATTATCGCACAGAGTTTGTCTCTCATTTCCCTTGAAAATAGATTTCACTCTAGCAATGTTTTCAGCAGATTGAATTATTGTTTAAACAATATTAATTCTTCATTCCCTTATTATCATTTCAAGCTATTCGCACAATAATTGAAGTGTAGACTTATTGTTGGAATATATCTGCATCAAATGTCCGATTCGCAGCAGTTGCGTCATCTAAGCGCGATTCCATAACGTTCTTATGCCTCGTGTCATTTAGAAAACCCGGAATAAATATAGATAGTATTTGGGGAAAATTGAAAATACCTACTCCAACGAAATCCTGAAGATAAGTTTTATTTTAGGCGCACCTAACTTACAGTAGCGGAAATTGCACTCTCGGCCTCATTTACTTCCGCTCAGAAAGATCTATGGCAAAAAAAATCATTCCTCGCCTTAATTATCTCGTTTTACAACCGCTGAGGAAATGAATCACAAAAAACGTTTGAAGCAACGAATATAAAACTTTCGAAGTTGTAAGCACTAATTTCTCCGATTCGCAACGTCCCATTGAAAATTATATCAGTACCTTTTTTGTTGGAAATTTAGTAAGCTTTCTACAATTTTGGTCCCTTTTCACTCAACACGATTTCTGAAGCGTTTTTGATATAAACGAAAATCCCAAAACGTCTCATGTCTGTTAATGAAATATTTTATTTCTAGCACTTCCTTAACTCGAAACAGAACCAAAATTTACCTATCAGAGATTAGATGAATATCAAACGTCTGGAACAAGTTTAAATGGAATCAATAGTTTCTGAATACCCAAATTAAAAATTAGTCGGTAAAACTAGTTGTATATAATAATCTCCCTTCCGCGCTGTTCAATTTGTTGGGAAAGAAGATGTTTTAAGTTTTAAAGGGTGCGGTGTTATCATGTGCTAAATTGATAAGATCGTTTTTTGTTTTTTTTTTGTTTTTTTTTCTACGGCGCATCTACATCGAGGTTATTAGCGCCGACATCCAGGGTGCAGCGAGGAATTTTACCAGCGAGCCGTGGGATGATAAAATTCCTGCCGGAGGTTGGGAATCGAACCCACCATCTCCCACGATAAGATCGTATACCATAATGTACTATTTGTATATTTGAAATCTGTACATAAATCCAGGTACAATCGTACTGTTGGGAAACTGTTGTACCTTGATCACAGTGTACCTTGGATCATCCTTTAGTTTCTTGACAGGTACTGCTACCTACATGGTGGAACTGTACATAGACAATGGTTACTTAGTAGAGACCAAGCAATGGGTGAGAATATTTGTCCATGTGCTACTGTTTTCGTGTAAAATAGAAATACAGTTTTTTTACTCAAAAAGTAACAACTTTTGGTTTTACTGTTTATTTTCTTACAAGTTGACAATTGTGTTCTGGGTTTTAAATCAAATTCTACTAAATAACTGCTTATTGGTGAGTAATTTATTATGCTATGTTTCAGTTTTAAACTTAACCTAGAATGTTGAGAAGGCTAAGTTTGGAAAAGCATACCATCGTGTACCTTGGATCAAAACAACATCCTGTACCACTGATCAATGGTCATAGGTACATTATGTTAAGATTTTTTTTTTTGTTATTTATCAGTATGCCACGAAGTAAAAGTTGGAAAAAACGAAATCCTATAGACCCTGAATCAATGAAAAAAAGCGGTTGAAGCTGATACTGGACCCCCAGAGAGGAGGATATCTGTAAGAAAAGCTTGCAGAGTTTTTAATGTAAAATTTGCTACACTTGTACAGCATCTTAATGCTTTCAAAATATCTGGTGCAACAAACTTTGAATATAAAGATAGATATGATGTCAAGAAGGTGTTTACGGATGAAGGAGAACTAAAATTATTTGATTATATTAAAACTATAGCAAAAATGAATTATGGCCTATCAAAAAAGCAGGTTCGCGAATCAGCCTACAAATTTGCTGTGGAAAACAAAAAAATGTTTCTCTCTATATGGAACGAAAGTCAAATTGACGGAGAAGAGTGGATGAGGTTATTTTTGAAACGGTATTCCGTGGAAGGTGGTTTAGCCATCAGAAAACTGAAAAGCGAGTATATCACGTGCAATTAGTTTCAATAAATCAAATGTAGGTAAATTTTTTGATATTTTGGAAGATGTCCACAAGCGCTTTGGACCATTCCCTCCGGAAAGGATTTGGAACCAAGATGAGACCGGCGTGACCACGGTGCAAAATCCTTCAAGAAAGAATCTGAAGAAATATTTCATGTTGTAGCAGAAGATATTGTGGTAAAACTGCTAACCCCAATAGAATTAAGTGGATCGGCAAGAACTGATGGGCAGTTGTGGATCCAAGTAGACTTTTCTAGCTATAACGTTAACTAATTTTGAGTCTTTTACATACCTAATTTTTCTAATTACTAGTTTTATGATTCATATTGTAACTAATTTGCACATGTTTGTAAATAAAAATTAGGCTAAACTTTAATACAATCTTAATTATGTGACTAATGAAACAATAAAGTACAAATTTGTATATAAAATGTTGTTATTAACACATATTATCATCCTTATAGGTACTTGACGTTGACGATCCAAGGTACACTAGGGCGTGATCAATGGTACATTATGGTCTTGTACCATTGATCACGTTTAAATAAAAGATAAATATATTTTTTTCTTTACAACCGTTTAATATTCAAATTCTCAAAAAATACATATTGTGTAGGAATAATTGTGTAATCAGGAGGGAGTTTTTCTGTTGGAATATTTTGGAAAATGGCTTTTAAAAAAATATAAAAGTAAATTTTGATCCAAGCTACAACAGTCTCCCCTATACAAGTTGGTTAAAACAGTAAAATTAAAACAAAATAAAAATAATAAAGTATTTGGAAGAAGCCAACCATTGTTGGTACTTCCAGACAATTATTTCAACGATCACAATACGATCCGCAAGCTAAGGTTATCTCGGGGCCACTGTCTTTTAAGCCGCCTGGGAGGATTGTCTGGGTGGGATTGGGAAGATAAGGATAGACCTTCAGGATTAGGATGGTAAGACAATTTGGAGTGGAATGTTTGGATACGGGTTTTAGCGAGGTCAAGGACACTTTACTAACTAGTTTGAATGTTAAGTGTTGTTTGTCCGATCCCTAAGCATGTACTGCACTCAAGAGATGTATGCTATTAAGTTGAGTATCGGAATCTAGGAAAGGGTATACTGGACGGACTGCTGTGTATATGAACCCCCATTTCTCCACGAGTATGAGATACCCTCCCTTGGGAGTCGCTCCATACTTACTATGGAAATTCCTCGAGGTACACTTCTACCCCTGGATCACACCCCTACCGTCCCACTCTACAGCTGACTGGAATCTAAAACAGTCTCCGTAGCACGCAGTCGCAAATATTGTCTCATATTCGTGAATTGTCGGAAATACTTTTCTTGTTTCACTCTTGCGGTGTAGTCTGCTCTTTCTCTCTCGAATATGAATTCATAACTACACTCCTCGAAACATTATTTGTACAAAACTCTTCGCTAAGTACATTCTTCGGCAGTTCCGCCATCCAAGTGCTGAGGAATATGTGAGCAAATACAAACACATACTTTTTGATATCAGAGAATTCCAAATTTATTCCAAAGCTTTTGGCGGTAAATAACTACTTTAACTTATTCATTTCGAAATCTATATAACTACTTTTTTTTTTAGTTGGACTTTTTTAGTAGGGAATTTACACCCCTAAGGTACGAACTTTGCATTAAAAGAAAATATTCACATTCAAATGTAATAGAAGAAGTCAAGAGATGTTTGGAACTCGGCTAAAGCTAAAAGTCAGATTTTCAGAAAAATCAATGCATGCTCTTTGGCAGCTTTCTTCAGCTAAAAATATAAAAAATTACAAATAAGAATAATCGCAACAGTACGCAAAGTTTTACATCTTGACAATAGGTTAAAAAACAATTTTATTATTTTTTACATTTAATTGTTTTATAACCTGTTGTCATGATGTTAAATTTTGGTTACTGTTGTGATTATTCTTGTTTATAAATCTGTACATTTATTTTATATCCGAGGAAGGCTGCCAAAAGAGCACAGTAAAACGTTTAAACGTTTTCTTTTCTTAATATCAGCTTGAACTCCCGTCTCCCACATGAGAATCCAAGGCGTTAGCCACTAGACCACGTGGAGGTCCTGTATCTTACTATTATTTACATATAATTTTGACAATTTGCAGTAAATCCAACTCCCCGCGTAATTCCTTAGGAATCTTCGACCCATATCTGTCTCACAACTTGAAGCAGGCTTTAAGGATTTACGTCATAAGACTGGTCTACAACGGAATTGCCTCAAGAGATCTATGTAGTATTTCTTGTAGATCTCGATGCCCACGTTTTTAAGGTGCCACCCGTTTTTCTTCATTATCCTCCAATTCATAGAAAAACGGGAAAAATGAAAAGAAGGCTTTTTTTTTGGTTAAATAAAGTCCCTATTCACTTAATAAAAAAGTATGCACATTTTAGAGTATTAAATTTTCTTTAAAACAATCCCACACCCATTAAAATCCATGATTTCTACATTAAAACTTCCTTATGGTACAGCTATTACAATTTTTGAGCCAACATTACATTGCAAAATTACGATTTTCTGAAGAGCTATGAAATTTGAAGTCATATATCTCTAGATATACTTTACGGATTTGTTGATAATGGGTCTGGGTTTTTTTTTTTTTTTAAAGAGAATATAAACCCTACAATTAATTGCCCAAGTAAGTAAATAGGGATTTTTGTTTTTTAACCCAAATTCAATGAAAAATTCTGTTTTCCTTTTTTCCGTTGTTTTCTAAGAATTGGAGGCTGATGCAGGAAAACGGGTAGCACCACGAGAACGTGGGCATCGAGATCTACAAGAAATGCTATATAGATCTCTTGGGGGGAAAAAAAATTGTAGACCAGTGTAATTATATTCAATGAAAAAAATATCAATTAAAGGGAAAATATTAAATTCCGAATTAAAGTAAAAAATGTATTGTTAGAGAATAAATATAAGGCCCATATCGAGAACCTACTCCCCTCGATCTCTGTCGGGATTTAGATTTAGAATATCAAAAGACCGAAAAGCACTGATTGTCACTACAAGTGAAACAATTAACAGTGCCAGAACTTTAGATTTTTCGTTTTCTGTAATGAAATAAAAATAGCAAAGTCAGGAAATCAATAACAAGAGCTTTTATTGCAGCCCTCTATTAATTACAATTCTATCAGAAACTAGGAAGATATAGAATTGAATAATGCAACATTTGTTACAATAAATATCTTCAGTCGGGGAAGAAGGGGAGAGAAAACTTGCCAAGATAAGGATGGAAGTGAAGAGTTGAGAAGCTGCCAAGTCACAATTTCATCTGGATGCCCCAGGCAAGATGAAAACCTTGCAAGAAACAAGGCATTGACGAATTGTAACAAAAATCTTAATACATAAAAGAAAATATTTTTATTTTATTTCCAACACCTAAACAATTTTTTTGTAAGTTTGATTTACTTCAGTAGTCCACCAAAACTACCAAGGATTAATCTTTTAGAGAATTCCAAGGAAATTAAAATATTTAAGGTGTAATACAGCTGTTTACAGATTTAAGGAAGAATACAGCACTATGAGATCAATCAAAAATGTCTCATATGTATGGACCGTTTCCGCCTTTTGGGGATAGAAAAGACCCGAGCCTAAGCTCTGCCGTACCAATCCAAACCGGTCTCTAATATACGCTAAAATGAGATAGTTATTGTGACTGGTAATGCAAAAGAACTGGCCAGCACACATGTTCATTCATTTGGAAACGAGCAATTTTCGTAACTCAATGGTACTTTTGAATACTTCGTTTTAAGCTGTTGTTGTATGAACTACCAAAGGCACCATGGTCAAATAGATACATACCATTCATATTTAAGTCTGCCAGAGTTAACAGTAGTCGCAACAATTTGAAAAATGTTATTTTTTTCGCAGATACCTCCATTGCAAAATTGAGTAAAAACTATAAATCTAGTTAAAACAACATTGGGTGAGTTGTTTTATTCTATAATCAACATTTTCTTTCTAGGATGTGAAGGTCATGAATATATTTTAAATCATCGAAAAAAAAAGATTTACGAAATGCCTGCATTTTCCCTATTTACATAAGTATTGCTATTTCGCTTAGCCACGAATCAATGTTAACATTTTTGATAATAGAACTTTATAGAAAACATTATTACAAATCTATTGAGGCCATGAGACGGCATTTACATCAATTCTTTCGAAATTAACAGAGAGAAAGTTTAAAGAAAAAAAAACAAAAAAAAAAAAAAAAAAAAAACGTGATTTTTTTTTACGATTTACGCCTGCCTTCAAATATTGTTCAGGTCTTCCGAAGAGATTCAAGATACCATCAGCGTGAGTCCTCTCAACATCCAACTTAAAACAGATGCACACTGGACTATGTATCAGAAAATCACACTCTCCCACCCTTCTTAAGTAAAGCCCAATAGATTGCGGGACTTATAATGTTAGAAAAATGAATAAAAGGGTAAATGTTACGTTTATTACCTCTTATAAAAGAGAATTCCTCTTTGTCTGAAGGGCTTGTGAGGAGGCCTGACCAGGTAGAACACAACGGGTAGGAGTTAGGAGGGAAGAGGCTGTACAAGGAGAACAGAGCCCATTCAGACTAGAGTGACTCCGAGCTAAGGATCCCAAGCACCCCTTTCATTGCCATCTGAATTTCATTCGTCTAAGACTCCTAACCTCACAGTCCCTACCTTCCGCTATTCACTGTTCCCCTTTATGCCAAATCTCATCCCAAGTAGGATTCTCCTATTTCTCTCATTATGCACGATGGTAGCACTAAGACCACTTTGCCTTTGTGGAGGGCGCTTCGGATTATTGTGCAGTGCGTAAGTGTAATTATATATACTATGTATATAAATATATAAAACGAAATGTCGTTTGGCCTCACTGTGCGCCGTCCGACCCCTATCTTCCCGTTCATAAAACAGCTTCCTTTGACCACTTCATCTTCTCAGCCACCTTCCTCTGTAACTCTCTCACTTTTATATTCGCTTGAAAATACGTATGTCTTCAAAAGGTTTGTTTTATTTGTTGTTTATATTTTATTTTAATTTCACATATTATATACACATGTATTTGTTATTCTTTTTTTCTATCTCTCACCCTCTTTTTTGCTATTGCAAGAACGTTGCTAACATATCACAACTTCAGCTTGAATTTTACTACTGCATTTTGGAAAAAGCTTTTTAAATTAAAGAGCCACGGCTCAAGTGAAGATGTACTAAATAAATTATAACATTTTATGTAAAATAGCTGTTACCCAGTGTGCCATGCTACACCTACTTTCTGCCTATGACTCTCCCCGTATCATGATCTACCTGAATACCCAGTTACGTCAAAATTAGTCAAACGGTGTGATAAAACAGCCAACAGAGGCCAGCACCACAGCAATTCAATAAACCCGACAAAGGCCAGCACTACAGTCAGCCAGTAATAGCTCTTATCAAAGAAAGGCCAGCGCTCCTTAGTTAGACAGTGACTGTTGATATAAAATTGAAATAAACTGCATTACATGATTATATAATGATGTAAAGTCAACAATGAGTTCGAGCTATTCTAATTACCAAGAACATCAACAAATAAATTTGAGCGATTATTCAAAATGGCTGTCGATTCAAAAAGACCGTCAGAATCTGAATGGTTCAGTGTAGCCACTTTTTCTTGAAAAAAACTTTGACGAAATGTTGAAATTTGACTATTTTGACCTAGCCTAGGAGATTTTCCGTATCACCTGTGTGCCAAGGTTGGTCAAAATCGGTCAAACGGTGTAGATTTGTATAAGGAACAAACAGACAAACGGAAAAATAGACAGACACGTCATTTATATATATATATATATATATATATATATATATATATATATATATATATATATATATATATATATATATATGCTCGTGCTGATATTATTGTTGGGGAAGAAAAGTCTTTTCCTTGTCCACGACAAATGTTATTTGGGGAGAGCGATTTTGATAAAGTTTATTTCATTTAGTACTTACAAAAAAGAGATTCAAGGTAAAAGATTTGTCATAAAATATGAAGGCCGTCTTAAAACTCCGAATATACAGGGGGAGAGGGTTTGGTTTTGTATAATGAAAAAACTCAGCCCATTTAATGGTCCCTCTTTTTATGGAGGTGACTCAACTGGCCTCATAAAATTATGGATTTCAATCAAGCCTTCTCATTGTGACTCTCTTGGGGTTTTAGTTTCAAACAGACGGGCTCGAGTCTCCATTTGCATTTAGCATAGAATTGAAAGCAGAAGAGCTCTAATTGAGGTGCCATGTTTATAGATTAAATTCTTAGGGTGATTTTCATGTTCATCTCCCTTTTCAAGACCGAGCCACCCACTGCCACCATAATATTATCCATCGCTGCATTTTTATATTGGTTTATAACCATATGATTCAGTATATTTATTGCGACTTATTATTACTGAATTACTTATGTAGTTAAATTTTAGCGCCAGCTACTGTCTGCAATGGAACACTGCTAATCGCCCAAATTGTGGAGCAGTCATTAAATAAATAATTGTTAACGTTAATATTATTAACTACAAACTTTAGGACAGGTTATCTATAGGTCACCACCCTTTTCTGGCCAGAATAGGGCTGACGCCTTTTCTTTTTTCTAAAAAAAAAGCCACCACTAAACCCACGACCCTTTGCACGGAGTGTTAACTGCTCGGGGAAGGTCAATAGTAAAATCTCACGGTGTTTTCAAATAATTTATTCGCTGCTCTACATGTTTCATGTCATTATGGTGCCTTTTCAGAAGCCTACAACTAAACATATTTCTGGTCTAAATTACAGTCCATGGAGCTTAACCTTCCTGAGTCAATATGAGAGTAGAAGGTATAGTCAAAAATAGTTTTTGTTATTAATTGAGAAGATATGGAGCAGGCATTATGAATAAAGGATATGGAGCAGAAATAACCGAGTGTTTTTATTACTGACCTTCAGCCACATTTATGTATTTCTTGAAGGATATATTTAGGAATCTATCCTACGACAAATTCTGTCCAATTTATATTATATTAATGGCACAGTAAAACTTGTGTGTTACCTTTAAAAAAATTATTACTAATATAAATGTATAAACGTGGAGATTAAGTTTGCACGCAATATTTGAATAAAACACATTTTATTTTGGAAATTAAATATTTATTTTTCCTTACGTTGAGGTTTAAATTTCAAGCTTTCATCATATGAAAAGAAAAGAAAGTGAACCACGTGAAAGTTATATTAAACTATCAGAAGTTTAAACCCTACTATCCCGAATCTCCACGGCCAAAACATCTCTTCTGAGGCACAACAATATAAGTATCATATTTTTGGTTCCTTTCCTCCCTCCTCTATGTAGATATAAGCCGATTATGACGTTTATTAAGAATGTTTATGTTAATTTATATTATTAATAATTACTTCTCTGTATTAAGTAATGAGTAAATAAATAAAATTAGAACATAAACTAAGAAAAAAATATGTTTTCAATGAAGAGTAACCTAAAATATGGATTGATTAAATATTTTAGATTTAAACACTAGTATTAAACTTGGCTATTTTAGAGAATAAAAATATCTGATAAAAATAATTAAAAGAATATACACACCTAATACAATTGTTTATTATTATTCTGTTATATATGAGAACATATTACCATTTAAAGTTAGTCGAAGGAAGTCATTTTAAAAGTCAATAAACAACACATTTGTAATAAATATATATAAAAATGGTATTATGATAACATTATCTATGGATTGAAGTTGTGGCAGCCCTAGCTTAAAGGAGGATAAGAAAAGAAAGTAAGCCATCTAAATTCTGAAATACTGCTACGATCTGGGACAATGGCCGTGCATAAATGAAGAGGATATCCTCAACCAAAAAAAAAAAAAAAAAAAAAAAAAAAAAAAAAAAGGAAGACTATCCCCTTGCTAGGGGAGACCAAAGATGGTCCATCAGGGTTTCAAATAGGCCCCGGGGGTGGTGACGTCAGAGAATCGGCTTGCTCGAAACGGGATTAAAGTAGGTATAAATCTCTGTTAGTCTCCATTCGGTCTGCCAGTGGACACCAGGCCATTGATTGCAGCCGGGAAATGGATTTCTGATTGAATCCATCTAAGGCTATCGCCGGATCAACAACAAATAACTCCCTCTTCTCCTCTTCCATTCTCGGCCATTTTGGATAAATGAAAGCGGCAGAAATTCACTACTCATAAATATTCATGAATTTCTTTCAATAATACAATAAAATAGCATTGAAATAAACCGATAACAATAGAATATATATATATATATATATATATATATATATATATATATATATATTTTTAGATGGAACGGCATTTTTCTCCAGCGGTGGTACTCCTCCTCACTTCTTCCCGGAATATTTCGATGGATTCAACTCCATCTTCTTCAGCCAAGCCATCTTTTGGCTGAAGAAGATGGAGATGAATCCATCGAAATATTCCGGGAAGAAGTGAGGAGGAGTACCACCGCTGGAGAAAAATGCCGTTCCATCTAAAAATACTATCCCAGCGACGAAAAATAACATCAAACATATATATATATATATATATATATATATATATATATATATAAACACACATAAATACCCCTGTTTTGATTTTTTTCCCCATCAGCTGATAGAACCATCAAAGAGATTTAACCCTCCCTTGAATATTTACTTCTACTATTTCTTTTGTAGATGCTCCATAGCTATTTTCGTAGAAACAGATAAGTTTCTGATAAACCAGAATAAGGATAATGGTTCTAATGCATTGATTTTGTTTAAATTTATAATTTGACATGAGTTGGTAGGCAGATAGTTTTGGAGTAAACTTCCACTCTAAAAGAGCCTATTTTGCAAATTTTCTCATTAACTAGAACAATAACTTTATGAGAATGTTTTATGCAGAGTTTCATTCACAATTCATTATCTTTTAATGGAGCTAATTTTTTATGCTTACTAGATCGATAAGTATTTTAAGATCGTTTTCGAAAATTCCGTGTGCAACCTTAATACGTACATTAATTTGGAATGTATAAAAATTGAAAAAAGAAAATTTGAAAGCCGTGTATTATTCTTATATAATAATTGTACATTTTATTGGAGAACATCACCATTAATATAATTTAGAAAATCTTTCAATCTACTTATGCTATGAGAAATTTACTCATTCCTGCAAATCACATCTGACACACCTTGTGACTTCCTTGATTCCTGTAAGAAGAAGTTAGAATAAAATAATATTGGTTTTAGTGTTTAAAACGGACGAACTGGCCTTCAGTTTAATTTGTACTCCGGATAGATTAGTACCCATCGGAAGGATATAAAAAAGATGTACGCCTCATTATAATAACAACAATGAACCATAATTTCCTGAATAAAAGGATTCTTAACCAGGGCGAGGAAGCTGATGGCAATTCATTTACTCGAGAACGACGCTCAAGGGAAGATCATTGAACGTAAAATAGTTCAGTACGCCGCCATCAGGGAAATTTTCAATCATCATTATCTCTAATGTATTCATCTTTTAGACGATGATGATACAAATTTATTTATCGTACATTTTGACCCGTAGAATTAGTAACTAATAAATTTTTTCGGGTCGCCATCTTCTCTTTATTCATTATTACTATCGGTTTTAATAACTAGCTATCTGCATTTTGCCAATGTTTCTTATATATTGCATTCATTAATTATAACGAATAGAAATATCTTTAAATAATTTAGAATATTCAATATGATATGTTAAATGTTTTAATTTCGATGGCAGCTTCTCTTCTGTAAAGAAGACCCAGGATATGATGTTTTTGACACAGTATATATTTTTTTGAAAGAAAAGGTATTATCATTCGCTTAGAATATGCAATAATTGTTTGAATTTAATATATTTGATAGTATAGTAAGACAATTTGCCCGAACCAATATTTTGTGACACATAAATATGAGAAAACAAAATTTTCTTTAGTTGGAATTTACAGAATGTAATAAATATATTTTAAATAAACCATAGGCAAATCTAATTAGATCGAAAATTGACTATGGGAGTGTCACCCAATCTTCTGCAAAGAGAAACCTCTTCTTAACTTAGATACTATCCATCATACTGGAATAAGGAAGCTTTAAAAATCAGGCTAATAGTTAGTCTATGCGTCAAAGCATCGTTGCCTTCACTCTATTTTGGCGACAGGACAACTCATAAATTTGTAAAATCACACTCCAACCTAATAATCCAGCATATAACAATATATTTTACCCTAAAACCAAGACTGATACGTGAATAAAAACCAACCAGCTCTGTTTGAATAGGCATTAGCTATAGTACAATAACTCTTATACTCAAAAAATAACTCCATTGAACCCTAGGCAACCGAAATTAGACATAAACCTACAAAGGAAAAATTCGGATAACCTAAATAATAGAACTGTAAACTGTGCACTAGGGAAATACTCAGTTTGTGAAATATACTACACTGACTACTCCAAAAATATGAAAACGTTAGATATCTTGTAGCCAAAGCAGGAATTACAGACATATAAATCACCTCCATACTCATCCATATTCACCGCCGAAATAGGAGCAATAGCAACTGAATTACACTTAGCCATCAGGAGTTGAAAACAGCCATCAGTAGTTATTGTAGAAAAAAAACGTACTAATCTGTGCTGATTCCGCCTCTGCGCTTCAAAGTTTCGGTAATTTCAATTAATCCCGGCTCCTATTGAAAAAGATTCACAACTATCTCGGCATTCTGGACACATTAGAAGAAAACATACATTTTTCTGGACCGCTGGACACAGAGGTATAGTCGGCAATGAGGCAGCAAACAACGCCGCAAAAGAAGCTATGAAAATGGTATCGCCTCCCGTAAAAATTTATAAACAAGACGACGTAAAGGTTGGCCCAGAAGAAGAGTTCACAGCCAATGAAATCCATGAGAACAGAAGTATACTTCTGTAATTTGTTTGTACAAGGTAACCTTGTACAAACAAATTAAGAACTATTAAGCCAACTATTGAACCATAGAGAAGGTCCATCAGAGGTAATAGACGTTAAGAGGTATTTTGACAAGAATGTGAGTTTGCCACAGAGTTGGGCAAACGTTAGCGCGCGCTAAAAGCTGATACCTCTCCGCTAATTTAGCGAAACTGTAGAAAGCCAGCGCTAATAATTAGCGGTTAGCGGCGGCAGTGCGCTAACCGCTAATCTATTTATTGTTACAAGTTGTAACTATAACTTAAGCTATTAGCAATTACGATATTTCATAAATAGATTAGCGCTGGCTTTCTACAGTTTCGCTAAATTAGCGGAGAGGTATCAGCTTTTAGCGCGCGCTAACGTTTGCCCAACTCTGGTTTGCCAAACGAACCTGACATGACAAAAGACCCTCATCGTTAGTTTGAAGTCTCCCAAATCTCTATCAATATCCACGACATCAAAGAAGAAGGATAGATTGGTAGAAATATTGAAGCTTACCAACCAGCTTTGTATGATAAAATATAATACATAAAACAAAAAAAAAAAAGAATAAATAAAATAGCGGAGGAGCCAGAACAGTTTCATAGTCGTATAGTTGAAGATCCAATCATTAAAAGCGCAAAATGTAGTTGATCGCTCAGAAATAAATACCACATCTATCTATCTATAGAAGATACACCTATATACCAATACTCCAGCACAGACGTAACTAGCTGAATGCATAGTTAAACAAAACCTTGACATATTGTTACCTGAGTTTTCTCTAATTATGGAACATAGCTTCTCTAAACAGTGTATAATAAATCAAAACACAGTTCGTATACTCGTGGATAGATATTATTATACATGCATCCTAATTTGGCTAAGTATTGGGAGTAATACTACTTATGAAATATAATTTGGTAAATGGCGAGGTAAGGAGGGGCTTAGAGATGTAATTCAGTTAGAGGAGCACTCACGACCAGATGGTATAATACCCCAGAGTCATGACTGCTTTTCCTTCCTAACCCTGATATATGTTACATATAATCCAGTTTGCCTCTTTCAACCCCTGTTCCCGGTCTGACGTCTAGGCGCTGCGTGTTCCCCGATAACAGCTTTTACGTGTACATATCATATGCTTGTTGCAAATTGGGCCTTTTCTCCGACAACCCTCGTCAATTTCAACCCGGCTTTTTGGTTTAGAGCTTTGAAATAATTAAATTTGAGTTTCGTCCCTAAATATCTAATTTTCAGAATAACATTGATATTTGATAATGAGAATTTAATAATATTCAAGGAAAATCATAATTTAATATTCTAATTAACTTTCCTATTTATCAAGTTATCATACAATTATGATCTTTTGAATGTTGAATATTCCATTGATGTCAGGACTTATATACCTTCTCATCATAACACCCATGATAACATATGGCTTACAATTACAGAATGATTTATGGCACACCAATACAGTTCCTTGTAATTTGCCTGGAGGCTGAGCACCAGTAACAGAAAATGGTAAACTTATTTACCACTCATTTCTGAAACTTTAAAAGTCAACATCATTTTGTATGCAAAGAATCTATAAATTATAGTTCTTAAGTGCAGGCGCTGGTAAAATTATTGATGTTCTTTTTTTCTTTTCTTCAAAACATTTATTTTGGGTTCAAACAGCATTTCGATATCTTCTATATTAACCAAATTAAAAAGCACCAAATTCCATTATTTTATGTATAACTTTATAATTTGTTATGCTTTTTTTTAAAGCTACCTATTTAAAAATATATAATATACTATTAATAACCTTCGAGTTAATCCTGCAACGATAATAATAGTTTTTAGATAAATTCTGGGTGAATGTCTTTGAAGTTGTAATTGAACCAATTTTAATGCGATAAATACGTACGGCAAGCGTTGAGGTTCACGATTCGCGATTAAACTACTTCTTGATGTACTGTATTCGCATAAATAAATAAAATATTCAAATAATCTGGATTTCTTTAAACTTTTTAATTTATCTGCGTTTTGATTCTTAAATCATGCTCTCTGAAGCCACATGATTATAAAATTTGATAAACCTCTCTTAACCGATTACTTTATTAATAATTATTATAATGATAATTTAATAAGCCTGGCAATGAGCTTTTTTGTTTAACTCCACCGTCTATCGCCTTTTCATTTGTAATCTAAGTAGTAGGTATTAATAGTTCAAATAGTAAATTTGAATTTTTCTTATCTACTATGCATCGAAATGAAATTTTTAAATAGTTCATTACCTGTAATGCGAAACATTTTAATTGAAAAATTTCAAAGGAACCTATTTACTAAAGACATACAAAAGATTACTAAATGTTTCACTTAACTCCAACATACAAGGAGTAACGCCTTCTCTTAAACATTCCTCTGTGTAAATACAATCTACTCATCAGAACATAAGCCGACATAAAACCGACACGATCACAGCCTCACTTTTTTATAAAGATATATTCAAAACACTTTAAATAAATAGCACGGCCAGTACATTCATTTTCACCGGCAGATCAAAGACTGACGACGGTACCTGAGGTGGAGGAAAGGATATTGTCAGGGCTCGTTGAGAAAATTCCTCGCTGCACCCTGGATGTCGGCACTAATGGCCCAGATTTGTCGATGCGCCGTTAAAAAAATAAATAAAAAAAAATAACAAGAACAAGATCTGCCCGTGGTCGAGTGACACCTTGTCGAGTACTAAACTGGGTAGACCTGTACATAGCCCGGCGCAAATATCACAGTTGTTGATACAACGAAAAAAAATAAAAATAAAATAAAATAAAACATTATACATATAAAAAAATAATAAACATATCAACCCTAGACGCCGATCTGACTCAGTTTTTCTTGCACCCCTGGGTCCATTCCATGTCAAATCAACAAGGGTCACAACCCGACCTTCTTGGATTTTAATAAAATTTGGTAGGTTGGTTACTCTAACAAAAAATAACCAAAAACAATTTTTTTAAATTTTTTATCTGTTTCTGTTTTTTTAGTATTAGTTTTCAATGTATTGAAAACCCGCCTTTTTTTGATTAACTGG
Source organism: Gonocerus acuteangulatus (assembly GCA_946811695.1). Lineage (NCBI taxonomy): Eukaryota > Metazoa > Arthropoda > Insecta > Hemiptera > Coreidae > Gonocerus > Gonocerus acuteangulatus. Next base: position 57,315,504 of record OX328126.1, read on the forward strand.
AAAATGTTAATTCCTTGATAGATTGAGTTCTATTCTAGCTAGAACAGTCAGCATAGTGTCATTGTTTAACTTATTAAATGGACTTTAATTTGATATGCAACAAGACCAACTTATTACAAATTTTAAATTTCAAAAAAAATTTCGAAAACTTGTACGTAACGGTTTTCGAAAAACTGTACTTTTAAAATTCAGAAAAAAATATATTTGAATCTTCAGTTCATTGACTACATATGTTGTTAGTTTCATTATGGGATGGGAACGGGATCATTTTATAACATAATTTTGACTTTATAATTTTCACTGCGTAGTTGGTAAAAATATGGTGAGTGATGGATATTTGTATTGTAAATTCAGCAATAAGCATCCCTGATCAAAATTTGAATTGTTTTCAGATAAAACTAAAATTAAAGGGGAGATTTGAAAAAAAAAAATTTCTGGAACCCAGAAATTGCACCCTTTCATTCCTTTAACTCAGAAAAAAATTAAGACTCAACTTTACTCGAACTTCAATAAAAGTGAAATTGAACTGGTAGGTAACTGATTTAGACACAGATACTGTAGCCTTCAATGAAAAAATATGCAGTGGTTTTATTGCCTGTGAATATGACGACCAGTAGTGGCTCACATGTGTACTTAACCAAAATGAGGAGATGGATTAAATACAATTTAATATCCAACATGTCTCAATTATTACAAATTTCATTTTTCAAAAAATGTTTTGAAAATTTGTACAAAACGATTTTTGAAAAACTGTACTTTTACAATTCTGAATATATTTCAATCTTTAGTTCATTGACTACATATGCTGTTAGTTACATTATGGGAACATTTTACAACATAATTTTAACTGATTTAGACTCTGATCCAGTAGCCTTCAATGAAAAAATATGTGGTGGTTTTATTACCTGTGAATATGACAACCAGTGGTAGCTGGCATGTGTACTCAACAAATTACACAGTTACACACAATAGCACAACAAATGGATATGACCGTTTATTAAATGTTATAAATGGTCTTCCCCCCCCCCATTGCCATCCCATAATAAACCCAGCATCATTTGTAGTCTGAAATTATGTAAAACATTTTTTGAAAAATAAAATTTGTAATAATTGAGACATGTTGGATATTAAATTTTATATCATCCATCTCCTCATTTTTGTTGAGGCAATAAAACTACCACATATTTTTTCATTAAAGGCTACTGTATCTGTGTCTAAATCAGTTACCTACCAGTTCAACTTCGCTTTTATTGATGTTCGAGTAAAGTTCAGTCTTAATTTTTTTCTTAGTTAAAGGAATGAAAGGGTGCAATTTCTGGGTTCCAGTAATTTTTTTTTTTTCAAATCTCCCCTTTAATTTTAGTTCTATCTGAAAACAATTCAAATTTTGATCAGGGATGCTTATTGCTGAATTTACAATAGAAATATCCATCACTCACCATATTTTTACCAACTACGCAATGAAAATTATAAAGTCAAAATTATGTTATAAAATGATCCCGTTCCCATCCCATAATGAAACTAACAGCATATGTAGTCAATGAACTGAAGATTCAAA